>JAXCLQ010000009.1:2260653-2390355 GCA_035584115.1 Cedrela odorata
TGATAAAGTTTCTACAAGAGTTAGGAATGAAGCGAGGAAGTTAACCTGTCTACTATGATAGAGTGCCATTCACTTGTTGAAGAACTCAACCTCTATTGGAGGTCTAAGTACAATGATGTGAGACATTATTGGATACATGATGTGTTGGAGATGAAACTGTAATAATTTGAGAAGATTCATACAATTAAGAAAGAATTAGTTATGATGACGAAATCATTGCCCAAGGAGAAGCTTAAAACATGCAAATGGAAAGCGAGCTTGGCTCTAATCCCTACATGAGGCGGAAGTGGTAGATTTGTCTAGTTAATTTCCACCTTATGCGATGGTTGCCCAAGCCAACAAGGAATATGAATCCTTGAGTAAATAGTTTTCTAATCAAATAAGTAAAAGAAAGTTTAATTCAACATGGAAAAGAAATCTATGTAAGACTAGGAAAAGAAAAACGTAGAGAAACTACATAGAGAGTGAGTGGAGAGAAAAAAAGAAATGTCAGCGGAGAGAAGTTGTAAGAGTAACAAACAAGTGGTTATCCTCTATTTAACCTTTTTTTATAACTCACTTGGTAAAACCCTTATATTTTGTTTTTCCTCACAAAGAGTTAAGAATATTATTTTTTAATATTTTGAACTTCTTGTATTATCTTATAGAAAATATTTGATTGTAATATTATTATTTGACAAAGTGAAAGTTGACTTTGAAGTATGGTCTCATAGTTTTTTCCATTGTGGGTTTTAATGTAAAAATTTGTATATCTTTTATAATTGTTTGATTTTGTGTGTTTTTTTTTAAATTTTGTGCTAATTATTGTGATACATAATTCTATTTTAATTATATAAAGTGAAAAATGAATTATTTCGCAGGTGTGATTTTAGTGGTTGGTATGAAATTGCTAATATGCCTCAAATATGTATATTATTATTCTTGTATTATCTTTTAATGTTAATTGGTGGATTACTTATAATGTAAGGAAGGGGTTTTATCATTTAGATCTCTATTTTTTTTGTATTTTAAAAAATAAATACGACTTATGTTTTTGTATTAAACGAGTCCTTAACTTTCCAATTAATGATCAGATTAACTTTAGTGTTACGTGACTTGTCGTGACAATGTACCAATAATAAAACTCAACATCAAAAGAGTAATTTGGTAATTTTAATAGAAGTGGAAGACTTAATTAATAACAAAACATATCACAATATGTTCTTGAATAAAAAAAAATACAATAATTCAAGGACCTAAATAATAAAGCTTTTGTATGAGAAATGGTAAGCCCTTTCATCAATGGAGAATATATACAGAGACTTCTATATAAAGGCTGCTGGAGGCCAGTTTGCTTTCAACACTGCCTCCCTTTTTCCCTAGTTTGTTTCTGAAAATAACTATTTTGTAAAATGTCTCTAGTTAGTCAGCTGGAGACTGTAGTAGAGGTGAAGGCTTCTGCTGCTCAGATTCACGAAGTCTTCAGCTGCAGGCCACATATTGTCACCAGCACGAGTCCTGAAAGAGTACAAAGTTGTGAATTAATTGAAGGTGAATGGGGAAAGGAAGGCTCTGTCATCTTCTGGAGACTTACCCGTGGTAAGACCACAACAATTTTTACATATTTCTTATTTTATTCAAATCTTGTTCATAATGTACGTTCGCACCTTACAAAATACAAGTTAAAACAATTAATAAACCGTTAGAATTTTATAACATTTTTTTTTGTTACAAAACAATGTTGTTTTGGAGCAAAATTGTGTAGTTTTGATGTAATCGTATTTTGAAAGTGTAAATGTACGCAAGAAAGAACTAATTTCAAACGTACTTGAAATATTATGATAAATACAGATGGGAAAAATCCTCAAACTGCCAAGGAGGTAATGGAACTTATTGATAATGAAAACTTTATAACCATTTACAAATTGATAGAAGGAAGTATATTGGAGAAGTACCAGAGCTTTTATTCCATTGCTAAAATTATTCCAAAGGATCAGGGGAGCTTGGTGTATTGGACTTACAAATATGAGAAGCAGAATGAAGATGTCCCTGATCTTGAAGACAAAATACTTCAGATGGCAATCAATGTTATCAAAAATATTGATGCCTACCTCCTTGCCCAGCTGCAGGCATAGACCAAGAGTTTAAATTATCGTTTTGTAATAATCAAGAGCTTCTTTAAAGTTCTTGTTTGACAAACTATTGGGGTGGTTTCTTAATTTATCAACAAGATGAATCTACATACATAGATTATTTTCTGTGGCCATCTCTGAAGGTTGAATTGAACATTTTGGTATGTCTTCAGTTAGATTTTATTATGATATTTAAAAAAAAAATAATTAAGAAGTTTGTAAATGATTCTAATATTGATATTAATCTTCATATTAGTGGAGGCTAAAGTAATTAGTAATAATACAAAATCATAGACTAAATAAATAAAGTCGCACACAAACCAACATTATTATTGCTTCTTTGATATACTGGGAGAAGAGAGAAAAACTAAATATATAGCTACTTTATAAATTATTTGTTTTTATTATGTGCAGTCACCATCGAAATCTTTAGATGTCAAAACCTTATCTTCTACTGATAATAAGGTCCATACATGAAAAGCTGAAATTGTAAGATTTTTCCATTTTCCTAAAGAATGGACGGTGGAATTAATATAATTCTTGAAGTATGCATCTTCTTTGATATATGGTCAATTTGATAGTGAAAAATAAATTAAGGAAAGATCTTACATATATTTATTTATTTATTTATTTATCAAGAATGCTGATAGTACCATTTTATACATTATTTCTTCATTTAATCTTTTAACAAGCCGCAGTTGTATACCTTATGTTAAAAATATTATTTAATATATATTTTAGTGCACATAATTATCGTATTACAATATAACAACAATTTGAGACTAATTAGTAATTAACAAGAAATTATATAGGCTGATTAAAACTTTATCAGCGCACCAAAACTTTAACATAACTCAGCCCATCAAACTAAGACCCTCTTCGGAATTTAAAATCTTGTTATATCATCATGCTTTCAATTACAATAATGGGCCACAAAGGCACAAACAATATCATTATGCAATTTAGACGAGATTAAGGTTTCCAATTGTAGCGATTTTACTGTATTTTTAAAATTAATATTAAAAATTATTAATTTTTAGTATAATCTACCTATTTTTCTTTTTAATAGTTAACATTAATTTTTAGTAGTCTTAAAAATTATAATACTCTAATACCAAATTTTATAGAAAAATATTTGCCTTAATCCCTCTTAAATATGATATACAATTTATTTGTAATTAGAATACTTGCACATAATTTTAAAAGCACAACTATTGATAAATATCACATCATTAACAAGATATAATTAAAATAGTATTTAAAAAAATATAGTGTTACTCAATCAATAAATAGTAATTTTGTTAAACTAACTAATATTTACTAATCATTCATCAAATTATACTTTAACAAATAATGATATATTCCACATCAGATGGTGATTAAAATTTTAAGGATATCATACCTTAGCTCCAAACATACTTATAATTGTATCATCAATTGAAAAGCTTTTCAATGTGGGAATGAAGTTGGTCTAAATGGAATTCTTATTCTCAGAATTAAAACTTTTAATCTATTATTTGTTTATAGTATTGAAATCATTTCTTCATTGTATGTATCCTTAATTTTTAAAAATCTAATAACATATGGTACAGAGTCTCTGGCTAAAATTTCATTTAATTTTTTTTTACCTAATTAATCAATAATATTTGATATCAATAATTTTTCAATTTATTTAATTTTTAAAAAATAACTATCTTTTTTTCATATCCAATCTCTAAATACAAGTTGTAGGCAAACCAATTTTTCAAGTTTTGTTGTTATTCATGAACCATAACTACTTATCAATTATAGTATCCTGTCTAGTTAACTTTTGCATACCGAATACCTACCAACCATGTTGTTAAAAGTATTTATCAATCAGGAAAAATATATATGTTGAGGAATATATTTTGCCTACCAAAGATCCACCAAAATTTCCTGATTTGTTTGTAAGCTTGCAATAATGTGACTGTCACTCTCAAATATATTACCATATCAATAACATATTTTACGATTCGTTTTACGTTTGTTGCCTGCAAGATGAATACGGATCAGAGGAGGTGTCGGCTACTTCACAAATTTGGCGAGATTTCGTTTAAGTAAATTATGATTTTTATTATATGATGTTTTATCCTTTCAACTTAAGTGTTGACATGTTTTTGCATGATATTGATTTGATTGACGGAAAATATCGCGACCCAACTTTTATAATTTTCATCACTCATCAATTTTAATATATTTAATAATGATATTAAAATATTTATGTAATGTAACCTACCAAATACATATCATGGAAGATGAATCTGGAAAAAAAGAAAACAATAACTGTTGTTGTAGGTAAGTTTTCGAACAATTTCGAAACCAGAAGAGGATAAGACAAATACGTGGAAGAAAATTTAATCACGACTACAAGCATTATTTATTTGGTAGTGCTTTAATAATGAAATCGGTAATGATATATTCGTACAACGCACTTGTACATGTAATGGAAAATTGACAAGAAAATAATAATAATAATAATAATAATAATAATATATTCTTTTGTTTTACAAATTAAAGACCCCACCAGAAAGTTGGACTGCATGTTTAAGAGTTCTGATTCCGAAAGCTATTTTGATAAAGACCAGACAGACAGAGAAGAAGAGTGGAGAATTGAATGGTAAATACAACTTTGTGTTCTTACTGTTACTGCCTTCATGCACAAACATAAATTAAAAAAAAAAAAATTTCTTCAACATATTTGTTTTAAATTAAGAGAAAATTAAATTTGTAAATATAGTGTTGTTATGTTGCTAGAAATCATCTAATAAGATGTCATTTTTAATAGTTATTTCCTAGTCACAAAAGGGGTGAAGAAGTTTGACTGAAATGGATGGTTCTAACTTCTAAGCAAGAGAAAACCCACAAATTGATCACAGCTGACTAATGGGAAATCAAAGCTTTAAAGCTGTGCAGCAAAGGCCAATATTCTCCATATTACTTAGCATGAAAAATGTACTTCCAGGTTTTTGACCTAACGAATATTAGCATATTCTTTTCAGCTAGATGTGACATTAGATAATTCAAGTGGTTATTAGTTGAATATCAATATTACACGCCACCTAACATTTACCAACATCACAATAAAATCCTGAGTTTAGGCATGCTGTAATTAAAATCTAAAACGGAAGCTTAGAATTTATTTTCAAAGATGCCATTCACAATTCTTGTAGACCAGTAGAAGAAATGCAGGTTTGTGACTTGAGTTGAAGCTGAAGAAATAGATTTGGAACCTACACTGAGAATTACACACAAGCTTTCATAAAATACTTCCAAGGTCAGACACGTTCGGATCTGGAGAAGATGCTAATAACTCAAATCTCATAAAAACAATTCAACCACGATATCCGATAACTCCTGCAGCCTTAGATTGAAATATTCATGTATCTAGATGTCAGAGAATCATCTAACTCAGTCAAAACTTTTCCTAAATTGTTTTGGTTTTGCTCATAACCAGCTTTAATGTTGAGGCAAACAAAAATTTCTACCTACTCTTCAATCCTATATTACGCATCCAAACGGAGCTCAAAAACTACATAAGGACTATTATGCATCTAAATGGAGCTCAAAACTAACTGAGATTCTTCCTTCACTAAACTTACAAGTGTCTTGAACCTATATAGTTTATTTCACCGACCATCTCATTCAAATTTTAAATCTCGGAAAAATTAATTAGTCAGCACCCAGCTCAATTAAAATAATACTACTCTTTCCACAAAAAAAATTCTACATTTCACATTCTAATCAGTCCAAACAATAAGCATAGTCTAACAATCCAGATTCAGCTCTTACATTTCATCATATAAAGAAAACAAATGCTTATGTCACAAACACAACACTAACATACTTCCAATGAATTCAATTCACAATTTTTTTAGAAAATCCTGCCAACTGGCCACATCTCAATAAATGCAAGAAAACCATCAAAACTGAGAAGAATTAAAAGAATTAATGAGATAGACAACAAATGATCCAATTTTGTTCCAAATCAGAAACTCAAAAGAGTTTACATATTATTTCCCGGAGATATTCAGGTTCATTCAACTCAAACAAGAACACAAAAGCCAATAACACGTGACTGATAGTGTCCATGACAACCACATTGAATTGTCTGATAATGAAATGAAATTGAGGAGAAGACTCATGACTACATTCAATGATGAATCTTCCCTTAAATTAAAAGTAAAAACCATTTAATGGGAAGGGATCTTAAACATGAGGGACTTATTTATCCATGACTTCCAACTTCCACTTCCTCTACGAGGAAGGGCAGCAGTCAATCTTCTATCCTCTGCAGTTTTCTCTGTTTGTGGCTTCTTGCACAGCATAAAGTTGCGCACTCCATGGCTTCCGATAGTGTCCCATGGACTCAGTGCTGCAATCATATTCAAAATCAATTAAAATACACACCAATTCACAGATTCAAAATCAACAAAAGAGTTAAATCCGTCCTATTAATCGGAAAATTGAGAAGAACTTTTCATTCTATAAAAATGATTAATAGATAGACAGGTTGAAAAATAATCAAATATGAACATCTAATTTACAATTTCAAACAATATTGTACTCTACAACAAAAACACAAACATACACAAAAATCAACATAAGTTCAGATATTTGAATCATAACAGAGACGGGTCTTTAAAATATTTTAAAAAACATAAAAAAGAAAATCTAAAAAACCATTAAATCATGAGATCTTCTAAAAACCAAAGGGAAGGGTATTGAATTAACTTACCACCTGACCCAGCATTTGAACAATAGAGCAAGAAATCGTTTAGATCAGAGCCAAGAACGGGTAGTCTCCCTTCACGAGCATAAGATTTCAATGCAGTATCAATAACAGCGGCGACAAGCTCTTCTTCATTCACCACAAAACGGATCGGGCCAGCGCTCCCCAGCACAGTAATGCTGATCAAGAGTCTGTTACCCTTGGGGGTTTGATTCTTCTTCTGCTTGTACAATAGCATTGTCGCAAAATAAAGAAAATCTAAACAAAACCTTGAATTGGGTATCTAAAAAAAATCGAATTTTTTATTTTTATTTTTGGTTTTTGGCTAAAAAGATTATCAAGAAAACAAAATTTTCGTTTATGGGTCGAGGCCGAGGCAGCGATAGTACCAGCCTTCCTTGCAAGATCCAAAAGCGAAAGCAAGAGGTGAGCTCGCCCTTGATTCACAAAGGGAGAGCATCAAATTACTACCCCTCAAGATTGTTTCCACCATTCACAAACAATCTCTTCACAAAAATTAATTCAAGAAATAAAAAAAGAACTCCTCAAAAGATCAAATCTTGAATACAAAAGAAACTCGTTGAAGAAAATTGAGGTATGGGCTTTGATTTTCAAAGAGAAACTGATGTGGGTATTTGATGTTTTCTTTTTCTTCCCTAGTCTGGTATTTATATGAATTAAGGCAAAACTGGCTGGTTAAAAAAGGGAAGCAATTAGGGTTAGGAATAGAAATTGGAATTGGAATTGAAATAGAAATAGGGCGTGTGTCACCATTTGAACAACGTGTTATTATGTTGTATTTGATTTTGATTGGGTTTTGTGTGTTTTGTTTGGTTGTTTGTTTAGTCTAGCAATTCACGCCGACCATTCTCAAAATGCCGCCCGAAACCAGCCAAGGAAAAGCAACCTACATCGAAAATCTCCCCCACCCAAAAACCAACTGTTATTTCTGTTTTGTGTTAATATTTGTCCCGTTATGGGTTACATATAATCTTATTTTTGTTGATATTTTTGGCTTTTGTCTATTTTGGGTTTATGTTTTTGAAAATTTTCTAGTTCAATTTTGAGATTTCTTATTACTAAAATCATGTTTATTTCATTTTAGGTAATTGTTTAGTTAATCTTTTAGGTATTTTTTTGTTAGATTCAATAGTGTAGGGTGTTGAACTGAATAGCCGAAATTTACTCTATCCTTAAATTCAAAGGTATTTGTTACTTGTGCCGATATTTACTCTACTCCTCAATTTTTTCTATTGATTAATAATTATTTAAACGAAGATAATAGATGAATAATTTTATTTAAATATAAATAATAATGATATTATGTTGAGTGTTAGTTGACTTAACTATGTAAATAGTTTTGAAATAATAACATAGCGCTAGAATTCGAATTTTAATCCAATAAAAAATTTTGGGATTGGAATTTTACTTGATAAGAATTTTTGGGATTCAAATAAGGATTTTTTGGATGCCGATTTTACTACATAAGAGTTTTTGGAATTCTCTCTCTCTCTCTCTCTCTTTTTTTTTTTTTTTTTTTATAATTTATATATATATATTATAATTTTTTTAAAAAATCATATTTATAATAATAAACACATCATAAAAATCAAAATTAAAATTAACACAAGTAGATAATCACGTGCCGACACATTACAATGTATTAAAATAGTTTTAATTATGTATTCTTAATTACCTTTCGTTCACTCCCTAAACGGATAAAAATAAGAAAATAAAGTTTTAACTCTTTTCAATATTTCAAGAAGGGATTATTATTATTTTTTTCTCGCGATAATGAAGGAATCTTCTCGTTATTTATATTCCAAGTACAATTAATGTTCACATGCAAAAGAGAACAAAGATTTCGATTTATTTTTTTAAGGAGCATTTAATTATTATTATTATTATTATTATTCTAACACTAATAAGTAAATTAGTCTGCACTTCACACTCCCACGTTGTCTTGGAGTGCAAGACAAGAGTATTCAATACAATTAATTTTGTTGTTAGTTTAATTAATTAATTAATTAATTAATTAATTTGCTGCTTAAAACGAACTACTCTTAATTCAATTAATTATGTAGCGTTGGGTTCTTATGAATTTGTTTTGATTTAGGGTTTACATAGACCTAATCCATGACAATATTACACATAGATAATTTAGTCAATGAGAAGAGAATATGTTGAGAAAATTAAATGAAAGAGATTCATTTAAATGTTAGTTAATATATTCAATCAATTAAATCTCGTGATATGAGAGGTTCAGAGTTCAAACACTGGATGGAGTGAGAAGAGGTTTATTTATTTTTTTTATAATAATTTTTTTAAATTAAATGAAAGAGTTTAAATTTACATTCTATTTTTTTTTGGTTTTTTAATTTTTTCGTAAATATAATTGGTGAGATTTTCTGACAACTGTAATATTACATATTTAAATTAAAACTAATATATGATACTTAAAAAAAAAAAATTAAAATTTACTGTTTATTCGCAAGATTATATCAAAATTTGAATCTAAGATACCATTTTCTAATCACAAGGCACACATCCCCTCAATATATATCACATAAAATATACATAATTTTTGACTTCTGTGAGCCTTTAATTGGTTATCAGAATACATATAGTAGCTATCTAGAAACCTTTTCTTCACATGGCAACTGGAATCAAGTTCTTTCCACTACACTGAAATTTAAAAAATAAAAATAATCCGAAATCTTGCCCAAATCTTCAGTAAAGAAGTATAACGAGAAGGATATTCCCACTTGCACCAAAATTAAACGAGTATCAAATAATGCTTAATTCTTCTGCAACCATCCATATGATTCCATTAATTTAAATTGCCGGCTTGTTAATGTGATCAGATTATCTTCCAGGAATCTTTCAAATAAAATCAACACGATTAGAAAGTTGACTTGCTTTTCTTCCGCTGTAAAATAAATAATATATACCACTACTTTGGAATTAATTAAATCTGTAGCAATGTCTAGATTCACGGCTTCTGTTGGAGGAGTGGCAGATTTTAAGGTAAGAACGAGACGATGCTTATAATTGCAACATATATATTTCTCTTTTCCTAAGTTTAGCTGCATGTTCATGATAATATTCCACTGTTCCCGGTGAGATACGATTTGATGCCAATAGTCAAGAAAAGAGGCTGCAAATTCTGAAATTCGGCGATATGTTTCAACAAATGTGGATATTCATATCGGTTAAAATGTTCTTTTGTGGAAAATACAAGTGGGAAGCTCAATAAAGCCCCTATTAATTATGAATTTTTTAAATGATAATTCTCATTAATTTTTAAATTTATTTGAATTCATGTCACTACTGAAGCTAGGATTGCCCTTCTATTTATGAGTTGTTATTGTTTTTTAAAATATTATATATAGATATAAAATAAAATTTCCTCCGTTGATATTGGAGCGCATTTAGAATTTTAATCGGTGTGCTTAGTAATTTTAATGACCTGAGCTAGAGAAACCGTTGTTTGTGTTTGTTGTTTTTGTTTTGGTAGTTGAGGCATTACAGGCTAGAAAAACGAGGGTTTATAAAGTTGGGAGTTAGGTCATCTTCTCCATTCAATTTCTCTTGATCTAGGTCACCAAATTAAGCTTTCTTGTGCTATTTAGAAAATTTGTAGTGGACTCTCTGTATATGTAAACATTTCTCTTTTAATTGAAGTGATCTTGAGTGCTGTTTCTTTCGTGGATGTAGGCTTTAAGCCGAACCGCGTAAATCTTGTGTTTTTTTGCATTTATTCTTCGTTCTTGAATTATTTGTTTTCTTGATTAATCTGTGCTTGTACGAGGTTTGTTGAATTTAGAGTAAAATCACAACAAACTGGTATCAAAGCTCGGTTTCAATGGCTTCATCAAAATTTGATATTGAAAAGCTCACATTCGAGACATATTTTAGTTTATGGAGACTAAAGATGTGAGTTCTTTTGGTTCATTAGGGATTAGATGATGCTTTAGAGGTTGAGGCCAAGCTTCTTACGACAATGAGTAAGAAAGACAAGAAAGATTTGTTGAGAAGGGTATATAAAGCCATTGTGCTATGCTTGAGAGATGAAGTCTTGAGGGAAGTTTCGAAACAAGCCACAACAGCTGGTTTATGGCTTAAGTTGGAAAGTTTATTCATGACAAAATCACTTGCAAGTAGGTTGTATAGAAAGAGAAGATTGTATAGCTTTCAAATGCAACCTGGAACATTAATACAAGAGCACATTGATAGCCATAACAAGATCATTTTAGATATTTAAAATATAAATATTCAAGTAGAAGATGAGGATCAAGCTTTGATGTTGCTAAGATTATTGTCTGATTTATATGAATACTTTGTAGATACTCTCTTGTATGGCAAAGACTCAATGTTAATGGAGAATGTGAAATCAGCCCTAAATTCGAAAGAATTACAAAAGAATAAAAACAAGGAATCTAATGTAGCTAGTGAAGGTTTGTCATTAAGGAAAAGAATTGAAAAGAGAGACGAGAAAAGATTGCCTAACCACGGAGGTCAAAGTCAAAGAATAAGAAAAGTAAATGCTACCATTGCCATAAAGAGGGACATTTAAGAAAAGATTGCCAAGAAAGGAAGAATAACTCAAAGAAGGATTAAGAAAAGCCTGGAAATGTCTCTATAGCATCAGAGATAAATGAAGAATTCACAGATGCAACATCAGAATGCTCAGATGAAGTCTACTAGAGTGCTGATCTTCTCATTGCATTAGATAACAAAATAGAAGGTCAATGGGTACTAGACTTAGGTTGTTCATTCCATATATGTCTAAATAAGAACTTGTTTAATACTTATGTAGACTCTAATGGTGGAAAAGTCTTGATGGAAAATAATAATGGATGTAGTGTAGTTGGGATTGGGCTTATAAAAATTAGAATGTATGATGGTATAATAAGAACAATAGAAAATGTTAGATATGTGCTAGAACTCAAAAGAAATCTCATTTCACTTAGTATGTTGGATAAATTAGGATTTAGTTTTAGAGCCGAAAAAGAGATTTTGAGGGTTCGTAAGATTTTCTAGTAGTGATGAAAGAGAAAAGTATCAATGACTTGTATGTTTTCGTTAGTTTAGTAATAAGTGAGGATGTTTCTATTTCAAGTTAGGCAAATACAGATGACACTAAACTATGACATTTGAGACTTGCACATATAAGTGAAAGACAGCTTGGAGAATTAGATAAGCAAGGGCTTTTTGGTAATGTAAAGTTTAAGTCCCTAAATTTTTGTGAAAACTATATCTTTGTAAAAACATGCATAGTTAAATTCACCAAGGTAGTTAAGACTGCCTTCCCTGCGGATCCTTCAGATCACTCTTTTGACTATTTTTTGAGAGGAACCAGGAAAACTCCTATTTCTTTTAGAGATAAGTTGTTAGGCACTGCTATGGAAAAAGCCATAGAAGACTCTCCAGATTCGGAAGAGGATCCATTTGACGAAAAGGAAGATGGTTATGAAAAAGAAGGTGTTCTAGTGACTCCACTCTCTACTAATGAGTTTCGAATGATATGTAAACCTTGGCGCCAAGCCCTTGTCATTAAGGTTCTTGGACACCGAGTTGCTTTCTCTTTCTTGGATAGAAGGCTTCCGCAACTCTGGAAACTCGAATGCTCTCTCACCATTATAGATGTGGGCAATGATTACTATGTAATCCGTTTTACATGCTCAGAGGATTATGATAGAGTCTTGTATGCTAGACCATGGATGATTGCTGACCACTATCTTACAGTCCGCAAGTGGTCACCTTCCTTTGATCCAGAGGTAGATTTAATCCAAAAAGTGGCTCTTTGGGTGAGGCTGCCATAGCTCATCCTTCCACTATACAATCGTATGTTTTTACAAAGGATAGGTGATCGTTTGGGGCATACTATCAAAATTGATAAAACTACATTAGCAGCAGCACAGGGCAGATTTGCTTACATCTGTGTCGAGGTAGATCTACAAAAGCCCTTGATTTCTAAAATCATGATTTGACATCAAATCCAATGAGTTGAATACAAAGGACTACATTCTATATGCTTCATTTGCTGAAAGTATGGCCACAAGAAGTATGAATGCCAAGGTTCCAGCCACTCTGACGGATTATCGGCCCCAAACCCTATAGATGACACCAACCCTTATCCTATAACTAATCTCTGTCAGTGTACTTCTCACAAGCCTGAAATCTTTGAGGACTACGGTCCATGGATGGTGGTGAAGAAAGCACCAGGTGTCGCAATAATGCTCAAGTGAATAATCCAGTGGTGGTGGTCACTGCCCAGACTAGGCAAGTTAATTTTTCCTAAGCACGGAATCTTTCTCCACAATCTGCTCCTTCAGGATCTAGATTTTCCATATTAGAAAAGCCCTCAGAGAAACCCGTGCATGAAACTAATTCTTTCCGTCAGGTTGAGATCCTCTCTATTTTAGAAAATTCTATTCCTTTAAAAGAGTAAGCTCTGCAAACAATTGACAAAGACAACAACCATGATATGACGGATCCAATTACTGGGATTAGGGCTCTTACAAGCCTTAGTACAACTTCACAGTCTACTCTATTCTTGGAAAGTCCTTCTCGCCCTTTCAGCTTTAAATCTACCCCATTTCACAAACACATACACCAATATATGATTTTATCCTCTCAAGCCAAGGGTCACGTGATCCATGATGCATCCACCTTTTCCTACGACCTCACTGCCAAGAAAATCTTAACAATGCATGACACATGTGTTCCTGTACACATAGATACTAGCCATGATTCATTGTATCCTAACCCTATGCATTCTCGCCCTTCAGACCTGGACTTAAATTCTCCCATGCATATGGATGACCTCCTCCCTAACTTGAATACAGGCCATTTGAAGACGTGATTATGATTCATGAGTCCCAAGAGGCAGTGGCGGGTGAACTTTTAGACTAAAAGGTTATGGATGATCACTTTTTCATGGACCCATAGGTGCCATTTCCTAATAGCCTTTGCTAACTTAACTTATTTTTATAATTTTATCATGGAATTGCAGGGGCTGTGAGAGTTTGCGATTTCAGTCAATTTGTAAGGAACTTATCAAGTTCTACAAAATAAAGATTGTCATTTTAGTAGAGCCATGGCTGAGTGGAGAAAAAGCTGAAAAGGCTATTCGTAAACTTGGTTTTTGTTTTAACATCAGGCAGGAATCCATTGGCTTCTCAGGTGGCATACAGGTTTTTTGGGTGGACGACCAGATTACTATCAAGCAGCTACGTTATCACAAATAGTTACTCCACCTTGATGTTCATAGTCCAAGCTGGAAAGGATTTCTTTTGGCTATTTATGCCAGTCCTAATCTTATTGCGAGACGCGAACTTTAAAGGCTTATTCATAAGATATCTCGACCCATGCAAGGAAATGGATCTTGATTGGGGACTTCAACTCTTTACTACGTTCAGACAACAAACTAGGAGGCCACTCTTTTTTTGACTCCTACTGCTAGGAATTTACAGCTTGTATTCATTCTTGTGGTCTCATTGAACTAGATGTCATAGGACCCCGATTCACTTGGGAGAGGAGAGGTGTGTTTGAACGGATTGATTGGGCTTTTTGCAACGTAACATGGAAAATGAATCATCCTAAATCTTATGTCAACCATCTTCCCAAACTGAAATCGGATCATCGGCCTCTCTTTCTTTGTTTTGATCACAGCCGCCATAATCCTTACCAAGAAAAGAAATTTATTTTTCAGTTAGCTTGGCTTACAGATGAAAGGTTTTATGAATTTTTGAGGAACAATTGGCAGGGGTCGCTTAATTTTTTTGAAAGCGTTAGAACACTTTAAAAATAAGGTCATGGATTGGAACATTCAGACTTTTGGCAATATTTTCTCAAGGAAGCGCCACCTTCTCGCTTGCATCCGAGGTATAAAAAAAGCAATAGAATCTCAGCAGAATCTTTTTTTACTCAACTTGGAAAAGGATCTTTGTGTAGAGCTTAAAGCTATCCTACAACAAGAAGAGGTGTATTGGAAACAACAAGTCCAGGATAAATGGCTTTCCTTTGGAGATTGCAATACTCATTTCTTTCATGCTCTTTCGGTGATTAAAAAGAGTCGATGTCACATTCTAGGATTCAAGATCAAGATGGAAAATTTTTAACCTCGCTGGACCTTCTTTAACTCCATGCAGTGGCTTTCTTTCAGGCTCTTTATAATGATGACAGTCCTAACATCCCTCTGCATACGGTGTTATCTTCCCCACAGCTATCCACAAACATCCTCCAGTCGCTTTCTGCAGCATTAGAAGGTGAAATTTGGCACGCTTTTCACTCGATGAATGGAACTAAAGTACTAGGACCCGACAAAATATTTGGTAGTTTTTACCAAAAGAATTGGCATATCATCAAAGATTCCCTCTGCCAATTTATTTATGAAATTTTCTCTCACAAGGGGGGAGTTGAGGATATTAATCAGACTATCATTTCATTAATTCCAAAAGTAGATGACCCTGAAGTTATTTCCCAATTTAGACCTATTGGTCTTTGTAATGTGGATTGAAAGCTGATAATAAAAATAGTGGTGCATAGGGTCCAAGCCTGCTTGGTGAAACTGGTTAGCGAAGAACAAACTTCCTTCATCTCGGGGAGACACATAACTGATAGTATCATTTTTGTCCAGGAAGCCATTCATACCATGCATAATAGTCGAGGAAAGAAGGTGGCCATGGTTATCAAGATCGACCTGGAAAAAGCATATGACCGCCTCAAATGGTCCTTTATTCAGGAGACTCTTCAACTTGCTCGTTTTTTGGTGAACCTCATCAAGGTTATCATGGGTTGTGTATCTTCTCCTCATATGCAGTGTTTTATGAAATAGGGCTACCTTTAGGTTCTTCTCTCCATCCTGTGGAATTCGGCAAGGTGACCCTTTTTCTCCTTACCTTTTTGTTCTTTGTATAGAGAGACTAGCCTATAATATCAGAGATGCAATGAACTCCAGCTTTTGGCAGATGTTTATAATCTTCTGTCATGGCCCTTCTCTCTCTTACTTATTCTTTGCAGATGACCTCATACTTTTTGGAGAACTTTCGGTGTCCCCGATGCAGATCATGCTTCATTGTTTGAACAAATTTTATGCTGCCTCAGGTTCTAAGGTTAACCCCTCCAAATCTAAGTTCTTTTATTCATCATATGCACCTTTATCTAGAGTTGGTGATGTTATCAGGTGTAACGGCTTTGAGCAAGTTTACTAATCTTGGTAAATACCTTGGTGTTCCTCTTATCCATGGCCGGGTTACCCACTCCACCTATTCATTTTTGATTGAAAAAATTAGGGATTGACTTTTAGGTTGGAAGGCTTCGTAGCTGAGTTTAGCGGGCAGAATCACATTAACTCAATCAGTGTTATCCACTTTACCCTTCTACTTAATGTAGATAACCTCACTCCATGTCTTTATCTGCAAATAACTAGACTTTTTGGTAAGGCAATTTATCTAGGAAAATCACCAAGGAAGCCATGGTTTGCATCTTGTCAATTGGAGGACTATATGTCAACTGAAACATCAAGGAGGGCTTGGTTTAAGGCAAATAAGTAAGCTAAATAAAGCTTTTCTTCTCAAGCTTGCATAGCATATGCATAAATATCCAGATGCTCTTTGGGTAAGGATTCTGCGAGGGCAATACTTGATGGATGGGGAAGTGCATTGGTTTAATGCTAAGAGATTTGGTTTATCTTCTCTATGGAGGGGACTGTTGGATGTTTTCCTTTATTTTCAATTGGCTTCAAGTTTGTCTGTAAGATAGGGGGACAAAATTAACTTTTGAGATGATTGTTGGCTTCTTCAAGAAGGTCCACTTAGTCCTTGTGGTTTGTCCACAAGGTGTCTGGCAAATTGATACCTTTCAACATTTATTAAACCCTCTTCTTGTGTAGAAGGTCATTGCGTTTCCTCCTCCGTCTGCTACAGGCCTTTCATATGATATTATTTGGAACCTGACCCCAAGTGGAAAGTTTTCCCTAAAAATAGCATGCACTATCTTAGAAGATGAAGAAGGTAATGTAGCTTCTCATTTAAATTTCAACTGGGATAAAATCTAGAAAAGGCCTAGTCCCTAGTGTATTCGAACTATCATCTGGCTAGCTGCGCATGGAAGGCTTCTATCAAATTCTTAGAGAAAGAAACAACACTTGTGTGAGGATTACTTCTACTCACGGTGTCATTCCCAACTTGAAACCATTCTCTATACTTTGCGAGACTGCTCCCAAAGTAAACAAGTATGGCAGTCTTTAGTTCCACAGTGCATTTGTAAAATATTTTTCTCCAATGACCTTCCGATGTGGATTCATCAGAACCTGTCTTCTTCCTTCCAAATAGATGGTGATCTCTCTTGGAAGCTAATTTTTGGGGTAACTTTGTGGCAGGCATAGCATTGTCGCTGTGTGGTTTTGTTTGGTACCCAATCTGACTTTGTCTTTAATAAACTTGGTGTTATCAGCTATGCTTAATCAATCCACATCGCTCAGGATTCTTTGTCTAAAATTGTGGGTTTGCAAGCTAGTGTTGTCAGGACTTAAGCATGGCAACCTCTTCCTGCGGGATGGATTACTTTGAATGTTGATGGTGCCACTAATTTCCATAATCGAAGAAGCCTAGCATGGGGTATTCTACGGAATAGTCTTGGAAATCCTAGGGGGACTTTTTCTACTCTATTGCAATTTTGTTCACCATTGGCTGCGGAATGTTGGGTATTTTGTATGGATTTCGCTTCGCATGGAGTAAGGGTTTTCAGAAAATTTATCTTTGCTCAAACTCTAAAATTTCTGTGGACATAGTGATCGATAAATTAGATTGGCGAGCTGGTTTCCAGGCTCTTATTTAGGATATGAAGAGACTCATCTAGAGAGAGTGGTAGGTGGACATCCAATATTCTCCTCATGAACTCAACCAATGTGCTGAATGGCTTGCAAAATATAATGTCAGGGATGGTTTAAGTTTTACTGAGTTTGATTGTTTACTGGGTCTTTTAAGTCGTCTAGTGAATTCTGATCAAAGAGGCCTACTGTCCTCTCACCCTTGTAATCTTTGAGCTTTTGCTCTCTTCTTAATAAAAATAAAAAACTCACTAAGGCCATTCAATGAACAAAAAGTACTTTAGATTATATCCATTTTGACCTATGGGGGTCTGTACAGGTTTTATCATTAAGCAATGAGAGATATTTTCTCTCAATCATTGAAAATTTCTCAAGAAAGGTATGAGTTTAACATACTGAAAATAAAAGATCAGGCACTTAAGAAGTTTAAAGACAGGAAGAACCTGGTTGAAAATCAAACTAATAAGAAAGTAAAAAGGTAGAGAATTAATAATGAACTTGAGTTTTGTAGCCATGCTTTTGAAGACTTTGCAAGGCATAAAATAGTGGCTGGAACTCCTCAACAGAATGGATTAGCTGAGAGAATAAATAAAACCTTGTTGGATAAGTTTAAATGCATGTTAGTGAACTCAAAGTTATCAAAAAATTTTTAGGCAGAGGCAGTGGCAACAACACACTACATGGTGAAAAGAAGTCCATGATTAACCTTAAAGTTAAAGACATATGAGGAAGTGTGGAGTGTTAAGCCAATTAATTAAGAAAATATGAAGGTGTTTGGGTATCCAGCTTATGCTCATATAAGGTAGGAAAAACTTGAACTAAGAGCTATAAATGATGTCTTTATTGGATATCCACATGGTGTTAAAGGGTAGAAGATTTAGTACCCAAATAGAAAGCCATAATGGAAAGCCATTAAGATGTATAATAAGCAGGGATGTCATTTTCAATGAAGTTACTCTTATTGGATAATCTGAGCATGCAGACTAAAACTCACATGGTGAAAAGAAAGAAGGATATAGTTTATATTGAGGTGCAGACCAATTCACCGATAATTGATTATGAAGAATACTTATCTCAGGCAGATCAGTCTCAATAGTAATAATTTGACTTGCAACACTACAGACTGGCTAGAGGTAGGACTAGAAGAATCATCAGACCACTAAACAGGTATGCTTATGCTGATTTAATCACTTTTGCTCTAACATCTGCTAAAAATATAGTAGAAGATGAACCTAATTCCTACTAAGAAGACATAAAGAGTCAAGAGATTCACTTGTGTCAAAAGGCAATGTAAAATGAGATGGGTTCCTTAATAAAGAATCAAACGTGGGTCTTAATCCTAAAATTAGAAAATAGGAAAATTTTTAGTTATAAATGGAATTTTAAGAAGAAAGAGGGAAGAAAAGTTAAAGATCCACTAAGTGTTGGCCCAGTTGGCAATACCCAAGAGAGGGGTGAATTGGGTTTTTAAAATTTTGCAATTAAAAATGTACGTAATGTAGTGCAGTAATAAAACAGTAGTAAGAGAGAGAAAGATACAAACAAAGTTTTATAGTGATTTGACAAATTTTGGCCTATGTCTACTCTCTCGGATGCAAATCATTTCTACCGAGGTTCAATTAACTTCTTGTTTTGAAGGGAAAAGATAGACCTAGTACACTCTTTCTGAGGTGAAGGGAAACCTTACAACTTCTTTTCTACGGGTGAAAGTAAACAAAAAATTAATTTTTTTTTTCGTATAGGTGAAGATTTACCCAATACCAAATTACAACTGTATATTTGATCTTTGTTCTCATATTAGAGTGGATATTTCAATAAGCTCTCACAAGAAATTTCTCTCACACAAGATTTGAAAGATTTACAGTAAAGAGAGAAAGTTTACTGTTTACGTATAAAAATATTGTTCAAGAATTTTTGTTGATATTGATTGCAAGTGATTGTATTATTTTACTTCACTGTGTATCTTTTATTTATATTCATCCTTTTTGTAAAGCAACATTTGTCCAACGGCTTGATTTTGTGTATTTATTATTCGCCGTTAAAGCTATAAAAGTTACTGTTGAGTTTTAAAAGTAGAGAGAATATCGATCTGTTTCTCCATGTATCGATCTCTTGAAGTGAATGGTACGATTTGTATCCCGAGTATCGATATTTTATTCTCCAAGTATCGATTTGTTTGTACTGGAGTTTTCTTTGAGTTTTAGTGTATCAATCTATTGATGCAGGATATCGATCTGGTCTGCTTCGTAATTATTTTTCAACTCTCTGTAAAGACCATGTATCGATCTACTGATCTCCATGTATTAATCTAGTTGCCTCTGTAATTATTTTGTAACTTTTTATGAAGACCATGTATCGATCTGCTGATCTCTATGTATGGATCTAGTTGCCTCTGTAATTATTTTACAACTCTCTGTGAAGACCATGTATCAATTTGGCTGTATTGGTGATTTCATCTGAAGCTACTGTCTTAGCAAATATCGATATCCTCATTTCTTTGTATCGATCCTTCTTGATGTATCGATCCGTTATTAATCTTGTATCGATATGTTTACTCATATATCGACATCCTGTAGGCTTTTTAATGCATTTGAACAGAAATTTGTTAAGCAATAATATTAAGCATACTCATACATGATTTTGAGATACATTTAAGACATTTTTATTTTACTTAGTCATTATAAAAAAACATATGTATATTAAGGCTTGATATCATTAATCTCCCTCCTTTTTGATGGTGAAAAAATAAAATAAGTGCCTAAGTCTTATTGTGAATTGATTATTCTCATCTTTAATGTGATGTTTAACTTATCTTTTAAATTTGAGTTTTCTCCCCCTTTATCCATTAAGATTTGATGTAAGCTTAATATGTATATTTTCTCCTCATTTTTGTTAGTAATCAAAGAAGGAAAGAAACTAAAATCATACACATACATGCTCATACACAACAAGGTCATAGCATAGAAAGATAAGGCAAAATAATGATAATCAAAACCAAATTTTCATTTCACATAAAAGTTCATACAATTAGAAGAAATTGGTCAAAGGTGTCTAAAAGGTTTTGGGCTATCACTATCGATACCCAGGTGTACAGAGGTATAGGTAGATTAGAGTGCGGGAGGAGAAGGTCAAGAACAAGATGCGGAGGCCGTAGGTCTACAATAGATAGGAGCAGAAGCTGGTGCAAGTGCTGGTAAAGGTGCTGAGTAGATGCTTTAGCTAAGCTACGTATGAATCGGTGGGTTTCACTGCGGAATTCCACTCCAAGCAGCCTAAGCTAAATGATTGTGTCGCCGCCCCAAACTAAGTACTCTTCAATTTTATGCATTTGAGTAATCACCATGTTCTCGAGACCGGTAAGGTGCTCATTGAAGTTGGACATTATTGTGTCAACTTTCTTCTTCATATGGGTCAATTGACTTTGCATGCTCTCCAAGATAGATAGTATAGCAGATGTGGAAGAGGAATGAGTCTGTGGCTCTGTCTAAGGGGAGGGAGCAAGAGATTGAGGACTCGCAGTGTCAGGCAGCTTAGCTGGTGCCGCAAGATCCATGGCTGTTTCAATGGCATTGTTTTGCTGGGGTACGTGTGCAACTTGATCTTGATGTTGCAAATGTCGGTAGCGATTTTGAATGATCTATGTCCCATCCCTGTGTTGTCATAGTTCATATGCCATAATGTTGTCTCCGAGAGCATTGCGACAACTGGAGGCTCAAATATGTCTGCATTGGCATAGACATGAGTTGGTTCGTCGGTAATGATGTTGGATATAACATATCCATAATGGAGATGCATAGCCTTAGATGTGGATGTGTGAATCATCGCTGTAGGCATCCAACCAATCAAATCTGGCTTTTTTTTGCTCCATGATGGATTGTATCCACCATATGTCTTCATGTGTTATTTCGAAAAATCTCTCTGACCGTGTATTGAGGCTGTTAGAGATGATGAGATGCAGAATTCTCTCATGCAGTCCTAGGTATACTGGTTTATAGTCTACATCAGCCATGTTTGGGTTATTGAAGATGATTTTTGTAGGCTTCAAGGGGTTGAAAGTGACCAGTTGGGTAGAAATAACCACCGTCTGGAATGTTGGTGACCTGAGAAATGATTTCTGAATTGATGGTATAGGTATAGCCTCGGATAAGTGTCTGAAATTCTGTCATCCTTATCTTTCTAGTGTGTGCATCATTTGCTTCTAAGTTTGAGTAAAATATTTTGATAAGAGTGTCAAACATTTTCCTTTCTGTTGAAGGAAGTCTAATCAGTTGAATTCATCAAAATGGTGCAAATAGGGAAAATTAATAGATTCCAGAAATGAGAAATAAATTACCTGGCCTGAAGAGATCTTTCGATTGACATAGGATAGCAAGTATCGATCATTTGCCTCATGATTTGGGAAATTAAGGTTTGAGGTTGAAGCCAAGTTCGTCCTCTGCCTTTTATGTTGACCCACTTCTGGATTTTTAGTTCTAGGCATTTTTGAAATCTATTAGATAATCTGAGTAAGAGGAGAGTTTCTAGGGTTTGAGTAATAGAGATTTTGGAGCTGAAAAAATATCGATACTTTTGAATTCTGAGTATAATTTGAATGTGAAATCGCGTAAAAGTATCGATACAGTTATTTAACGTATCAATTTGTTTCTAGATCTGAAGAGATGGATCAAGATCTTCTTGAAAAGAGGTCAATATGTTTTGACATTTAAGCACGAGTATCGATATGTGGGGTTGATTGTATAGATACGTGAAAGTAGATTCAAAATTTGGTCTTGTCTTTAATGAGCATTTAATTTTTGCGGTTGATGACTTATCTTTCACAAATTTCAAAAATTCAAGTGATCATACATTATTTGGATGCAACGTATCGATATGAAAGCAAGAATATTGATACATACTGAAAATGAGTTCCAATATCGATATGTCAAAAGAATGTGTCGATACTTAAATAGTAACACATGAAGGTATTGATATGTTTTCAATGGCATATTGATCCGTTATCGTGGTATCGATACTTTGTGATAGATGTATTGATTCGATTCATTTCAGTAGCTAAATTTTGCAAGTTATACACACAGGCAGGAAAAACTAAGCAATATTCAAACAATTTTCACTATTCCTAGTTCTGTTCTAATTGCACAAAAAAAAATCTTTATCAAGTGGTTTTGTAAAAATATCAGCTAATTGGAGATTTGTGTTTAGATACTTTAAGCAAATGTCTTATTTATTAACATAATCTCTAATGAAATGATGACAAATTTCTATGTGTTTAGTACTAGAGTGATGAATTGGATTTTTTGTTAGATTTATTACATTTGTGTTATCACATAGAATATGAATCTTATTAAAACCTAATCTATAATTTTGTAATTGATACTTAATCCATAAAAGTGTTGCACAACAACTACTTACGGATATGTATTTGGCTTCGGTAGTAGAAAGTGCAATGGTGTTTTGTTTCTTGCTAAATCATGATACTAAGGCGTTTCCAATAAAGTAGCAAGTACCACTTGTACTTTTTCTATCTACTTTGCATCCTTCATAGTCGGTATCCAAGTAGCCTTTTAAACTAAACTCACTATCCTTTGGATAAAATAATCCTAGATTTTGTGTCGTTCTTAAATATTAGAAGATTCGTTTTACCACTACAAGATGTGACTCCTTAAGATTGAATTGATATCTTGTACAAACACACACTTCATAGAGAATATCGGGTTTAGAGGCGGTCAAATAAAATAATGATCTTATCATGCCTCTATATAATATTTGATCTATACTCTTTCTTTTTTCATCTTAGTCTAGTGAAGTGGAAGTGCTTATAGGGGTTATAATGGATTTGCTCTCTATTATGTCAAAATTTTCTTAAAAGTTCTTTGATATACTTTGATTGGGAGATGTAAATTCTATTATTTTTTTTGTTTAATTTGAAGTCCTAAAAAGAAATTTAATTCTCCCATCGTACTCATTTCAAATTCACTTTTCATAAGATTTGAAAATTTACTGCACAATGACTCATCAACATAGATTTGCACTAATAGAATATTATCATATTTGGTTTTAATAAAAAGTGTAGTATCAACACTCCTTCTCATGAAATTGTATTTTAGCAAAAATTCACTAAGTCTTTCATACCAAGCTCTAGACGTTTGTTTTAGACCATAAAGTGCCTTAGTGAGTTTAACGACTTGATTTGAAAATTTGTGATTTTCAAAACCGGGAGGTTACTCTACATAAACTTCTTTATTTATAAAACCATTTTAAAAAAAACACTTTTTGCATCAATTTGATAAAGTTTGAAATTTTTATAGCATGTAAATGCTAAGAGCAATTTAATGACTTTCAATCTTGCTACAAGAGTATATGTTTCATTATAGCCTATTCCACCTTCTTGACTATATCCTTGAGCTACTAATCTAGCTTTATTTCGAGAGATGTTGCCATTCCGATCAAGTTTAGTTTTAAATACCCACTTGGAGCCTATAGTTAGATAATCACTTGGTCTAGGTACTAAGATTCAAACTTCATTTCTTTGAAATTGATTTAACTCTTCTTGCATAGCCATTAATCAATTTTCATCATTTAAGGCTTCTTCAACTTGTTTTGGTTCTATTTGAGAGACAAAGGCTAGATTTTGAACTCCATCTAGAATTTCATCAATTTCTCTTATCTTTCTTCTAGTTTTAACTCATTGTGAATGATCACCTATTATTAGTTCTTTTAGATGACTAGAATTATATTTCCATGTTTTTGAGAGTTCCTTAGTAATTTGATCTAATTATACAATTTCACTTCGATTTTTCAAAGACTCATTATTTAAGTTTAAGTTTTTCAAATTTTCAATTGCTTCTAATTCTTTCTCATTTTCTTTAACAATTAACTTGGCTAAGTTGGGATTATATTCGTCAAAGATTATGTGCACACTTTCTTTTACGACTTGAGTTCTCTCGTTGAATACTCTATAAGCTTTACTCTTGGATGGAAGCCTAGAAATATTTATAGATCAGACTTTGGCTTAGATTTTCCTAAGTTATCATTGGTATTAAATATGTAACAATTACATCTAAATACTCTAAAGTATTTGATTTTAGGCTTTCTTTGAAAGAATAACTCATATGGAGTTTTGTTCAATATCTTTTTAATTAGAACTTTATTGGTTATATGACATGGGGTGTTAATAGTCTTAGCCCAAAAGTATTCGAGTAGGTTATATTCACTTAGCATTGTTCTACCCATTTCTTGAAGAGTTCTATTCTTTCTTACTGCAACTCCATTTTGTTGCGGGGTTTTACGTGTAGAAAAATTGTGAGAATATGCAAAGGTTTTCAAATTCTTTGTTTACAAATTCTCCATCTTGATTATTTCTAATCTTTACAATTTTGAAACCTATTTCATTTTCAACTTTTCTTGAGAATTTATCAAAAGTTTCAAATGTATTACTTTTATTTGCTAAGAAGAAAGCCCATATAAATCTTGAATAATCATCTACAATTACGTATGCATATAGTTTTCCTCCTAACGATACTACCCTATTTGGTCCAAAGAAGTCCATATATAATAGTTCTAAGGGTCTAGTTGTGAAAACTAAGTTTTTGGATTTGAAAGATATTTTAACTTATTTTCCTAATTGGCAAGGACCACACACTTTATCTTTTGTAAATTTTAGATTGGGAATATCTCCTAATAGACCTTGTTTGGCAAGTTTTCACAATAGATCCATGTTATAATGTCCTAGCCTTCTATGCCACATCTAAGAATCATCACAATAAGCTTGCAAACATATGTCATTTATTTCATTTAATTTTTCTTGTTCTATGACGTATACATCATTGTTCTTAGGTTTATATAATAATTTATTTTCATGCTTATCCAAAACTTCACAACCATTCATAAGAAACATGATTTTATATCCATGATCACACAATTGGCTAATACTAAGCAAATTATATCTCAGATCTTTAACATATATAACATCTTTAATTGAGATTGAATTAAGGTCAATGGTACCAATACCTTTTACCTTGCCTCGGCTATTATCTCTAAAGATTACATCTTTTCTTTCTTCTTTCTTTAGATGGAGAAATAGCTTCTTGTTTCCCATCATATGTCTCTAGTGACCACTATCAAGGAACCACTTTTTTTTTGTACTTATTGCTCTTCACATGTGGTACCCATGAAAATGACAAGTTTATTTTAGTACCCAAATGACTTTGGGTTCATAGATATTAGTTCTACCCTTAAAGATCTTGACCATTTTAGCATGCATAATTTCTTTAAGTTGTGTTCTCTTAGGTACCCACATCATTTTAGGTTCATTATATTTATTTTTCTTATGTAAACATTTGTTGCTATAATGACATTTTCTATTGCAATAATGACAAGTAATGGATGATGTTACTTGTTGTTTAGCTTTCACAAAGTAGTTTGCATAAGACTTTTGTTTGATTCTTTGTTTATATCCAAGTCCAGCTTTATCAAATACTAATCTTTGACTACCTAAAAGCTTATCTAATGATTCTTTTCCTTATGTAAATTTAGCTAAGACTTCTTTGAAAGAAACTATCTCACCTTTCAAAATTTTATTTTCATTTTTTAACACATCAAGTTCATTAGACGAGCTAGATTCACTCTTAATTTCTAATTCTTTAACTTTTAGTTTCAATGAATTATTATCTTTTAATACTATAGAGTTCTTTTTCTTTGCTTCTTTATATTTTGCATATAAAACTTGAAAATGATTTCTAAGTTCTTCACATAATGTACTCAAGTCGTCATCTAATAGATCATCATCATTATTTGAACATGTATCATAATATGAAGAGTTTTAATCTAAAGAGTTTACCTAATCTTCTTGTTTTCCCATGAGGCAAAAATTTGCTCACTCAGTTTTTGATGAAAAGGTGCTCTCTTCGCTGAATGAGTCATCTCATGTCACTTTCATTGCCTTGTTCTTATTCTTGTCCTTTTTATCTTTTCTTAGTGAACATTCGGGTCGTGTATGTCTTGGTTTCTTGCATTCATAACAAATGATTTCTCTCCCTTTTTTTTTCCTTTTTAAAGCTTTTCTTAAATCCATCAATTCTTGGATAGTCTCTTCTTTTCCAATTTTTTCCCTTGGACCTTTCTTTGTTGAAGAATTTTCTAAATTTTCTAGCCATGAGAAGAAAATCATCTTCATCAGAATCTTGTTCATTCTCATCTTTCTTTTTAGTGCTCTTTAGTGCTATGTTTCTTTTGCTCTTTTCTTTATCCTTATCATCATTTCGTCTACCTTCAAGATCGTATGTCATAAGCGATTCAAGAAGTTTTTGAAGAGTTAAAGTTCTCAAATTCTTTGCTTCCCTAATTGCCGTAACTTTAGCTTCCCAACTTCTAGGTAGACTCCTTAGAATTTTCCTCACAATATCTGCATTTGAGTAAGTTTTACCAAGAGCTTTTAAATCATTAGTGATGTCAGTAAAACGAGTAAACATGTCTTTTATGCTCTCATGCGGTTTCATTTTAAACAATTCGTAATCATGAACTAACATACTAATTTTAGAGTCCTTAACTCTACTAGTTTCTTCATGTGTGACTTCTAACTTGTCCCAAATTGATTTAACTGTTTCACATCTTGAAATTCCATTGAATTCAGGTCTATCTAAGACATAATATAAAATGTTTATTACCTTTCCATTTAAGGTGAACCTATTTCTCTTTTCGAGAGTCCATTCCCTTTTTGGTTTTAATTTCCTCTCTCTAGTGATTTCATCCTCAGTTATAAGTGGATAATACCCATCTTCTATTACATTTAAGATTTCAAAATCTAATGTTGATAAGAAGATTTACATCCTCTTTTTCCAGTAAGTGTAATCTATTTCATTAAAGAATGGTGGTCTATTCGTACATTATCCCTTTACTATTTATGTAAGGTTACTGCTAGATGCCATTTTAATCTACTGCTCAAGGTTGTGAATTCTATTTAATTGAGTTAGGCTCTGATACTACTTGTTGGCCTAGTTGGCAACACCTAAGAGGGTGAATTGGGTTTTTAAAAATTTTCAATTAAAACCGTATATAATGCAGTGTAGCAATAAAACAATAGTAAGAGAGAGAAAGATAGAAACACAGTTTTATAGTAGTTCGGCAAATTTTAGTCCACGTTCACTCTCTCAAATGCAAATCATTTCCACCGAAGTTCAACTAACTTCTTGTTTTGAAGGGACAAAATAGACCCAATAAACTCCTTTTGAGGTGAAGGAAAACCTTACAACTTCTTTTTTATGGGTGAAGGTAACCCAAAAATTGATCTTTTTTAGTACGGATGAAGATTTATCCAATACCAAATTACAACTATATATTTGATCTTTGCTCTCACATTAGTATAGATGTTTCAATAAGCTCTCACATGAAATTTCTCTTACATAAGATTTGAAAGATTTAAAGTAGAGAGAGAAAATTCACTGTTTACATATAAAAATATTGTTTAAGGATTCTTGTTGATATTGATTGCAAGTGATTGTACTCTTTTGCTTCACTGTGTATCTTCTATTTATATTCATCTTTTTAATGAAGCAACATTTGTCCAACAGCTTAATTTTGTGTATTTATTGTTTACTATTAAAGCTATAGAAGTTACTGTTAAGTTTTAAAAGTAGAGAGAGTATCGATCCGTTTATCCATGTATCGATCTCTTTAATTGAATAATACGATTTGTATCTCGTGTATCAATTTTTTATTCTCCAAGTATCGATCTGTTTCTGCTGGAGTTATTTATGAGTTTTAGTGTATCGATCTGTTGATATAGGATATCGATCTGGTTTGCTTTGTAATTATTTTTCAACTCTTTGTGAAGACCATATATCAATATCTTCTCTCCATGTATCGATTTGGTTGCCTATGTAATTATTTTGCAACTCTCTGTGAAGACCGTGTATCGATCTGCTAATCTTCATGTATCGATCTGATTACCTTTGTAATTATTTTACAACTCTCTGTGAAAACCATGTATCGATCTAGTTGCATTGGTGATTTCATCTGAAGCTACTGTCTTAGTAAATATCGATATCCTCATTTTTTTGTATCGATCTTTATTGATGTATCGATCTGTTATTGATTTTGTATCGATCTATTTACTCACATATCGATCTGTTTCTCTTTGAGTATCGATCCTGCAAGCTTTTTAATGCACTTGGATAGAAATTTGTTAAGCAATAATATTAAGCATACTTATACATAATTTTGAGATACATTTATGACCTTTTTATTTTACTTAGTCATTATCAAAAAACATATGTATATTAAGGCTTGATATCATCACTAATTCAAAGTTAAGCTAGTAGTTAGAGGCTTTACATATAAAGAAGGCATTAGGGGTGAGTATAGGTTCGGGGTCGACCTAGAACATTGTAGAATCGAACTTGTTGGTTTGGTTCCTGAATTGAAACCGATTTATTTAGGTTCAGTTTCGGTATTAGAAATAAAAAATTGATTTATTTCGATTTAGTTTCGATTTTTTTATTTTTTGGAACTGAACCAAACAGATGAACTGAACTCTTTTTACTCGACTCGCCTAACCCAAGTTTGACCTGACTCAACCCTGAAAAATAAAACAATAAAATCTAATCCTAATTCAATTAATTCATTTCATGTGAAATCTCAACTGCTTTACTCTCTCTATTGACCCTTCAAACCCTAGTACCTGAAAACTGCTCTCTCTCGCTCCATTGAATCTTTTTTGATTTATTAATTTCTTTCAATTTCAACTCTAAAATGGTGCATGACGGCGATGAATTTCTCAAATTTTCAATTTTAAAGCCAATTGCTAGAATCTTCTCGAATTCAGATATTTGTTTAAAGAGTTAAAAACGATCGAAAGATTGTTTATGGTGAATCTTGAAGGGAAGATCTATAGTTACAAGCACTATAAAAGCTTTATGTGAAGACATCATTTCCAAGTTGTTATTTTCTTTCTTTTTAGACTTTGGTTTGTGTTTCTATATAGTTTTATTATGTTTTTGTGGATTTTTCATCTAGGTATTGTTAATTTGATTGTTTTATGTTGTTCTTTGTTGGAATCTGTGTGTTGACTTGGGAAGAAAGATGCAAGTTGAAATTAAGAAAAAATAAAAAAATATGCCTCTAGTGTGGCTGTTTTTGGGGAAATGATCGTATTTAATGCTTTCTTTTTCATTTTTAGTCTCACATCATACTCTTTGGCCCTATTGCCTTTAATGCTACAGGCCATTGTTAAAAGCAAAAGCTTATACATTTTCTTAAGTGTTTGATCACCTCATATTTTGTTCAATTGTTGCATTCCTCCATTTTTTGATATGCTCTGCTTGAATTAAAGTTGGAACAAAAACAAAAGAAACCTTCTTAGTTGTATGATAATATGAGAGAAGTTCATACTAAATCTTGACCAAGTGACCCAGTTCATTTCATTCATGATACATCAAATTGTGCAGAGAATTTTTTTATTCAAGAAGAGAAGAAATACAAAAGTTTCTCATTTGCAGTAGTCTGTAGAATCTGAGTTTACTGTCAAGTCAAGTTGTATTTTAACTGCAGCGGTGGTAGATGTATTTTTATAGAATATACAGATAGAGTTGGAGAGATTGCCAAGAAGCATAGAATTTCTAGGACATACTTATAACTATGGAATATTTTTGGAAAGCATGTGGTGCTTTATGGAGAAATCACTTCAATGTTTATTGTTAGAAAATTTTCTATTTCGGAAGAGCTTTGGTAGGATCATTTGTTTCGTTTTGCTGGGTAGGCTCAACTTTGTTTTCTATTACTCTGAACTTAATGTTTTTGTCTATTAAACAAAGTTAATTTTGTTCTTGAATTATCATTTTAGTGGTTTTATATTTGACTCTTTTACATATCATATAACAATTCAGTTTTAATTGTTTTTATTCAAAAAAATTTCATGGTCATTTGATAAACAGGGTACCTTGTAATTGAGTTGGAACCGAAAAAAGGGTACCTTGTTAAATGGGGTAGGTTTCGATTTAAAAATTTAAAAATTAAATATATTTAGGATAGATTCCGATTCCGATTTCACCTTATAAGGCATAGATTACAATGAAATCTTCTCACCAATTGTTAAACATAGCTTAATAAGGCTGTTGCTTGCTTTGGTTGCTATTCAAGATATGAAACTTGATCAGATGGATGTTAAAACTGCATTCCTTCATGGTGAGCTTAAAGAACATATTCTAATGAATCAACTTGTAGGCTTCAAGACAGAAGGTAGAAAGGATTAATTGTGTATCTTAAAAAAGTCTCTCTATGGCTTGAAACAATCCCCTAGGCAATGATATAAGAGATTTGATGATTTCATTATCAATTATGGTTATAGAAGAAACATATTTGATAGTTGTGTTTACTATCATAAACTGAATCAAGTTGGAGTTGTTTACTTGTTATTATATATTGATGACATTTTGATTGCTAGTCAATACTGAAGTGAAGTAGATAGATTGGAAGAAATTCTGAAAGGAGAATTAGATGTGACTTACTTAGGTCATTGCTAAAAGGATTTTGGGAATAGGGATTGTGAGAAATATGAAGAAGAGGTTGTTGTACTTGTCACAAGAGAATTTTGTGAACAAGGTGTTGAGGAGATTTGAGATGTTAAAATGTAAGTTCGTGCAGACTCCATTAGCTGCCCATTTCAAGTTGAGTAACTCACAATCACCAGAATCACAAGAAGACAAGGCATATATGGAAATAATTCCTTATGCTCAGGCTATGGGAAGCCTTATGTATGCTATGATCTATTCTAGACCAGACATATCATTTGATGTGAGTTTAATAAGCAAATATATGAGCAATCCAAGCAAGGCACATTGGCAGGAAACTAAATGGGTGTTCAGGGATTTGAGAGGAACTTCAAAATATGGATTGATGTATGGATTACATAAACAAGATGAGAAAAAAGTGCTTGGATATATAGACTCTGATTTTACTGGTGATCTAGATAGAAGAAGATCAACCACATGCTATTTGTTTTCTTATGGAGGATGCTTAATCAATTGGAAAGCTATTCTACAACCAATTGTGGCCTTATTTTCAATAGAAGCTATGAGTTTGTGTCTGCAACAAAGGCTGTTAAGGAGGTTTTATGGCTTAAAGGAATTGTCAACAGTCAGTTGGAAAAACTGTTATTTGTGTAGGCTGAAAAAATAGGGGTTTATAAAGTTGGGAGTTGTGTCATCTTCTCCATTCAGTTTCTCTAGATATAGGTCACCAAATTAAGCTTTCTTGCGCTCTTTAAAAAGCTTGTAGTGTGCTCTCTGTTTTTGTAAGCATTTCTCTTCTAATTGAGGTGATCTTGAGTGTTGTTTCTTCTATGGATGTAGGCTTTAAGTCGAGCCACGTATGTATTTTCTGCATTTATTCTTTCATTCTTGAATTAATTGTTTTATTGATTAATTTGTGCTTGTTAGAGGTTTGTTTTTATTAGTTCTAGATTGAGTATAGTTGAATTTAGGGTTAAAATCGCTACATCCTCCAATTGTAATGTGAGCAAGATTCAAACCCCTAATCTGTTGTACCACTCCAAAAAATTTTTATCAGTTGAATTAATTAACACCCCCATAAATTTTTTCATAAATAATTCTCTCATATAATTTTAATTAGGTCATACGTATTTTATCTAAAGGATATCACGATAAATTGCCTAAATTTTTCATGTGATAATTCAAAAAATAATCCTTGCAATACTAACATAATAGTTCCTTTAAAAAATCTTTTCACTCTTGTTTGTGTACTAGATGAAAAAGTAGGCACCATCTGGAGTTTGCTTTCAGCTGTAACATTCAGTCATGAATACAGCCATTAATTAATAGAGTTTTCTATTCTTTGCAACCCTTCTGTTTGACTGCTATGCATTTTCTTTCACTTGTAGTCTTTACTTCTTTCCATTCAATTTGTAGTTGGTTGATTAATTTTCTTTCTTCGTTTTGTTTTCAAGATTACTTGCTTGCTTACCAATACAAATTAAAAAAATTAACCGAGGCAGAAGTACTTACACGTTCGAATATAGAATTTCTTGATTGCAATAGCGTGTTCTGTTACTAAAAGCTATTTTTTTCAGTAAACGTCAAAGTTAATTAAACACAAGCTAAAACTAAACAAAAGCAATTTGTTATACATTAAAATATGTTTAATTTCTTGAGGCAGGGATTAAGTATAATTCTAGTAGACATTAACTTAAATTAACAGGTAAAATAATTAAAACATGTTTAATTATTTGACTCAACAATTTAGTATTGATCTAGTAAGAGTTGATCTCAAATTCAAAGAATATTTATGATTTCACAAAATAACTAAGAAAGAATTGTATTGAAAATTTCAAAATTTATTTGAGATTACAACACTAACTATTTTTAATCTTTACCCAAGTAAGTAAAATTAAAATAATAAATAAAATTCAAATAAAAAAAATAATCGACAAGATTGAATCTTTCTAATATAAAAATAACAAAACACACTCAAACAAAACTTCTTCACTTTTAAACTTCTCCCTTCCCACCATGAACAATGCCTAGCACTATTGGCTCAGTGCATGAAGGCCAAAATGCAAAATAAAGCAACAATCGTAAAATAATATATTGATCTACCCCACCAAAGATTCTTATTTTGTCAGTGTGTGCATACTGTAGCCAAAAGGAGTGGAAGATTCTTTAGTTGGTCACTATTGCTTTGCATTTTCCACCAATTCACTACCCTGATTGGCGAGGGTGAGATCATTTTGGTTCTCTTTTACTTGGCAGGAAGTTGCAAATTGTGCATGAAGTGACTAAAAGTTTGCTTTGTTTTGCAGCGAGAAATTGAGATCTCAGCACATGCAACAAGATCTCAACGCACCGACTGATTATAACTGCCAACCAAAATGGAGCCACTATGAAAGTAACACTCACTTTTTTCATGACAACGATCAATTATATTGTCCCAAGTTTGGTTAAAATGATAATGAAAAAAATGGGTGAGGACGAGAGCTTTCGGTCCCCATTTGTATTTGGATGATCTATGCTGGTAATTTGTATTGCACATTGAGCCAGAATTCGAAAAGGGCAAAGCTTTTGTGCCCACTGGGATCCGATGCACTATCTGCTGTTTTTGTGTTGAAGTGATTGGGAATGGATGATTTTTGTCTAATGACGTGAGGGTGGAAGAAATTAGGAACTTGTTTTGATATGAACTTAGGAAATTTTGTAAGAACTTTTTGACAGGTATATATTTTTATGTATATATAAAGTTAAGACTTATCTATTTTTATTATATTCTTATTTATTAATTACTAATTAAGAGATGTATTTATTCAGTTAAAAATTTAGATCAACAAGAAATTATGTACAGGTTATAATTTTTAGTTGGTAACATTTGTACGGGATATGCCAGAGCACATGTATTTAGATATAATCTTTATCTGTAAATTCAACGTCAAAAAGCTGGCTAATATTTTCCAGAGGGTATATATTCAAGTGCCTATTGATATTTGCAAGAGCATATTTCATGAACAAACTTGTCACCCGTATCAAATATATACACAAATATTAGTATAGGAAGAAAAATGTTTTAAATATGACAGTACTATTAGAACTGTTTAATAAAATTATGTCATATTTTTTGATTGTACAGGCGACTAAAATTCTATTGTGATAGTAACAAACATAAATATACAAATGTAAGACGATTTAAATTTTTTTTAACAACATGGAAACAAATTCTGCCCCTTCAACTATTGGATGGACAAAGTAAGCTCAAACAGTTCAAAATTTATCTATTTTTTTTTTTTCCTAAAAAAACTTGGGCAAAGCAATGAAAGCGGCGGATCACAAAGCCAATAATAAGTGTTGACTAGAATTTTGTTTTTCCCAATTTAGATAAAGTTATTATAGGTAAACTTAATGAATTTCAGACAATAGTAGTAGGAACCTCTGACAAGTTCCACGTGGGCATGCTTTATTTAAATGTCCTCCGATTTACCATTAATCAACATTTCGTACAACTCGCATGAGTTTTTATAGGAATATTAGCAAACGAGGTGGGATAGGTTCTTTCCCAATTTAATTAATTCTTAATTGAAAATAAACTTCAACTAATTTTCCTGCAAAAAAAATGTCTCGTTCGATAGAAAGTGTGCTCGGTCTGCTCAGAATCGTTGTAAAAAGAGGCATTAATCTTGCCGTGCGCGATGCTCTCAGCAGCGATCCTTATGTTGTTATTACCTCGGGCAGACAGGCATGTTTTTTTTTTTGGTTCATATTTTGCCCAGAATCAATTTCCATAATTAAATGATATTTCTTAACCTCATTGGCATAAGGAATTTAATTAAATAAAAAATAATCAAATTAAATTTAAGATATTTACTTCATTCATTATTTTTGTTTCCTCGCATGAATTGTTGCAGAAATTGAAGACCCACGTGGTGAATAGTAACTGCAATCCTGTTTGGAATTGTGAATTGACTCTTCCAATTCGAGATCCTCATCTTCCAATCCATTTGGTAAGTAATCTACTTTATCAATATTTTGATAGCTCTATCGCTATTCTCTAAACCTAGTAATGGATCCAATTTATTTTATTACAAGAATGTATTTACTGATATAAAAATTTAGATCAGAAAGAATCCTAGTCCTTGTTTCTTAGAAATGTTTTATTACTTCCCAAATTTACCAATGCGAATATGATCGTAATTCTTCCCATTTCACTTTTAATTTATTTTAATTTATTTTTTAATAATAAGTAAATGTAAATCAAACTACTCATAAATCCTTCATTCGAACACTAAATTCTTTCACCATTATAAAATATCTTACCCGTTAAATCAACTAGCATTATATCAATTTGTATAAATTCTCAAGCATTTAGTATGGTATGTACGAGCAGGTTTCATGCACATAACATAACCTTACATTTGCGTTTTTTATTGCATATCGTTTTGCAGACAGTTTTCGACAAAGACACATTTAGTGTGGATGACAAGATGGGAGAAGCAGCCATAGATATAAAACCTTATCTCGCATGTCTAAAAATGGGCTTAGAACACCTCCCAAACGGCTGTGCAATCAAGAAAGTTCAGCCAACGAGGGCAAACTGCCTTGTCGACGAGAGCAGCATTGTTTGGAACAATGGAAAAATAAGCCAAAACATGCATCTCAGATTGAACAATGTTGAATGCGGCGAAGTTGAGATTCAGATTGATTGGGTTGAGCTTCCAGGTTGCACGGGTTTGGGATCTCATGCTCTGTGATCTAATTAATTAATTAAATGCATTTGCCTGTTTGTTGTATGTTGTGTACTTTCTTGAATGTATTGCTTTCTATGTTTTAAGACAAATGTGGATCTGAGCTTCTATATATGTGATTTGTATTTAATATGCGCTCTTTTGCTTTTGTTTGAGTACATACAACTCAATAAGTTGGACAGGATTCCTCCAGTTTTGTTATAATATTTGATGAGAATTTGCATTGAAATATATAATGTTTTTGTCCGTATGAATGCTAATTATTATATATTTTCAAGCATGATTTGTTTGCCATACTTTGAAATGGTTCATATAATCGTATTAAAAAATATAGTATTTACTAATCAGTAGCAGCTGCTTTGCTTATTCTCCTTCCTCGATTTTATTTTGAGAAAACAAAGAATTTTAAATGATTTTTTTTAATGATTCTTTTAAAAATAACGTAACTAACCTATAATCTTTTATTATACTTAAAATTAATTAATTTTATTTTACAATAATTATAACTAAAACATATTCAACCGCAGACTAGCACAACACAGAAATTACCAAATTAAGTGGGCTAGTCTATCAAATCGTTTGAACACGAATAATGTTTGTGTTGAGCCGAACCAAACATGCCAAGACAAAAATAAGTTCAACATGACCCATGTCGAGTCATATTGTGCCTAAGTTATGTGCGCCATAGCTCTACGAGCTAATCCAAGCTTTTTTTTTTTTTTTTAAATTACATAGTTAAAAAATTATTAGAAGGTTAGGTTTAATATGATTAAAATTACTTCTTCTAGTCTTTTAAATAAAAAAAATATCTTCATCCTGCTTTTTTTTTTAATTAAAAAAAATACTATTTTGAAAGATAGAAGGTCTCTTTTTAAGAAAAAAGTTAAAATTTTGTTTGACATAATGAATTTCTAAATCCAACACAATACGGATAATGACCCAACCAACTATAATAGATGAGCCGAGTTGTGTGTGGAATATTGAATAAGAGAAGTTGAATAAAGCAAGAATGTGAAGAGACTCAATTTTATTCACCATACCAATAAAATTATATAGACACAATTTCTTGGTTTGGAAAACCCATGTTCTACCAATAATTCGTGGCAATAACCTTGATGGTTATATTGATGGATGAAAACAAGCACCAAACCCACATAATGTCTCAATTGATGAATCATAATTGATGAATCATAAAGCATTGTGACTTCAGACAACCTAGCAAATCTTCAATAGAGGAAGCTAGATTAACTTATCTTTAGCTGGCTCTTGTCCACTATAAGTGAGATTGTGCTTCCCTATCTCACCAATTGCAGCAACTTTAAGGATGTCAAGATTGCAATCTTTAAATAATTTCCTTACAATCCTATGCTCGAATCATTCAACTGCATAATCAAATTCAAAAAACTTGATATGAACCTTACCAACAATAACAATGTGACAAAATATAACACCAAACGTAGTACTAAACCCCAAGATCTTCAATATACAAGTTTGTTGAGTCTTGACCCAATACCTAACAAGATAAGAACTAAGAACTACAGTAATTGAAGACACTACACCAAGAATCTTAATAATTACTCAAGGATCTTAGTGATAAGTCTGGTTGTTTTTGAACACTATAAGAATAAACTTGATAATTTCAAGAGTTTTTTCAAGAATGAAAGAATAACATAAAATAGCTATCTAATATTATTTTTGACTCCCAAAAACGTACAATGCTTGGTAATTTATATAGAGTTCCAAAATTTAGCCTAAACTATGGAGAGTCAATGCTATTTTGACATGTGGCATTCACCTTTTGAATCAGAAAATGAAAACAACTAAATCAGAAATTTGACTCAGAAAAGGAAACAATTAAATCAGAAATTAAAAACTTCTAGAATCGTAATCATAGTAACTAGGTTCCCTCGAGATTGATTTGGACTTATGCTACGCCTCTACGTGTTTGTTGTTTCACCAATTTGTTAAATCAGCCCATTTAATGCTCTTTAAAATGCTTGGCCTTAAGTATTGTGATCAACCTACTTGGCAAGCTTAATGGATCTTGTGACTACTGTCCTTGAGTCCCTTTAAGCCCACAAGTGAGTTCCCCCTCTTGTATGTGTGGTTGTGCAGGCTCGTTTGTATCATTTTTCCTTTCTTGAAGAAGAATTATCTGCAAATCATAACATATATTGAAAGGAGATAAGTCAAAAATATTAAAGCTCCCACTAATACCATACTCACCTGATAATTTAAGCTTGTAGGCATTGTCATTGATGCGTTCCACCAGTCGAAATGACACATCACTATTTAGAAGAGTTTAGAATGTATTTTCTTGGGAAAATGATCCTTCTACATATGCAGCTAAAGCCAATCTCCTAGTTCAAAGATAACCTTCTTGCATCTCTTATTGGCTTGCTTGGCATATTGCTCTGCTCACCATTCTATGTATTTCTTCCCTTTCTTATGAATCGTAATGCTGTTGATGGCTCGAAAATCAACATATATCCTCTATGTCCCATCCTTCTTTGGTACTAATAGCACCAGAATCGCACAAGAACTCATGCTCTCTTTAACATACCCCTAGGGATGGTATTGAATTGGGTTTGGGATAGATATCTCTAAACCTGCATCCGCATCCATAAAAAAAATTCAATACCATACCCGTACCAAACTTGCAGCGGGTTTGATATTTTATTACTAAATCCGCTTAAACGAGTATTTAACATTTACCAAACTCACGCAGATATCCATGGATATTTAACGAATTTTTAATAGAATTTTTGACATTAATTCAAAATAAAGCACATTACTCGTATAAAATATAAAATATATACAATAAAAAAATAAATTTACATTCCATATTTTTTTTTCTTTAGAAAATCTTCTAAAACTTTCCTTATTTTTTTTTTCTGAAGAATGAAAAAAAGAAAATAGTCGTTAATCTGTTTTCAATATTAGAATTGAAAGCAAGAAGATGTTATTTCCCTTATATATCCAAGAAGATATTGTAGATTCTGAAAAATTTAAAGAGAATAAATAGGAAGTAATCATATTGAATACAAGTAGCAGAGGTGTAACTTGTAAATCTTTAAGAAGAAAAATATTACAACAAAGAATAAAACAAAATGTCAATCTTATATAGAAAACCTTAACAAACATGACAATCTTACACTTTGCTCAAAGAACTAAAACAATATCATGTTGAGTATAGTGTTGCAATATTGTTTAGAGACATTTAGATTTAATATTAAAACGAAGTTGTTTTGTTACTTTAAAAAAAAAAAATATTCGCGAATATACCTGCGGATATTTATTCGTACTTGTATCATTCCCAAACTTATTGCGGGTTTTAAATTTGTTTCCAAATCTTTCCCAAACCCGCTTAGAGGCATAACAAACTCATCCCATAAGGATCGAGTAAGAGCAGGTTTGCGGGTAAAATTGCTATCCCTACATACCCCTTCTCCATTAGTTCATTAACTTGCAGTTGATGTTCCTTCGTCTCCTAGAGATTATTTCTATAGGTTGGTTGGTTTGGAATTGCTGCACTAAAAATGAAACCAATTTGAAGTTCGATTCCTCGAATTAGAGGTAAGCCAAGGGGCATCTTCTTGGGAATAACATCCTCAAATTTTTACAAAAGAGAAACAACACTGCTCGACAAAGATCCGACAAGATTGTTAGTACACAAAGGCCTCATTGTACATGAGTACTATAAAGGGCTATTGTGAAAGTAAAGCTCTCTTGATCTCAATTTTTTTTTGCCACGAAATTATATTTTCCTTTCTTGCACTCACTAAGGCCGCAACTCTATTTTTTCCCCTTATTTTATTTTCTTCTCTCTCAGCTTCGGCTTCTCTCTCTTTTTTTTTTCCTCTTTTCAATAGTTTTTGTATCTTTAGTTGATCTTTGATAATTTGTTTTAGTGTCAATGGTACAAGTAATATAGGCTTCTTTTTAACAATAAAAGGTTACCTATTGGTGAAACCATCATGTGTGACTCGTTAATCGTATTGCCATGGTCTTCCCAATAAGATGTGACATGCATGTATAGGTACCACATCGCAAAGCACCTCATTCTCATACTTGCTAATGGAAAATGTCACTTAACACTTATTTTGTTACCTTAACTTTTTGCAATTGTTTAGTTATTGAAGCCGGTACGATAGTGGATGCTTTATGGTAGGTAACACAAATTTCTCCACTAATTCATTGTTGGTCACATTGGTGCAACTTCCACCATTAATTATAATGCTGGAAACTTTGTTATTCATGAAACACTGAGTGTGAAAAAGGTTTTCCCATTGATTATCTTTTTCTTTCTTAACTTGTATGTTAAGAGCTCATCTTGCCACTAATGATTTTCCTTCCACAGCATATTACCCTTCATAAGCATCTTCAAAATGTGACATATCATCTACTTCGTCTTCTTTTTCATCTTCTGACTCAACCTCCCATTGAGCATTGATCACCATCACCCTTTTACTTGGGTATTAGCTAGCTATATGACCCCTGCCTTGACATTTAAAACACTTAATGTCACGATTTCTAGAAGTAGTGGATTCGGTGTTACCTTATTTTAGCGTTGCAACTTGTTTGGCATCCTTAGAGGGTTCAGACTTAGGCCTAGTTGATGGAAATGTTCTATTTAGTGGTTGGTTTCCAAGAGTTTGTAGCAGTCGTGCTTGTTTCTCTTATAGTCATGTTCCTCTACTTCAATTGTTGCTCTACTTTGATGGTTTGGTACACCATATTTATCAACTCCATATAATGTAGCATATTCACCACATTCGCTATCTCATAGTTTAAATCGTTCAAGAACCTAGCCATGGTGACTTCCTTGCCTTCTTATACATTCACTTGGATCATAGCAACTTTTACTTCTTTGCAGTATTTATCTACGCTCTTGGATCCTTGAGTTAGATGCTATAATTTATTGAACAACTTCCGATGGTAGTAGCTTAGGATGAAACGTCTTCTCATGATTGCCTTTATCTCCTTCCACATCTCAACATGACATTCTTGATTTCTCCTCGTATCCTTAAATAATTGATCTTACCAAACAATATCATAATCAGTGAATTTAATTGCAGCAAGTTTTACCATTTTGATCTCAAAGTAATTAAGACAATCGTAAACCATCTCTATTCTTTTCTCCTATTCTTGATAAGCCCCAGGATCATTTCTACCTTGAAAAGGTGGAATTTTCACCTTAATGCTTTCCAAATCAACATCTCGCCTAAGTCTACCCATCCTAACTTCTCTATTTACATAACCATATCCAAACCTACACTGGTTCATTGGTGGTTAATCTAATTTCTCAAACTTCTCTTCATTTTCAACTTCACCCCATTATGCCTATGGTTGCACTCGTTTAGATGATTGTTTAATGGGAGCATTTTGATGATGCCTTCTAATTGGCTCATCTTTCAACTTATCCATCCTCTCATGAATTTGCTCTAATTCAGACCTTATCATCTGCTTCATCTCCCCCATTAACGCCTATAATTGTAGGTTCGGAGTGGTTGGTTGTTGTACCTCTTTGGTTGAGTTTTCTTCTTGATTGTGTGAAATATTTAGAATATACAAAAACAGGGTTAGAGATCTTAAAAGTACTCCTTTATGTGTTTTACTTACGAAAGATTTGCTCACTCTTTTGTTTGACACTCAACGACTTTTATCCTCTTATGTTTTCATCAGTCTTGCCTTTTTCCACTTGTTGTATCTTCTTTTCACTCTAAATTAGACTCAAGAAAAATTGAGATTCAAATGGTAATTAAAGATGAAGAGCAACTAAAATAAATAACAAAAATTCAATAAGTAATTCTCAAAAAATTGATGTAAGCAATTAAAATGACCATGATGGTTCAAGAGTAAGGAATACTAGACAAACACCACAAGAAATTACTGGAATTGTAAACAACAACAATTCTAAATTTCTTTTATTTCTCTTTTTTATTTCTTTCTTTGTTTTCTATTCATATTTTTTTTCTCAAGAACCATAAATAAGGAGTATGAATTCAAAACAAACTAAAGTAAAGAAAACACAAAAAATTGAAGCAGACTAGTCAAGGGAGAATTCGGTCAACCTAGTAAAGCTAAAAGAAATTTAACCCCATTACAAAAACAAAGAAACCTTAATTAGATTAGATTAGGAGCAAAAGAACCTTAAAAACCGTAATTCAAAATTTAGCCAACCAATAATTTTTTTGTATTTTCAAAATTTTAATTTAGGGAACAAGGATCAATAAAATAATTAAAGAATAATCTAAACTTACCTTAGAACCAAAGCTTTGATACCAACTGATATGAACCTCACCAATAACGTGACGAAATCCAACACCAAACGTAGTACTAAACCCCAAGATTTTCAAGATGCAAGTTTATTGAGTCTTAACTCGTTACCTAACAAGATAAGAATTAAGATCTATGATAGTTGAAGACGCCACTATAGAGAGCTATAAGGATCTTGGTGATAAGTTTGGTTGTTTTTGAACACTATAAGGATAAACTTGATAATTTCAAGAGTCTTTTCAAGAATGAAAGAATAATACAAAATAGCTCTCTAATATTATTTTTGACTTTAAAAAACGTACAGTGCTTGGTCATTTATACAGAGTTCCAAAATTTAGTCTTATCTATAGAGAGCTAATGCTATTTTGTCATGTGGCATTCCCCATTTGAATCAGAAAAGGATAAAAACTAAATTAGAAATTTGACTTAGAAAAGGAAACAATTAAATTAGAAATTAAAAACTTCTAGAACCATAATCATAGTGACTAGGTTCAATTGAGACTGATTTGGACTTATGCTGGGCCTCCACGCGTTTGCCGTTTCACCAACTTGTTGAATCAGCCCATTTAATGCTTCTTTAAAATGTTTGGCCTTAAGTCTTGTGATCAACCTACTTGGCAAGCTTAATCAATCTTGTGATTGCTGTCCTTGAGTCGCTCCAAGCGTATGAGTGAGTTCCCCCTTTTGTATGCGTAGTTATGTAGGTTCGTTTACACCATAACCAAGAAGAGATCTCAAACAATGGTTTATTATTTCACCAAAATAAAGACACTAGCAAATGCACTGACCATATATGGAAATATTATGTTAGTTGAAAACTTGATTGAGTACATACTAGGAGGCTTGGGAACAAAATATGACCATATTGCGGTAAATATAGTCTCAAAAATGAATACAGTGCTCCTAGAAGATGAGTATGAGGAAATATTGATATAATAAAATAGGATTGAACAAAACCACATTGTTGTAAATGTTAACAGGAGGCAAAGGTTGTTACTAACAATCACACTGGTGGATGGATTCAGAAGAAAAAAAAAACTCTAGAGAAAGAGGAACAAGTTTTAGTGGCAACAGAGGTAGCAATTATAGAAGAGGAGGAAGCATATCTAGTCAAGGTAGAGGTCTGTTTAAGCCAATCTGCCAAATATGCAACAAAATGGGACACCTAACTTCAGCTTACTGATACAGATTTAATCAAGACTTTGTTCCTGATAAGTGGGTTTTATACCCGCAATTTAAATACCATATACTTGTTATTTAGTTAGTTTTTGAGAAGTTTATTAGTCTTTTATGTGGGTTTTGCATTCATTTTACAAGTCTTTGTAAATTAATCGGTTGGATGACTTGAAGAAATCAAGGAACATTCTACACACTCAAAAAGCCGTAAAATAATAAGAGAAAGAGGGTAAAGAGCCTAGGTGCCCAACAAGTAGTGCTTAGGCACTGAAATAGAGAAAAATGTTCAAAAAACCACCTTGTTCAGAGAGCCAAGCACCTAGGCGCTTAAAGTTGAACGTTGAGATTTTTTGTTTAGGGCTTAGGCGCTAGTTGACATATGCACGTCTCATCAAATTAAAGCTTGTGGCTTTTTCAATGGGTTTCTATAACATATAAGCAACTTGATTGGGGAATGAATGAGAGAGCCACAAGGGAAGAAAGAAGAGAGAAGATCATCATCAAGAAGCTTAGATTTAGGTTGAAAGCCATCCATCAGCTAGGAAGAAATCTATTTTTTTTCTATTCTCTTGCTTATTTTTCCATTAAATATTAAACTTATTTGTGACAATTTTATTTTATTATATTATGAACTAAGTTTTATGTTCTAGGGTATAATGTAGCCAAATTAAGATGATTTGATATTTGTCTATTTGAATTAATTAAAGTATTGATTATTGGTTGAGTATTCTTCATTGTTTTTAATGCTGCCAATTAATTGACCATTGTTAGATATTTTGAATGCATATTGATTCCCTAAAGAAGGATATTTATGCTTGTGATATAATGTTGAATGCTATTTATGTCTGTAAGATAGAAATATACTTGTATGCTTATTGTAATCAACGCATTGAATCCATGGACTTAATGGATCTTTTATTATCTTAATTCACATAGGATTATAGTGAATTGATAGATTGAAGGTTTTTTTTTTCATTATAACCCTAATAAAGGCTAATGAATGTTTTTAGGATTCTCAATTTTCAACCATAGTTTTAAACTTTAGATAGAAGGAATATGTAAAATTAATTCAAATTAATTTAGGTGAAATCAAATGCCCTAGAGCTCTCATTCTTATTGATTTTTTCTTTATCTTTGCTTGCTTTAATTTTGTTGTTAATTATTTTTTTAGCATAAATTGTTTTTTTATTTATCTCCTTCAAATAAAATTAAAGATAGTTTAATTCGATATTTAGATCGTAAATTCTCAATTCTTGAGGAAACGATACTAATTATCACTATATTACTTGTTTACGATAGCATATACTTGCATTGATATAATTTTTACAATAAAATTTTTGCGTCGTTATCATGGATTGAGTTATTTATTTGTACTAATATTAAACCCAACTATTTTTAGTCTTACATGAATTCTTATTTTTTTAATTTTATTTTTAGATACATTTGGCTAGTATATACGAATTTAGGGAGTAGTCAACTTATACCTTTTTATTCTGAAATCAAGAGAAGCTATTCAACAATAAAATATAGTGGCCAATAATACTAGAAAATGGAAGAAAATCAAGCTTTCCAGGATTATGCAATGCTAATGATTGCAAACAATGTGTTTGGTATAGCTGACCCGACAATTCAAGCAAGTAACTTTGAGATTAAGCTAGCCATTATCCAAATGGTCACATCCAATCAGTTTAGGGGTTCGCCAAGTGATGATCTTATAGCTCACATCTCAAGCTTTCTAGAGATATGTAATACTTTAAAAAATAATGGTGTCTTTGACTATGCCATCAAATTGAGGTTGTTCCCAGTCTCATTGCACGACAAGGCAAAAAGCTGGCTTACTTATCTACTAGTGGAGCGTATTATTACTTCATAAAATTTGGCACATAATTCTTGGCTAAGTTATTTCCACCAACAAAGACAATAAAGATGAGGAATGACATTACCACATTTGTTCAACATGATATGGAATCATTATATGAATCTTGGAAAAGGTATAAAGACATATTGAGAAGATGCCTTTATCACAGACTTCTAGGTTAGCTTCAAGTATTAGCTTTCTATAATGGATTGGGAGATTCAACAAGAACTTTGGTAGACGCAACAGCAGGGGAGCTTTAATGAGCAAGACACATGATGATGCATATGCATTACTCGAAGAAATGGTTGCAAATGGTTATCAATGGTCAACTGAATGTTTTACACCAAAGAGAGCATTTGAAATTCAAGAAGTTGACCCCACCATGACTTTAAACTCTTAGGTAGTAGCATTGTCTAAGGAGTTGGTGGTCACACTTCACCTGTACTGTGTGAATCACCATGAAGCCCATGTTAGTACTTATTGTTAGGTTGAAAATCCTTTTGCCTCATCTTAAGCTGAACAAGTGCAATTTATGGGAAATTTCAACACGCAAAGAAACAATCCCTATTTCAACTTATCTTAGAGCAATAATCAAAATGTGTTGAAACCACCATTAGAATTTCATCAACAGCCATCAAGATTTCAACAGCAACATCTAGAGAATAAGGTATCTTTAGAAGAAGCATTAGCATAAATCATTGTGAGCTTCTCAATTTAAGATAAAGATTGAGACGATACTTCAGAATCAAGCAACATCTATCTAAAACCTAGAGGTGTAAGTAAGGCAATTAGCTAATGCAATAAATAATATACCTTAAGGTATGCTACCTTCTAATATAGAAACAAACCCTAATGAGTGTGTAAATGCTATCACACTTTGTAACAACAAAGAGTTAGTAGAGTTATCCAAGAGAAGCATTGCAGATGTCAAGCCAAGTGTACAGTCTGAAGAGATTAAAAATTTTGAGAGTTTTGATAAACAAGAGGAAGAAAAGACGAGATTAAAACCCTTTTCAGACAATTCTCCACCTTATATTTCCCTAATTCTATATCCTCAGTAGTTTTAGAAGTAAAAATTAGACAAGCAGTTTTTGAAGTTCCTTGACATATTTAAGAAGTTAACATTAATATTTCATATACAGATGGTTTAGAATAGATGCCGAGCTATGTGAAGTTTTTGAAAGAGATTCTTTTCAATAAGAGGAAGCTGAAAGAATATGAAATAGTTGCACTTATTGAGAAGTGTAGTGCAATTATGCAGACGAAGCTACCATCAAAATTGGGAGATCCTAATAGCTTTACCATTCCTTGCACTATAGAGAATTCCATTTTAATAGAGCTCTATGTGATCTAGAGGCGAGCATCAATTTAATGCTTCTGTCTATGTTCAGGAAACTTGGTTTAGGGAAAGCAAAACCAACACAGGTTTCATTGCAATTGGCAGATAGGTTCATTAAATATCTAAAAAAGAATCGTCGAGGATGTCTTAGTAAAGGTAGACAAGTTCATCTTTCTAATGAATTTCATTGTTTAAGACAGAAAGGAAGATCAAGAAATTTGAATCATTCTTGGTCGACCATTCTTAACTACTAAGATCCCTTATTGATGTATAGAAAACAACTTATTTTGAGGGTTCAAGATGAATAGGTCTCGTTTAATGTCTTCAAGGCAATAAAACACCAAAGAAGCATTTTTAACATATCATAAATTTGAACTAATGGTAGCAGGATTAAGCAGGTCATCTAACACATAATTTTAAGAGATCACATTAGTTTAATGCGATGGATGATGTGAATGACTCAAGACTTATATTGTTTGAAAGAGAGATGTTTAGAAGTCTACCATTATTGTCACGGACCTAGGGTAATAAGCTTCATCGAATAGTCATGTTAAAGACTATAAAACAAGTGCTTCTTGGGAGGCAACCCAAGCGTTCTAAACTTTTATTTTTCATGTATTTTTATGTCATTTTCATTAGTTAGTCATAACTATTTTATTCACCGGAGCTTAAATGATGTGAGTACATGTTTTTTTAGGAACTTGAGTAAGTTTGAGGACTATTGCAAAGTTCATAAGTTGAGTCAAGTCGTAAAAAGCTGAAGAATGTAAAAAAAATTAGTCTCAACCAGTGTTGTGAAAATTATGCAAATGCAAGTGTACATTATCCCAAAAAAGTAATATAATAATGAATAAGTATCTTTCCATTGAGGATTGAAAATTTACGAACTAACTATCGAGTTAAACTATATCTCTAATTTAATTTAAATGAATAGAATAAAGAGATGATTTATGATAAAAATAGTTAACGACTAAATTAAAGCAAAAAAAATATAAAGATAAGACTAATAAGAGTGAGAGCACTAGAGCATATGATTTCACCTAAACTAATATGAATTGATTCTGCCTATTCTTATTTTATGAAGTTTAAGATTATGTGTCACACGCCGACCCTAGGGTCCACCTGTGAAAATCGCCATAGACCCTCTTAATACATCCTCTATGCCTAAAACGTATCAAGAGAGTCTGTAAGGCTAACTTGTAAATCTTACACTCTTGAAAAAAGTTTATAAACATACTTCCCATCCATGGGAGTATTATCAAAGAATTGATCTTCGTGATCAATTCATTCACAACATGATAATTTAATATAAATATCAATTTAGAAAATCATTTACATATGGGTTAAACAAAATAATAAATTTTTACATAAACATTTATTTACAACACTTACATATATCTAAATAAAATACATATTCAGTGGACTCTGAATTACACATGTGAGTCAAGATAGTAAAACCTACCAAGAGCGTTGTATACTCTCTATTGCTACCATAAGCCCAACTAAGACTAACGTGCCTAACCTAAAAATTGAAATGGTGAAGAGTGAGTATATAACTATATTAAGTGAGTAAATATATACACACACGTATATACATACATATATATGCTTTTCCAAATACAGATATTGGGATTCATTTCAAAATATACTCTAAAGTATATATATACATTTATGCATGTTTATTTAAATAAATGAACACAATACATCTCATTGGTCTACAAACAGTTTTAAAACAATCAATTCAGGTTGGCCATACGTTCTCAACATGCTAACTTGGTTAGGATAAATCTGTAACCATTAATGAGTTTTTCATGCATAAACCATATGTAATAAATCTTATCAAATAGAAAACCATTTCTCATACTTTGTAAAATTATTTATTTTCGTTAAAGTATACATTTATAAAAACAAGCTCGCTTCACTGATGTTAGCCCCGAGTAGTCACTTAGTGATATAAGTGACTGTACTCGTAATCCGTCAAATTCAAGATAACTCTATCAAGCCACTAGGACTTTCCATAGGGTATCTATAATTGCACACACATGTGTTCGGCATACAGTAGGCTTGCCATGGCCTCTTTCCCTTATATTAGCCTCACTGCGGCTCCATTTATCTATGCGGCCTCTCAACAGGTCTGTCTATAGGCTATTTCCCTATATATACAGTCAATAACATGACCCACTAACCAATAAACAATAACTAGCCTTATCGGCCTCATCACCAATATACATGTATTTATAAATCTTTTCAAAACAATGGTTATACATCATATAAATCAAATTCTGCCTCCTTGGCTATACAGCTTTTATGCAAATCATTTTTATCAATGATTTTAAATCATTTAAACAATTAATTTCTTAATTTGGCTACATCATAGCCCTAGGATATACAATTTAGTTTATAATGTAATAAAATACAAATCTTATGATTAAGTTCAATGTCTCAAAAGAAAAATATACAAGAGAATAGAGAAAAACTGATTTCTTCCCAGTTAATGGATGACTTTCATCCTAAGTCCAAGGTTTTTGATGATCTTCTTTTATTTTCTCTCTTCTTTTCTGTTAGCCGCTCTCTCTTCATTCCTAAATCATGTTTCTCATATATGTTCTACAAAATTCTTCAAAACATGACTAAACCTAATTTGAAGAGGTTTAAAGACGTCAAGTAGCATTTAGGTGCTAAACAAATTTTGTTTCGCATAACACGTTTCTGTAGCAATGCATAAGTTATGCTAGGTCAGAGCCTAAGTGCTTGGCTTTTTGGATATGTTGTCTTTTTTTGCCTAATTTCTCTGTTTCAGCATCTAGGCGTTGCTTGTTAGGCGCCTAGGCACTCTACTATCTGTCTCTTGCTGTTTTTAAGCTATTTTGACATGCATATGGCTTTCGAAATTCATTAGATGTTCTCTTTGATTAATTTTCCCAAAACTTGTACAAATAAGTAAACCTTAATTAGAATTTGATAAATTTTATCAGAAACTAAAGGTTGAACTGATAATATCTAAAATGTAGGTATAAAACTTGCTTATCAACAAGAGATCAAAGAGCCTAGGCTCTAAACTAGGAGCTCCTAGGTGCCCTAATTGATGCCAAAACAAGGTGAAATAGCCCCTAAACCTAAGAGCAGATCGCCTAGGTGCCCAAAAAAAATGTTACTTGATTACCAACTTACCGTTGTTGATGATACCGATGGTAAAGATGAGTCTTGCAAAGCCATAATTCAGGGGGGTCCTCTATCCCATAACTTATATATTTTTATTTCATATTGAGGACAATGTTTGTGTTAAGTTTGGGGTGTATTTTTTATTTTCATTCTAAGTAGCTGTTTTTGTTTGCTTATTGTTCTATTTCATGCCTTTAAAATTTTTTTGTGTTGGCTTGGGTGTTTTTTTGGTTTAAAATATAAGACCAATGATAGAAAGACAATTTAAACTGCTTTTGGAAAATAAATAATGTTATTGCGTGTATACGTTTTGACTCTTGTGCCAATTGGACACTTGCTTGCAATTTTTTAAATATTTTGAGTACATAACCTTAATAACTTAATTGATTTTGCATGTTTAAAGAGTTCATGTGAATCTAGTATGTTGCACAATCTCATGAAATTCTAGAACTTGCTTGAGTGTCACTTGAGGGGAAATTATAGGATACACTACATTTGGTAGAAGATTTAGGCCATTTTGGAAAGATTGAGCTTTTTAAGCCAACATTGCATTGTTGTTTATCCCTTGTCTACCCCATTGAGCCTTATTTATCTTTTCTTTATCACCCACAAATTTAATTCAACCTTTGAATATATTTTAAAATTCTTATCCCTCACCCAAAGCATATAACCTCTTTAGAAAAATATTTTGAGCTATGTCTTATTTTAGGAGAAAAGGATGGAATGAATTGATTTTTTTTTTAAAAAAAAAATAGAAGAAGAAGAAGAAGAAGAATTTAAAACCTTTTTTGTTATAAAGGCAAGAGATAGTTCTATTTGAAGTTAGGGGGTTGATGTTCAACAAAGATATTGGAATGGTTTATATGCATAGGGTGATTTGAGCTATGTTAATATTCATTACCTTACCATTAACCCAGCCATATGTTACAAGCTTAATAAATCTTAAGGATCCTTAGTGTTGTTGTTTTACCTACATTAGTGGAGAGTGACATGAAAAACAAGCCTATGGAATTCTAAAGTTTAAAATCAAAGTGCATACACTTCTTTGCATGAACGCATTTAAGTTGTGAATATTTGAATGGAAATAGGGCTTTATACACACACACACACACACACACACACACACACACTCTTAAAGAATCTAAGGTGGAGAGAATTTTTTTATTTTTATTTTTATTTTTTACTTAAGTTAAATTTTTATTCATTTATGATGTTTCAAGTTTTCCTTCAGTTATGATCTAGATAAAAACTTTGAGGCCCTTTTTTACAAGCTAAACCAAATCATCATTCATGTTGTTAATCAATTTGTTGTTTAGCTCAAGATCTAGCAAAATGTTAAGTTTTGGGGTATTTGATAAGCTGGTTTTATACCCACAATTTAGGTACTAGCTGCTTATTATTTATTTAGTTTTTGAGAAGTTTATTAGTCTTTTATGCTAGTTTTACATTCATTTTTTAGATCTTGGTAAAATTAATCAGTTGGATGACTTAAAGAAATCAAACAGCAGTTTATACACTCAAGAGGCCATAAAACAATAAGAGATAGAGAGTAGAGCACCCAAATGCCTAACAAGCAGCGCTTAGGTGTTGAAATAGAGAAAAATGCTCATAACAACACCTTGTCCAGAGAACCAAGTGCCTAGGCTCTCAAAGTTGGACGCTGAAATTTTTTTATCTAGAGCATAGGTGCTCAAGATGATAAAGCCTAAGTGCTAGTTGACATGTTCACATCTCATAAAACCTGGGTTTGTGGCTTTTTAAGCGTTTTCCAGAACATATATAAGAAACTTGATTAGGAAATGAAAGGGTGAGCCACCAAGTTAGAAAGAAGAGAGAATATTATAATCAAGAAGATTTGATTTAGGGTGAAAGTTATCCATAACTGGAAAGAAATCAAATTTTCTTTATTCTCTTATTTATTTTTCCATTGAGATTTTGAACTTATTCATGACTTATTTTATTGCATTATAAATTAAGTTTTATATTCTAAGCTATGATGAAGCCAAATCAAGATGATTTGAAATTTACCTAATTGAATTAATTGAAGTCTTTAATTATTGGTTGAGCGTTTTTCATTGTTTTTAATGCTTCCAATTAATTGGCCACTAGTTAAATATTTTGATTGCATATTGATTCCCTAAAAAAGGATATTTATGTTTGTGATCGAATGTTGAATGCATTAAGTTTATGTAAGATCGAAATATACTTGTATGCTTAATGTAATCAATGCATTGAATCCATAAACTTAATGAATCTTTAATTATCCTAATTCACATAAGAATATAATGAATTTATAAATTGAAGATATTTTCATTATAACCCTAAAAAGGCTAATGAATGTTTTTAAGATTCTCGATTATCAATCGTAATCTTAAACTTCAGATAGTAGATAGGTAGAATTAATTCAAATTGATACAAGTGAAATCAAATTCCCTAAAGCTCTCTCGCTTCCTTTGCTTGCTTTAATTTAATATTTAATTATTTTTTTTAGTATAAATCATTTCTTTTTTTTTTTTTATCTCATTTAGATAAAATTAAAAATAGTTTAACTCAGTAGTTAGAAGGTAAATTCTCAATCCTCGAGGGAACGATACTCATTTATCATTGTCGATAGCATAAACTTGCATTTGAGTAATTTTCACAACAGTTTCCAAGGGTGCTAACACCTCAAGCAATCATCAACCTATATCATAACTTAAGAAGCAATTAGTTATAGTAGGTGGTATCTAGATAGTGGTGCTACCAACTATATGAAAAATGAGTTAAGCAACTTGCCAATAAAGGCTGAATACAAAGGTATGGAAAAACTCAGAGTAGGTTGTGGTAAGAGAGCTTTAATTTCTCATGTAGGAAATAACCATTTTCACACCAAAAACACAAAGCCATTGATTCTAAGAAACATATTATATGTTCTAAAAATAACCAAAAACTTATTGAGCAGCTCAAAACTAGTTAGTGATACTGATATAACTGTTGAGTTTTGTGGTAATGTTTATGTTGTGAAGGACAAGATGAAAAGTATGCTTTTAGAATGAGTGGTTAAAATAGGTCGCTATTTGCTAAAAAACATGAAGAAGGTTGAAGATCCAATTAGAGCCAAAAGTAACACCAAGTCAAACTCACTTGAGTCAGCTGCATCATTATTTGCTTTCCTCTTGAAAATGAGTTTAACATAGATGTTTTAGGTAGTTCTAGAGTCAATCAAGAGTTTGTTAGTGTTATGGATTACTTACATAGAAGAATTGGTCATCCTAATGATAAAATCTTGAAGAAAATCATTAGGTATTATCATAATTTCTCTATCATTAATAAAATTCAATCTTCTTCATTCTATAAAGCCTGTCAATTTGGAAAGAATCACAAATTAAACTTCAAAAACATTGAAACTAAAACAAAAAACCATTGGAAATTCTTTATGCTGACCTATGAGGTTCAGCTCCATTAAATTCAGACAATGGTTATTGATACTTTCTAAGCATTGTAGATGATTATACCAGGTTCACTTAGCCATTTCCTCTTACAAACAAAGCACAAACAACATCTATCTTATTCCAATTCAAAGAACAAATTAAAAAACACATTGGAACAAACATTAAAACCCTTTAAATAGATTAGGGAGGTGAGTTTAGGCCATTAGAACTGTATCTAAGGAAAAAAAGGAGAGACCTTTAGACGTTCTAATCCACACACTTCATAGAAGAATGAGAAGATAGAAAGAAAGCACAAACATATAATAGAATGTGGTCTAACCTTGCTTGTAGGTGTCAACCAACCTGCCTTTGAAATTCTGGTAAGAAACTTTTGAGACTTCAATATATATGATAAATAAACTGCCTATTCCAATCCTAAATCATTAGCCACCCTATTAGAAATTGTATAACAGAAAACCAGATTGCTCATTCCTCAAGACATTTGGGAGTGTTTGCTTTCTCCGTCTCAGACCTTTAACCAAAATAAACTTCAATGCTATATAGCAAAATGCACTTTCATCAGTTATAGTCTTAAGCATAAAGGGTATAGATATATGCATAGCTCAGGAAGAATATATATTGCTAGACATATTATATTTAATGAAATGGACTTTCCTTTTAAAATAAACCATATGCTTAGAATTAAAAAAACATTGGTGGACCAAACTATTCATAACTCTTATTGGTCCCTCATTCTGAAACATGTAAAGATCAAACAAATGAGGATATCTTTATAGACACTCTAGTAACAACTTACTATCATTAGAACATCTCAAGATAGTTACAAACAACATCAACACCTGATACAAAGACAAACCAAAACATAGAAAACCAAACCACTCTATTCTTCGTAGTAGAAGATAAACATAAAGCCAAATCTCAATACATACAACAACCACAACCACAACCACATCAGATAAACATACATATAATGATAACAAGATCAAGTGATGGAATATTTATACCTAAAATATTGTTTACTCAAAAGAATATCAAAGAAGTAGAATCAGTCCTTAGCAACACAAAAGAAGCTTAGTTGATGATAAGTAGGGACAAGTTATGATGGAAGAATATCAAGCCTTGATGAAAAGCAAAACCTTTTTACTAGTTCTATCAAAACTTGATACAAAGGTTGTAGGTAAAAGATAGGTGTACAAGATTAAATACAAGGCTGATGGATCAGTGGCCTAATATAAATCCAGATTAAAAACTAAAGGCTATCATCAAACTACTGGTGTTGATTATATAGAAATGTTCAGTCTTGTAGTAAGGTCAACAACAATTAGAGTGGTTTTGAACATTATTGTTCTATATGTATGAGACATTAAGCAAGCTGACGTGAAAAATGCCTTTTTGAATGTGGAGCTGGTAGAGGAAGTGTTCATGACATAACTTGAAGGTTTTGAAGACAAGAGACACTTAAACTTCATCTACAAGCTCAAAAAGGCATTGTATGAACTTCATTAGGCTCTTAGAGCCTGGTATGATAAGTTAAAAAGGCACTACTCAGTTGGGGTTTTTTGAATATGAAGTCAGATACCTTATTCTTCATGCTCCAAGAAAATGAAGACGTGGTAATATTGCTAGTATATGTTGATGACATTCTCATAACAGGAAACAAAGAAAGCTTAGTGGATAAAATAACTAAGAAATTGAATATTAGTTTCTCTCTAAAGGTTTTAGGTTCACCGAGCTATTTCTTAGGAATTCAAGTGACAAGAGATAAGCATGGAGTACATCATGTTAGAGCAAGTACATTCAAAATTTAATCATGATGACTGAAATGGAAAATTGTAAAGAAAGTCAAACTTTCATGAGTACAAGTTAAAAACTGACAAGAACTATTGGAAGTGAATTCAAAGACTCAATACTCTATAAGAATATCATAAGAGAACTGCAATATTTAACTCTCACCAGACTAGAGATTGCATTCAGTATTAATAAATTGAGTCAATTCATGGAAGATCCAAGAGGTTGGTTTATTCCTTGTAGCTAGTGGAAGAATAGAACTAACAGGGTTTACTATTGTTGACTGGGCAAGTGACCCAAATTACATAAAGTTAGTGTGTGGATAAAATATTCTTTTTGGAGGAAATATGATTTTTTTGAGCTCAAGAAAACAAAAGATAGTGGCAAGATTAAGCCCAAAATCAAAATACAAATCCTTAGCCTTTATTGGAGTAGAAATAACATGGTTAAATTCATTGCTATCTAAGCTAAACATGAAACCTATCCATAAATTAGTTATATGGTATGATAACACAAGTACATTCTCATTAGCTACAAATCCTATCTTTTATGGTAGGTAAAAACATAAAGAGATAGGTGTACATTTCATCATAAAAATAATTACAATTGAAGAACTCAAAGTTAGATATGTGCCTACCAAAGATCAAATTGCAGATATCATGACAATGCCATTAGGAGCAAAAAAGTACAAGGAACTGAAGACCAAGCTTAGTGTGCTACCAAACAACTGAAATTGAGAGAAGATGTTAAGAAGATGTTGATATTTTGCCACAGCTCAATAATCATTACCAAGGTCCTGTGCAGCAGAGGAAAAAGCAAAAAACCTATTGTACTTGCTGGTGGTTACTAATGCACCTTACAATAATATGAAGCAAAGCATTGCATTTGACATTCATAGCATTTTAATTATATTTTAACAGTATGTGGCTACATATAACTCTTGCATGTATCATCTTATCTTGCATTATCCACTTTCCATCTTTGTCTTTCATGAAGGAGATATGGCTTTTGTTAATGCAACAAAAATTCTTCAGGGAACTCAATGCACCAACGTCCATCTTCTTGCTTTTGCTTAGATGTTATCTAACTTAAAATCACAACAAAACATAAGGGGTAAAAAGCCGAAAGTCTGGTAAAAACCATTCGATGCTTAAGTTAGGATTTTGCTTTATGATATTTGATAGAGAAATGATGAGACAAGGACTGTATTATAGTTATATGCCTAGTCTGGAGTTACTTCATAATGCGTACATAGTTGTCCTCAATCTTTTTTTTTTTAATTTTTATAGATGTTGTTTTATATCAAGTCTCCCAAATTTAGTAGAATTTTATAGAATTTGAAAATAATAATTCCAATCGTATTTGAATTTCGAAAATCACGAAAATTCTATTTTATATGCATCGGCTTTCTGAAATTTACGAGATTTTGAGACTTTCTTGTAGAGTATGTCTATTAGGCCATGAATCCTTATTATGGAATGAGCCCTACTTGCAGAGTACATCTACTAGCCTAAGGATCCTTCATAATCCGAAAAGAAATTGAAAAGAGAATGAATTCTTTATAGATACGTAAATCAATAAAAAATTACATGTATTGTCTAAAATACAGCCTGTATAACTTGTATTAAAGAAAAAACAGAACATGTAATCTATATCACCTAAAGGAAATTATTAAAATGCATTGATTATTGAAAAAATAATAATAATAATATATCTTCAATTACCGCAAATCAAAACCAGTCCTAAAAAAAAAAAGCTTTACCTTGCATAAAATAATAAATAAGTAAATTTCAATTATCGTGAATCATCGAAAACCAATCCAACCAAAACAATGAATTTAGCTTTATCGTGTGAATCAATGGAAACCAGTTTAATTGAAAAAACAAAAACCTTCTATTTTCGTGAATCATTGGAAACCGCTTTGGATTGAGGAGATGACGACTTCGTTGAGGGGAGATGATAAGGATAAAAAGAAAAATGAATTTCATTTAGGTTTACGTAGGGTTGAGATTACTTGTTCGTCTGTAATTAAGTTTGGGAAGGAAAGCGCTGTAAGATTTTCAAAGAATGTGACAAAAAAAGATTTATTAGGAATACAATTTTAATTTGAGATAAATTACGACAGTCATAAATATTAAAAAATTAAATTTTTATTATTTTTTGTGACATATTTAATAATAATTGTCTCAAAAGTGTTAAAAAGTTAATATTAGTCTCTTTTTTCGTTTCGAGTATTCTACCAAAAAAGTAATTTATAGGGACAAATAAATTATGACTCATTTTAAAATGTGTTACTATAAAATGTGTTAACAATTAAAAAGGGTAACTATAAATTAACCCCATTTTCTTTTTCTTTTTTGTTGTAATTGTCCCGTTGTATTGAAAATAATATCCTAATTTATTAATTAAGAGATTATTACACAAAAAGGGAGTGAATTTATCATCGCTTATGGTAAGTAATTAATTGCATTTTCTTTCTTGTCATTTTAGTTTCTAGGTATTTATTGGCGAAATCAATGTATTTGCAGGAGCTGACATGGTTGTAAAAATAGTCATTGAAATGGTAAGAATGAAAATTGGAGGATCATACGAAGGCATAGGTAGTCTCATAAAAGAACAACTAGAATCTGTTGATCTAAGGATGAACATTATCTCAGAGCCTAGATATGCAAATGCGACAGGTTCGGAGGCCATCGAAACATTCTGAAATTACATTGAGGTATTTATAAAAAACAACTTCACATTCAGCTATCAAAAATTACCTATATTAATTTTAATTATACTAACTTTTGATTAATTACTCGTAGGAAGGACAGCTTTATGGATGGGAATTAGATTCTTGCGGCGACTGTTGTGTGAGTGAAGGTTGTCTTGTGGACTCAAATGACACTCAAGCTGCCATTGATGCTCACATGTACAGTTACAATTATACAAACTGAAGAGAAAATTTTAATTTGAGACTAGTTTCGGATGAAGAACATGGACAACTTGGATGGATACATCTTAGTTCGAATGAACCTAGTTAGAATATTAGAAGGATTTCAAAAGCACACTGCTACATTATTTAGACGAACCATTTACAATTTATACAGAATTGCACTGAGCTTGCATTTTGCCATCTGTCTACATATTACTAATTACTGTCAAAATTTGTTATGAAATGTGCTAGCGAATCTCTGTTGCCTGCTGTCAATAAAGGACTGTTGAACAGGTGTCGAATGATTGAGAAATGATGCTCTGGTAGCTGTCGTTAGCAGGTACGGAGAGGAATATTGTGCTGAAAAGGAATACTGGTGAGGTGGTTGTACTGGTATTATTCTTTGTTTCTTTTAACTGCCTCCCTCAAGTTCAGCTGTTAGGAATGACGTTGAGCTTATGTCGAAGCAGACGGTACCTTTCATTCGACAAAGGCTTTGTTAATATGTTTGCTAGCTGGTCCTTTGAAGGAATATATCTAAGTTCAAATTCTTCTCTCGCCAACCTTTCTCTGATAAAGTGCAGGTCGATTTCGATGTGTTTTGATCTGCCATGGAACACTGGATTTCCTACTAATGAAATTGCACTCATGTTATCACATCACAAGACTGTCTTCTGCTCTATTTTCACTTGCAGTTCTGATAAAAGCAATTTTACCCAGGCTATTTCGGCTGCTGCTGAGGCCAAACTTCTATATTCAGCTTATGAACTTGATCTCGAAATTGTTATTTGTTTCTTTGAACTCTAGGTTATCAAATTACCAGCCAAAAATATTGCGTATACACTGATTGATTTTCTATCGTTTGCATCTCCAGCCTAGTCTGCATCTGCAAATGCTACCATGTTCAGCTTGTCTCCTTTTGAATAATACAGACCATGACTTTTAATGCCTTGAAGATATCTTAAAATTCGTTTGCATCATATCCAGTGTTGTTGCTTTGGTGTTTGCTGAAATTGACATAATTTATTCACACTGTAGTCAATTTCTGGTCTGGTTAATGTCAAATATTGCAGAGCACCAACTAAACTCCGATATAAAGTTTTATCTTCAAAATCTTTTCCCACACGACATGTGAACCTTTCACTTATGCTCATTGGAGTAGGCATGGTTTTGCAATTCTGCATCTCTATTCTTTTGAGCAAGTCGTGTATATATTTTCTTTAATTGAGATAAATGCCTTGGCCGTCTCTTTTTACTTCCACTCTAAGAAAATAACTCAACGATCTAAGGATTTTTAGAGAAAATTTGTCATTCAATTTATCTATTATCTCCTGTATTTGACTTGAGTTACTGCCTATGATAAGGATATCATCCACATATACAAGCAGTATGGTGATTCCAAGCTTACCCGTAGACACGAAGAGTAATGAATCAGTTTTTAAGTTCATGAATCCCTAGTTGATTAGTGCTGACTTGAGCTTTTCATACCAGGCTCTTGGAACCTGCTTGAGCCCATACAATGCTTTATTTAACCTGCAGACATGTTCTGATTTTTCCTTATCTTCAAAACATTCTAGCTGACTCATGTATATCTCTTCATTAAGCTTTCCATTCAGAAAGGCATTGTTCACGTCCACTTGCTTTATATCCCAATCAAAATGCATAGCTAAACTGATTACTACTCTCATTGTTGATGATTGAACCATAGGACTGAATGTCTCCAAGTAGTCCACTCCTGCCATCTGATGATAACCCTTGGCAATGAGCCTTACTTTGTGCCTTGCTATGCTTCCATCTGGGTTGAACTTTAGCTTGAATATCCATTTGTTTCCAATGACCTAACCCCAGGTTTTGCAGGAACCAAATCCCATGTTTTATTTCTCACCAATGTTGTATACTCATCTTCCATTGCATCTCTCCACTTCCAGTTCTTCATGGCTTCTGCTATTGTATTCAGTATTTTTTGCTCTTGTGATTCAGCATTCTTGGCAGCATACAGTTTTGGTTTGAAAATTTCATCTTTAGACCTGGTGACCATGGAATGTGTATTTAAGGTTTGTGTTTCTTGATTTGTTTTTCGTGGTAACATTTGTGTTTTCTGAGTTTTCTGGGATAGCTTCTTGAAGCTTTGAAGATTGTTTCTGAGGTTCAGCATCAGAGGTGGCTGCTGCTGTAGTTGTGCCTACAGATGACATGTATGACCTCTCACTTCTGTTCGTCATGGTTTGTGGTACTGAAAACAATTGTGTATAGTTTTGAGAATTGACAATGGGGCTGACCACATTTTCTTAACCCTTTTGGAAACTTAGTTTTGAAAGGAAATTTCAATTCATTAAACCTTACATGTATGGCTATATACACTCTACCTGTTCTATCAAGATACTTGTTTCCTTTGTGTTTTATGCTGTATCCTATGAATGTGCATCTGGTTGTATGAAACTGTAATTTGTGGTGGTTGTAAGGCCTGAGATGTGGATAACATGCACATCCAAATGTCTTTAGAAAGCTATAATCAGGTTGTCTTTTATGGATCATTTCATAGGGTGTTTTGAAGTTCAAAGTGGCTATAAGGAGTCTGTTTATAAGGTACACTGTGGTCTCAAATGTTTCCCACCAAAACTTGATAGGCATATTTGCCTAAGCTAATAATGCCAGACCAGTTTCGGTGATATGCCTATATCTTCTCTCAACAATTCCATTTTGGATTGATGTGTAAGGGCAAGAGTGTCTTAGAATTATTCCTAAGTGTTTAAGGGCAGTTTCTAAAGGCTTGAATTCCCAGCCCCCCCATGTCTGTTTGAAGTGTCACAATTTTCGTGTTTAACTGTCTTTCAATTTGCATTCTGAAATCAAGAAAGGCTTATGATGCTTGTGACTTATTTTTTAATGGAAAAATCCAAGTGAACCTGCTGTGATCATCCACTATACTCATATAATATCTGTATTCATTCTTTGAAACAAATGGTGCAGGTCCCCAAAAGTCAGCATACAGAATTTCTAAAGGTTTTTGTGTTCTGTTTGTGCTGGATTTCAGGTGAGTATTGTGATTTTTCCCATATTGGCATGCTTCACAAAAGATTGAAGAAGAACTGTCATTGATTTTAAAAGCATTACAAGATGAGATAACTTTCATCAAGATGTGATCATTTGGGTGTCCAAGTTTCCTATAAAGAATATTTAAGTTGCTGTCTTGACAAACTGAATTGACATTGACTCTTTTTTGAGAAATTTTCATTACATATTTTGAACTCTTTAGATTACTAAAACTAATTGATGTAAAGAGAGAAGCAACTATATTATTCGACTCTAAAGTATTTCTTATTCTTATGCTTTTGGGTTCCCTTTCATGCTTGAGGACATACAGGCCATCTTTAGGAACTTCTTGCAGCAGCAGTTTTTGATTCTGGTCCTTAACAAAACAACCATCACGATTAAATTCAACACATAGATTATTGTCATAGATGAATTTTGAAATGCTGAGGAGGTTCTTGGTAATATGTGGAACATGTAATATGTTTTTTAGTTTCAAAGTTTTGTTGTTCTTAATATGTATGAGATTATGACCAATGTGCAGAATGTCCAGTCTTTTACCATTTCCAACTACAAGTTTATCCATACCTTTGTAGTCATTTTTGATGCTCAGGTTGCTTAGATCGTTGGTCACGTGATTTGAAGCCCCACTGTCCAAGTACCAGCCTCCATCTCCTATTGGTTCTTGAGTTGAAATTAGTACTGAAGACTAACCTTGGACGTTGATGTTCTTTGGCTCAAAATCTTGATCAAACCTGTGCCAGCATACTGATGCTGTATGGCCTCCTTTGCTGCAGATTTGACAAATGAGCTTTGACTGATTTTTGCCTTGATTTGTTCTACCTCTTCCTCTGCCTCGAAAACCTCCTCTGAATCCTTGTGTGTTTTGACTCTTAGCTCCTAGATTATTTCTTTTTGATTGATTCATATTGTTGCTGTTGGTTGCCAGGTTTGCTTCCACTCTGATTCCTTCTGACATGTTGTTGTTTTCTAATATGTTTTCGAAAATGAGCAGCTGGGCAAACACATCTTCCAGTGTCATATATTCGAGTCTTGAGGATATGTTAGCTATTATAGCATCATATTCATTTTCCAAATCATTGAGTATGTGTTCTATCAGATCTTCTTCACTGATTCTTTTTCCAGTGATGGCTAAAGCATCTACAATACTTCTCATTTTTGAGAAGAAATCACTGATATTCTGACTTCCTTTCTTTGTGCTTTGTAGTTGGTTCTTGAGTTGCATAGTTTTAGCATGTGATTAAGATGAATGAAGTCTGCAGATTACATCCCAAAGCTCTTTGGATGTCACACAGCTGGTGAAGAAGATGAGTGCATTCTTAGTTAGTGTTGGCAAGAGCTAACTTAACAGGAGCTGATCTTATTTCTCCATGAACTTGGTTGCCTTTTTTATCCCTCGTGACAATGAATCTGTCTGGTATGCTTTTGGTCCCATTTATATAGCCTTCCAAATCGTTCCCTCTGATGGTTGAGAGGACTTGAATTTTCCAGATCAAGAAATTTTGTCTGTCGAGTTTGATAGGAGCACTGAAAGATAGGCTATTGTGTGTATGTTGAGACTGTTGAACAAGGGCTGAGTTTGGGTTGTTTTCGGCAGAGTTGCCATTGTAATGGCTCTGATACCAAGTTAGAATATTAGAAGGATTTCAAATGCACACTGCTACATTATTCAGACGAACCATTTACAATATATACAGAGTTGCGCTGAGCTTGCATTTTGCCATCTGTCTACATACTACTAATTACTGTCAAAATTTGTTATGAAATGTGTTGGTGAATCTCTGTTGCCTGCTGTCAATAAAGGACTGTTGAACAGGTGTCGAATGATTGAGAAATGATGCTCTGGTAGCTGTCGTTAGCAGGTACGGAGAGGAATATTGTGCTGAAAAGGAATAATGGTGAGGTGGCTGTACTGGTATTATTCTTTGTTTCTTTTAACTAACCTATGCTAGGCATCTTGCACAAAGCTATGGAGAAAAGTATGTAGTATTTGATTGATGAATCAATAATATTTACAGCAGCCAAGAAGGCTTAGAATTTATATGAGAACAAGTGTGTAAACCTAGCTCTATGTAAAGACAAAAGGAATGAAACAAATCTCATTTTATAGCGATACATCTTTTCTATTCTGCAATTCTGTTCCGTGGCAAGGCACCTCACATACTGCACTGACATTTACGAATCAGTTGTTTGTTTGTCCAGCTATGCATCTACATCAGCTTCCTCACAATGATGCCTTGAGTAGCACTCCACATAATTCTTAATGCAGGTTAATATCTAACAGTCTTCGACAGAGAATTCACAACCCGAACATTGCTGTAAACGTGCAATCAACAATTTCTGAAGGTTAACTATCTATTACAAGAGCTCTCAGTGACAAGTAAGTTGCATTGCTAATTTTTTTTCTTTGTTATTCAAAGTTGTAGTTTTATAAATTAATGTAATATTTATGGTTGTCGAAATTTCTCAGGTTTTCGGTAGCAAGTGGAATGGACAAAGCGCTTGACATTTCTCATATCGAGAAATATGCAAATAGTAGAAGTTGAGATGAAATCGTTGCTTGGAAGCAAATTACCAGTTGGTAATTATTGTTGTACAGTAGGAATTTATACTGTACGCTTTACAAAAAAAAAATATATATATTCTCTCTCTTAAAAGGTTATAATTGTATTTGTATTTTAAGAGAGAGTGTTATATATTCTATAATAACTCTTTACAATATAAAAAAAGTCCTACAATGTCATTAATACAATAAATACTACCCAAATGAGAAATCAAATATAATTCTAAATGAACAAACTAAAATTGACTAAACAAAAACATTCTGAATAGTTTATCCTTATTTTGTAACCTACATCACTGTAAAACAAAAATCCTACCAACTAATACCATGAAGCAGCGCTAACATAAGGAAGGGAGGACAACCAAAACAAATTAATGAAACAAGAGTAACCTGATAGATGTAATAATAAAATGCATTTCAGCCATCAATTATAATTATCAATAGTCAAGAAGAAAATTCATATTTTTTGATTCAGTTTATCTATCTTTCAATCAAAGGACCAAAGGAATCAAATTCACATTCATTTCAATCTTTCATTCTTACATTTTTTGGCCTTTCATTCAATTATTAAAGGGCGAAAGGAATCATATCATAGTTAATTATCTTGGGTCTGTCGGCTGTAAAGTACGTATACTATATATATATTGGGATATAACTGGTACTTCATGATGAAAATTTATCATACATGGACAAGCTGTCATTTAAAAAGGAAGAAAAATATTAATAATAACGGTCAATTAAAATTATAACTGAAGAATTTTTTAGAATTGAGAATATCGTTGATGAAACATATTACTAACCTCTATTTACTGAGAAAAATGATAGACACAGGGAAAAAAAAAATACTTATTTCATAATTATGAGTGAAAGATTCGTTTTACCAACTAATTGTAAACTTTAATTAATTTAACCAATTAAAATAACACACCATAAAGTAAGTAAAAAAGACTAAAAAAATTTACATGGTTTGGATTTTTCAATCTTACATCTACGAGGCCAGAACCAGATAAAATAATCCACTAAAAAATAAAAATAATACAAATACCAATGAACTTATAATAAGCTAAAAACTCTCTTTTTATGTTGTCACTATTATGTCAAATTTTCTAGGTGAATTTGTTTAGCAAGATCCCCTTACTTTTATACATTAAACTCCCTTTGACTAAGTGAGATTCCCTTCTTTAATGTCATTGAACTCTCTTCAATTAGCACAAATCTTTCTATAAGAATATCTTCTTCGTCTCCTAAAGAGTAATATCAAAACGTCTTCACAACATTTAAGAGAACTAACTCTTTAAGTTTATCAAAACATAAATTACAAACCATAATGAAAAACATAGAATTGGACCTTAGAACACCTAAAGGGGTGAAATGTGTTGGTAACAGTAAGAGATTCAAATAATCAACAAATTAAAACATTGTTAAAATTTCTATAAATCTTAAATAAATTAATACCACAAAGAAACAACAACAAATAAAATCTAAAGGAATAAAACAATCAAAGCAATAAACACACAAATTTGTTATCGAATGATAACCTTTTGAAGAACTCTTCATAGAATAACCTGGGCTGATATAGGAGCTATAAAAGTATTACACTAGTAAAGAACTTATAAATGGTGATTTCTTACAAAAGCTTTTGTAACCCAATCTCGATTAATTCATTGAGTGACCCACTCCAAGTAACTCCGCATTCAAAACTTTGAAATATTCTTTCTTTAATGAAATTCTTGAAAGACACATTAACGAGGTTAGAACTCTAGCCATCAACAACAATCAGTACTCTGAAAGTTTCTCAGTTGAATTTGAGTTAAGAACAATAGTCATGTTTATCAAAAGAACACATAAAAGAGAAAAATTCATTCATTAAAAAACTTTAATAAGTTTTTCTTGAGGAGAAGGTAAAAAAATAAGTTGCAAATAAGTATCTCTAGGTTATAATAAACCTCTCTTACTTTTTAGGACAAAAGTGTCATTTTATAAGGTTTGGTAGCAAAAAATGCATCCAAAAGAAATTAGATTCTAAAAAAAATGAAAGACCGCTCAAGCCATAGGTTGGTTGGAACTTGGTAGACTACCTAGATAACATGGCTGCTTGAGGCCAGGCTGATGCTGACTCAAGCACCAAGTTACTGTTCACTAATTCATTATTCTCACAATACTGTTTATCACTTGAGTAGGAAGTTGGCCCTAACTAGGAGAGTTCTTTAAAAAACTTGGCTGCTCGAGTGCTAAGTTGGCACCAACTTGGCATAAGTCACTGTCTATAAATACTGTACATGTAACTGTTTACAATATGATACTATTTACTGCTCAAACGCCAAATTAGCGCTTCCTTTGTGAAAGCATTATGCGAAGGTATTGTTTATTGTTCATGTGTACTGTGCACTTATTGGCACTGTCACTCTTCATGGTCACTGTTTCACCGCTCGAGTGGGAACTTGGCTCTGCAATTATGGACAACGTTCTCCTTCTTTCGCTCGAGTGCCCACTTTGTGCTAGGTTGACATAATGCCTCTATTTGCTGAAAAACTCACTCAAACTCAACCATTTTGTCACGGAATGAACCAATATAAAATATGAATGTAACACATAATTTCTACTAAATTATTTTCACTTTAAAATATAGAAGAAAACATGAGCAACTTAGAAAGTAAAAACAAGAAGAGAAATAAAAAATTGCACAAGGACTTTATATTTTGGCGTCTCTAAGGGCAGCAACACAACTAAGAATAATACATATATATAATGAAACCCCAAGCCTTGTTTAAAGATGATTTTTGTTTTCTAAACTCTGAGAGGAACAAATCTTCCTGAATAAGAAAAAATCTTTCCTAACTAAAATTCTTGTTTCCTAATAATTCTTCTTTCTTTTCAATTGTATAATTGTCAACACAAATTTTCTATTTAAACTTGATGTCCACACTCAACTAAAATAATTAGAAAACTTGAATTTAAAAGGTGAATAATTAAACCTAAATGTACAAAATTGTTCCAAATTATTGCAATTGCAATATAACTTGCAACAGAAATTCTATTTCCAGAATACATCAATGAACTTTTGATTCATCGTGTATGATAATTTGCTATAAAATGCCAACTCTAAAAATCATAACATATAAGTCTCTTTGTATGAATGTTAAAGCAAATTTTTATCTTGATAAACAAATATATTGGGCCAAATTTTTACAAAATGCCAATGTCTATAGGAGAGAAGTTCTTTTTCAATAGTTAAACTTATATATACTATTTCTTAGTAGGTTCTTTTTCTAATAACATAGGTTTTGCAGTCGTACCGGGATTCTTTGCTCATCTGCTTTTACTTAAAGCAAATACACTCTTGTGATTGATGATTAATAAAAAGTTGCTCAAATATGAAAGAAATTGTATTTTCACTCATTGATTCAAATATTTTACAAGCCAAATCTATTTATAGAAAATAAAATTGAAACACTAAAAGTAATCATTTCATAATTTTAGGGACATGTCTAATGCTTTTCAATATAAGAAATATTTAGGTAGAATTTTATAGGATCATCTAATTAATAACAATATATCACATATTTTAAATTCTCTCTTTTATTATTATTGTCAATGTAATGATTAATTAATTTTTAATGGACGTCCATGGAAGTGATGTTGTACACTCGTCTCATCAAAGACTTTCTCTAAAAAATATCAACAATTTATAAGATTGAGGCAAACATCTCAAATGGCATTGATTTTGGTAGGTCCATAAGGATGGTATATATTAATTAATTAATTAGTTATTTTCTCAATGAAAGGCAAGTAGATATACCTAATCCCAAATCCCAACTTTCTTCATTCGGAAAATTAGTCGAGGTTGTCGCGGACCATGTCAATTTACAAATATATATGAGTAAATCCAAATAAGAAATATGTGCCTACCTAGGATATAAAGATTGATGTTAATGACTATATCAATTGGTTAAAATATATTGTAGAGTTTCCAGGCAGTTTATAAAAATAACGGAAACGCTTTTGCGTCATATACATAATTAGCCAACTATCGCAATGGACAAATAATACATAGATTGTTTATTTTTTAACCTTCGTCTTGTAATGACTAAGCTGTTGTTTACTGATATGCACCAATTATATTATCAAGTATAGATCATTTCAGTGAACAGAAACTTCGACTATCCCTAACTTATGGGCGATCCATATTATTGAATAGGAGAAGCAAGATTTGAAACGGACAAGGTTTTATTTAGATCTTAGAGAGAGTACTATAATTTTTCAAGCCTTTATTATACAAATTTCGCAGTACAAAAGCACATGTAGAGGCCTTAATTTATGCGCTTTCCAGGGCAAGATGAGCGTCAATATCTTTGCAGGAATCAAACAAAACCTGAAGCATTTTTTTCTGGTCAGGAACATTCTCGTTCAGCTTCTCATATTCGAAAGTCCAGTGAACCAAGCTACCTTCTTCCTTTGGAGTGACTTGACGAATGATCTTGAAGCTTCTGTACAGATCCTTGAAATTTCCTTACATAGTTTTTTAAGTTATTGACATAACATAGTTTTTTAAGTTATTGACATAGTTTTATTATCAATGTCTTCGACAATCACCTTATTCCTCGTAGCTTTTCCATCGTTTATAAAAACCCACTTAGTATAAGAACATAAATGCTCAATTCACAACAATTCTAATAACATAAATTTTTTGGTTGCGGATATTAAATTTTTTTCTGAATGATGTAGCTGTATATATGTTAAGGTTTTATTTAAAAAGGAAAAAAATTTCGGAATGATATTGCTTAACAAGGAAAAAATTCCAGCAGATTGTGGAGTCATTTTCCCCCCAGTGAACTTCAAGTAAATCAACACTCTTTTCAGGGCAACATTTGGAGATGTTGTATGGTCTGAAGGTATAAAACTCATGAAACTTGTTAGCTGGAGCATTGATCTCAATTTCACCCGTAAACTTTCCACAAAGAGGCATTTTCTTTTTTGTTTGTCTTTGCTTTGCTCAGTTTCTACATGCTGGAATAACTCTTCAACCATTAGCCTATAGAGAAGATTTATCCGATCAGGCCATGCCACGTAGAAGATGGAGGTGTCCTGTGTCTTTTCACTGTAAAATAATCAAAAATTGAAAATTCTATGCCAATGTAGAGAGTTTGTCAAAATTTAAATCTTGAATTTTTTGTACAAAAAGTTTTTTGTACAAAAAATTAAAAAAATGTATTATCAATTCAAATATAGGGACTATATATGCAACTTTTTTTGTACAGGAGTTCCCTAATAGAAAAATTTGCTAGTTCATATTTAAAAAAATGCCAAAATCTATAGAAGAAAAGGACTCTACGAATATTTATACTTAAATATAACTATTATTTATTAGGTCCTTGTTCTAACATAGGTTTTGGCTTTTGAGGTCATCTTTCTTTCTTTCTTTTTTTTTTAAAAAAAATTTAATGAAGTATTTTATCAAGTTGAGAATCACAATTTAGCATAGTGGTGTAAATTTAAGATAAAAATTTGGAGTATATGCAGCCCCAATAAATTAATAAATATTATCAATTGAAGAAGAGAGAATTCTTTCAGCAAACAGGAGCTTAGACTGGCCATATTATTTAATATGAGAAGCAAGACATAATCGAGACAGTTAATGTTTTATTTGTCGTAAAGAATATACATTTTCAAGCATTTATTATACTGAATTCATATTTCAAAAGCACACGTGGAGGGCTTAATTTATGTGTTTGCCCGGGCGAGATTAGTATTAATATCTTTTCAAGTATTAACTACAGTCTGAAACATTGCTTTTGGATCAGGAACGTTCTCGTTCAGCTTCTCATATTCAAAAGTCCAGTCCACCAATCTGCCTTATTCCTTTGGAAAAACTTTGACGAATGATCTTGAAATTTTTATACAGTTCCAGGTGACTTCCCTCAATTGTAAGTTGCTGACCTATTTTTATTGCCAATGTCTTCAACAATCACCTTATTTGTTGCCGTTCTCCCATCTATTTACAAAACCCACTCATTATCAATTCAAATAACATAACGTTTTGGTTCCGGAACATTGGTTATTATTATTTTTATTTTGTTTTATTCTTTGGTCTAGATCAAGGCCAACTGAAAGTCGGTTAGAAACCAACTTATTATATATTTTTAATTGGAGAGATGAACTCTTACGAATATATGAATAGACTTGAACCTCCTACTTCAAAAATGAGGAGAGAGGTGACAACCATCAGATCAAGTGGAGATTTTTCCCTCTACTTTGTAGTTCTTTAATTTTTTTTAATAAATTTATTCTTAAAAAAAAAAAAAAGATTTTTCTGCTGAGTAATGTGGCCTTACCAAGCAAATAGTTCCACAGACAATATTAGAACCCATTGACCTTCGTGTAAGTCAACACTCTAAGCTACTTAAGGGCAACATTTGGAGATCTGATATCGTCTGCACTTCTAAAACTCATAAACTTGTCGGCAGGAGAATCCATCTCAATTTCACCCTCACCTTTCCACAAAGACAAATTTTCTTTTTCGTTTGGTTATTTTTTTTAAATTTTCTAGTACACCAATGCTGGAAATAACTCTTTGGCCATTCGCTTATATTAGTGTGGATCCTCTATGATTGTTGTTCCCAGTTTTGCATATCCTTTTTTTATGATAACCATTCCATTTTTAATAAGATGGAGGTGTCCTGTGTCTTTCACCAAAAAATAATTTGTAGAGACCAATATATACTTAGAAAGACCTGTGGATAAGCCAGAAGGGAATACCCTGGAAAACGTTACGGCGATTAGTTTATCCGGTAAGGAGGAAAAAGTTCTATTCAAATTAATATTCTTAAAGCTTATCCACTTTCTTTGTGAGAGAATTATTTCCTCTAGGACATTTTTCTTTTTCCTTTATGACAGCTGACACCATTGATAAGATAACTAGCATAAAATGCATTGCCAAGACGTCTAGTGACAGGTACGCTTTGGCCCCTCTACCACATTTTGTTGTGGGTAGATTTACTAGGACTAGAAGTCGTCTAGATTGGGCGTAACATTTTCGGATAGAACTACAACAGTTTTCACATAACATTTCATGACTAGAGTATCAATTCCACATTTAATTATTATTATTATCTTAAGAAAAACCTATATAAATTATCTCATTTATCCCTCAACCTTAAGAGGTGATGTAGAAAACGCGGTGTATCTCACTATGAATAATAAACTTATAAAACTAGCAGTGACCTCAATTATTGATAAGAGTCATGTCAGTTAGAATATTAATTTTTTTCAAAATATTTATCACAAACTGGTTCTGACGGATTCCAGGGGCCAACAAACATTGCGTAGTCAAGAACTATAAGGCCATGTTTGACGAACCAAAAGAAATAGGAAAATAAAAGATAAAAAAAAAGAGAATAAATTCTTTATTATTTAATTGACCTATACAATTATAAATGGAAATGAACTTAGACAAAATTATCATTAGCTTCTAAATTTATTAATAAAATAATTTTTTTAATAATTTCTTACTTGAAAATTTTAATTTATTAATAAATATTAATAAATTTAGAAGCTAATGATAATTTTGTCTAAGTAAAAAATAATGAATTCATTTTTATTTATGATTTCATAGGGTAATTAAATAATAAAACTTTATTCTTTTTTTTTTCTCTTTCATTTTCTTTCCTTTCCTTTCTTCTATCCCTATTACTTTCCATTCTTCAAACCAAACATGAACTAAGGGTCAATTTATGAGTCTTATTACCTCATCACATGCTCTATATTGAAGAAAATAAGATCATTTTATAAAAAATTTGAAATAATTAATAGTATTACTCACTTTTATTTACTCACAGTTGGTTAAAGATTTAAGTAAATTTAATAATCATTAAACATGTTCTTCTTGGAAAAAAAAAACTACTAAAAACACATTTACAAAATAATTCTTTTTCTTCTTCGTGTGATAAAAATAGAATTGTGTATTACAATAATTAGCATAAAACTAAAATATCAAAAAATCAAACAACCACAAATGAGACACTGTTTTTTATGTGAAAAACTCACAATTATTTACGATGGAAAAAATTAAGGAAGCGTAATCTAATATCAATTTCTACTATGTCAAATAATAAGATTACAATCAAATATCTTCTATAGAAAAACATTAGCGCTTAAAATATCAATAAATTTAGAAGTAAAAGTTATTTTGTCTATGTGAAAAATTATAAATTTCTTTCCATTGATGATTTTATGGTACAACCAAACAATAAAAAACTCATATTTTTTTCTTTTTCATTTCCTTTACTTTCCTTTTTCTTATCCCTATTACTTTCCATTCTTCAAAGCAAACACGGTTTAAGGATCAATTTATGAGTCTTATTACCTCATCATACTCTCTACATTGAAGAAAATAAGATCACTTTATAAAAAAAATGAAATAATTAATAGTATTACTCACTTTTATTTACTCACAATTGGCTAAAGGTTTAAGTAAAATTAATAATCATTAAACATGTTCCTGTTGGAAAAAAAACTACTAAAAACACAGTTACGAAATAATTCTTTTTCTTCTTCATGTGATAAAAATAGAATTGTGTGCTAGAATAATTAGCGTAAAACTAAAATATCACAAACTGAAATAAATTAAAGAGGCTTACTTAGTGAGTTATAAAATAAAGTTAAAAAATAGGGTCCTACCTAGCGAGTTTAAAAAAAAAAAAAAGATAACCACTTAACTGTAGCTCATATAACTTCTTCTCTTCCCTAACCTCCTCTCTCTCTCTCTCTCTCTCTCTCTCTCTCTCTCTCTCCATATATATATATATTTGTGATTTTATTGTGTTCTAAACCTAATAATAACTACTTATTTGTTGCTTATACTCTCTCTCTCTCCATATATATATATTTGTGATTTTCTTGTATTCTAAACCTAATAATAACTACTTATTTGTTGCTTATACAATTTCTCACATGTAACCTCTTTCTTTCACTCACCCTCTGTGTTTATTTATTAATTTTTTTCTTGGATTCTAAAACTAAAGAAATACATTTGTCTTCTTTTACTAGTCTTACATGGATTTCTTTTTCATGTAAGATTAAATTTTCTTTTATTTATTTGATTAAAAAATTGTTTACCCAAGTATGCTTAATCGTTGTTAGATTGGGTAATCCTCACATAAGGTATCAACATTTACTATATTAATATATCTAAATTTTATCAACTTTTGTAAGTATTAATTATTTTAACTAATAATTTTTTTAGAACGATACATAAAATTTAACTTTGAATTCTGTTCAAATGAGAAAGGATTTGGTTCATATTTACAAGCTATTTAAAAACAAAGAAAAATAATATCCTAATTTAATTAAAAAATTAATTTCTGATAAGAAATTAAAGTTTTACAGCTGCAAGAAGAAGATTTCTGATTTGAAGATGCAATTAAGCTCTACCTTTGAGATGAAAGACCTAGGTTCAGCTAAGAGAATCCTAGGGATTGAAATTGACAAAAATAGAATGGAGAAAATGCTCAGACTGACTTAAGAGCATTACCTAAATAAGGCGCTTCAAAGGTTTTAACATGTTAGAGGCCAAGTTAGTTGGTGTTCCTCTGGCTCCTCACTTCAAGCTGTCAAATGATCAGTCACCAGGAACTGAAGTTGAAGCTGAAGAAGAATACATGATAACAAGGCCTTATGCAAGTTTTGTTAGATGCCCCATGTATATAAGCAATGGTCTGTACAATCTGGCACACTTAGCAAGTGTGGTGAGTAGATTTATATGGAGACCTGGGAAGGCCTACTGGGAAGCACTGAAATGAATTCTTAAATATATCAAAGGCAGCCTTGGATATTGTTTAGAACATAAAAGAGTTGAAAATCGAAAATGAAGAGTGTTTTTCAGAGTGAATGTTCTCTGTTTTTCTCAGCTTGTATTCCCTGTTAAATGTTTTTACAATGTACAAGGTTATATATACATTCAATGAATTATTCCACAAGAAAACTTAATGTACTATATGTAAAATGATTACATTTCTAAAGGGTATCAAAAAAGGACTATACAATCTCCAGCACCAAGCAAACGCAGGCTGTCCTTTTCATGGTTGTGTGCCTTGCCACTGTTGTAACCGAAAGCATAGTCTGATACTGGTACTGGTATTTTGTTTGCTTCTGCTCTCTTCATTTTGCTGCAGCTATGGACTTCAACTTCTTCTTCAATTGGGCTGTCCAGGACAGTCATTTGGGCCTTGTCTGCATTAAGTCCATTTCTTTCAACAAAAGGAATTGACAAAAGTGAAGAAGGGATAATTGGATTTGTTGATGCTGATTATGCAGCAGATTATGATTGAAGAAGGTCTTTATCTAATTATGCATTCACATTGTTTGGTTATGTGTTATTAGCCGAAAAGCTTCTCTTCAAGCTGTTATTGCTCTCTCAACAAAAGAGGCTAAGTACATGGCTGCAATAGAGTCAGTAAAAGAAGCTATGTTCTTAAAGGGAATTCTAGCAGTACTAGGGATCAAGCAGGAAAGTGTTACTATCTACTGTGATAGCCAAAATTCTATTCAACTAGCAAAGCATCAGACATTCCATCAGAGGACAAGCATATAGATGTGAGGTTGCACTTTATTAGAGACTTGATCTCTAAAGGTGTAACAAAGTTGCAGAAAGTGCATACAACAGACAATCCTACTGATATGCTTACAAAAGCTATACCTGAAGCCAAGTTCAATTATTGCTTGAAACAGTTAAACATCGTAGTTACTTAAGATGGTTGATTTGTACTTGTAGAGGCACAAAAGCGGAGTGCATCTGTTAGGCTGGAAATTTGAAGGAAGGAAGATTGATTGGTATCAAATTGTGAATTTGGAATCAAGGTGGAGATTATGAATTGTGATTCAAAATTCACAATGAAGAAATGTCTTCTTATACTTGGTCCTATTCTTGAAAGCTACTTAAGACCAAGTGCCAGGCTGTATTAATGAAGCTGACGTGGCAGAAAATTAGTTGTGGTTAGCTGGCTTTTCTGTTTTAGCCGTTAAAGATTCAGTTTTTTAAGTTTAACAAACAGTATAACAATAAAAACAGAATGGAATGGAATACAAAGACGAGAGATAAGTTGAGGAGGCAGAGGGCAGGTTTTTCTTAGGGAAAAGAGAGAGAGAAGAGGAAGATAATAAGAAGAACAGAGTGTCAGTGTGTTCTTCTTGTTTTCCATCTGTAATTTTTCTGGTTAGAAATAAAAGGGAATTCAATCTTGTTTCCTGAAGATTAGTTTTGCTATCTGTTCATTTGTTCTTTTGATTTTATTTCTTGTCTTGTCCTTGAGTTGCTTTAGGAGGATTGAATCTAGTTTAAGCTTCTTGTTCTAAAGAGAAGTTCATGATAGCACATCATCTGTTTGATCAAGTGATCTTCGTGGGTTGTGGTTGAAAACTTAACACTAAACCTAAATGACTACTTATCTATTGCTCAAACAACTTCCAGCCTCCTTTTTTTTTTTTTTTTTGTTCTTTCACTCGCTCTGTGTTTATTTATTCTTTTTTTTTTCGTGTTTTTCTTGGATTTTAAAACTAAAGAAAGACGTGTCTACTTTTATTAGTCTTACATAAATTTCTTTTTCATGTAGAATTAAATTTTCTTTTATTTATTTGATTAGAATTTTTTTTTTACCCAGTAAGGTATCCAACATTTACTATATTTAAATATTTAAATTTTATCAACTTTCGTATTTATTAATGATTTTAACTAATAATTTGTTTAGAACAATACAGAAAATTTAACTTTGAATTATGTTGAAATAAGAAAGGATATTACATGCTATTTAGAAAAACGAAAAATAATATCCTTTAATTAAAAAAATTAATTTATAATAACAAATTTAAGTTTTGCTTAGTACTACATTGGGATATCAAAATTATAATCATTGTAAAATAAAATTACGAGCAGTCAAATATAAATGTATAAATGCATGAGTGAGTAATATATTAATTATCAAACAAAAATAGATGTTTAGTAAATGCTTCCAATGTTGTATTTTCAAAAGACAACGGTCTGAAATTAATTTTAAATAAATTCCTAATAATTGATATATATGTTTCTATATCACAAATAGCTTGATATATCTTAGGGATGTGCAACGGTTTCAGTTCAACCCAGAATTGCCAAGAATTGAATTAAAAAAATTAGTTTCAAATCGGAGCCGATTCTTTTATAGTTGGTTTCGGTTCCAAAAATTTAAGAAACGATTTTTTTAGGGTATGTTTCAGCTCTAAAAATTGTGGGACTAGAACTAAAGTAGAAGAACCAATTTAATTTAAAAACAAATAATTATTTTTTAAGTTAAATAAATTAAATCCCACCTCATATTTAAATATAAACTCTTAATCATTGAACTACATATATAAATTAATATAATTTATTAAAAAGAACATTGATTATTCGTTGAATTACATAGAAAAAAAAATTAATTGATATGTTTATAATGTTTTATTTAACTTAATTTATTATATTATTTGTATAATAATTTAATAAAATCGTGATGTATATATATTTATTTGAAAATTATCAAATAAATTAACAATTATAATAAATAAATATATACATAGTATAATATTATTAGATTTATAATTGTACCATGATAAAAAAAATTTTCTTTTAGTAATGTGTAATATTAATTCGAATAAAAATACAATATTTTTTCAATAATTTGTCATATATCAATTTTCTTTAATAACTTATTTATCTTCTTTTTCATTTCCTTAATTTTTTGTTAAATATATAATACTTTTGTAATTTAATTTAATTGATTTTATTTTTATAATTTTTTATGAAGTTAAAAATTAAAAAAATTAAGATAATTGATAAACATGATATCGTATTTTTGAACCGAAACCAAATCAAAACCGATAGAAAAAGTATCTTGTTAAACATAATGAATTCTTATTATAAAATTTAAGAACTGAAATATTTAGGGTAAGTTCTGATTTCAAGTACACCCCCAATATAGCCTAAGCACATAGCTAAAAGTAGTTCTACATCCTTTGGGCAAAATTCCACTAATTGATTTCTATTTTGAAAATGAAAAGAACTTATAAAATCATGCAAAGACAAGTCAATAGAAACAGAAAAATCAACAAAACGGAGAAAGAAGAGTGAAAATTCATATGTCTTGATTTTGATAGGTTCATAAGAAATCATATTACTTTATACATATATATTAGTACAATAATAATATGAATACAAATTTTATTTATACAAACTGATATAATAATGTCAAATTATAGTCACGTATTCTTTATAATTTATTATTTTATTTTCATAATTTTTTACTCCCATAAAAATATAGAAAATAGACATATTGTTTGTGTAGATAAATTTATATATGTAACCGTACTTGCATTAATATCTCAATGAATGAAAAGCAATTAAAAAAAAAACTAATCTCAATTACCTTCATTCGGAAAATTAAGAGTGTTCCACATGAAATTTACTCTATATAATTAAGAATAACAATGACGTAAATGAATATGAATAAGTGTGGTTAGGATTCTAATTAAGATTTTCCAAGCAATTTTTTTTAAGGAATCTCATTTAAGGTTTGAATAAGATAACAGTTTTAGAAAATTCCCAAACGCTTCCAATAAAAGATCTCGATATCAATTGCTTTCTGTAAAAGCACCCAAATATAAAAAATATTTCTTAAGGAAGTATAGCAAATACTTTTTTAATTCTAGAAAATGCTTTATTTACTGCAGTCAAATACAATATAATTAACAAAGAATAATGTTTTTGGAACATCCTTTTTAAGGATTAGCTTCAGTAATACCTTTTTTTTTTTTTTTTAACACCTCAAGTTGAATTTAGAGTTTCAAAAGTAGGACTATTTTCAGTTTAAAATACATTAATAATTTGGTTCAACAATTAAATACTATTTTATCATTTAATTAATAAATAATACTTAATTTTAGATGATAAAATTTAGAATATTATTTGAAAATTATAATATTATTATTTCATTTATTTAATTAATATGTTGTAAGCACGTACTAATAAATATACCTCAATCCTGCAGACCGAACCCCACTGATTGATTCATTTCATACTTTGAAAATGAAAAGAAAATACCAAAAATCAAAACAGATGAAGAGTGTTGTGGCTGGTCAATTGAGAAATATGAGTGGAGTGGGCAAAGTTGATTTATTCTGTAAGGAACAATGCTAGACTTACGATGTTGCGTCCCAATTTTCATGTTATCTAGTGGTAGTTTTCATTTATTGAATAATGAATGAGATAACTAATTATTTTATAAATTATAAAATTTATCATTTAATTTTACTCCAGCTATAAGATGATTTTAATTTAAAGGCTAAATTTCATTTACCTGCCTTAAAAATTCAGATATAATAACTTTGTTGAATTAAAAATATATAGAAATTTAAAAATAATTATAATTATATTTATATTTAGTACTCTGTTAGTGATTCTTAAAAGATAATTAATTAAGATTATCTGTATTTTAATCAATTCTTAAACAAGTTAACGAAGTTCATTTGTGAAACTAATTTGGTTTTCAACTTCAGCTTAACTACTCCTATATAATGTGTTGATATTGATAAGATCCCGTGATTCTTGAGCGAATAACAGAAACTGATAATCAACCTAAAAAAATAAAAACATAAATTGAAAATAATTAATTAGAAACTGTCACAAATAAAATTGAGAATCGTTAATTGTTTTACAAATAGACTCACCGATTCATTCATTCCGAACGTCACAATACTTTATTATTGACAGCAGCAACACATTTTTACTAGAAAAATATCGCTGGCCCCTTAATTTTTCAATTAATTTTCTTCTCTTATTTTTAAAAATTAACCTAAAAATTAATGGGTTAACGTAAATGTTCTCATAAAACAGGAAAAAAAAAAAAAAAAAAAGGACACGAGAAATAAATAAAAGGATAGAGTTTAATTATTTATGCATGCTGGGTAAGGTGGGCATCGGTATCTTTGGTAACATTGATAGACAATTGAAGCATTCCTTTTGCATCTGGAACATCTTCACTCAGTTTCTCATATTTTAATGTGTTGAGAGCAAAGGGTTTAAACATGCAGGCAGCATACTACCTCAGCACAGGGAGGTGCCTCACCCTGCCACTCAATATTTGTCTCTTCTGGTTTGTTAAAGAAAAGCAGAATCAAGGACAAGTAACAGCTGTGCTCTTTGCAGTATAGGACACATCGCCATCTGTAAATTCTTTAGGGTTACTTGTGTGTGTATAAATACACACACACATTGTAATACTTTGTAATTCTTGGAGTGCCAAAATAAAAAACACATTCCATATATTGACTTCTTATTCTCTGTTCTCTGTTTTTCAATATTTAACATGGTATCAGAGCCACTTCCATAGCTAATCCTCCCATGAATCCAACATTCACTCTGATTCAAGAGAACAATCAAGTCACTGGTGTGCATCCTCTCAAAATCAGACACACTTATCCTTTGATGTATCAGTAAAGCTGGAAATAAACAACATCCTGGTGTGAAAAACACAAGTACCGCTCACCATCACACGAAATAAACTAGATGGCTTCATAGATGGTTCGAAAAGTATTCTTGAAAGGTAGATCATCTCCTCTGGTGAAGAACAAAGCTTGTTGACAACTGAGAATCTAGCCTTTCTCAAATGGCACAAGCAAGACCAACTCCTTCTGAGTTGGTTGCTTCAACAATAAGTGAAAATGCTTTGACATCATTCACCAACTGCGTGACCTCAAAAAAGTTGTGGGATGCAGTCACCAGGAAGTACTCACAATCTCAGGCACGAATTATGCAACTGAAAAACCAACTTCAGACCACCAAGAAGGGGTCCATGACTATAAGTGACAATTATGCCAAGATTAGAGGCTTAACTGATGCTCTTGCAATAACAGGAAAATCCATCAGTGAAGAAAACCTCATGGATCACATCCTGAATGGACTGGAGACTAAGTATGACACAATAGTGGTCAACATAGCCTCAAAGATGAACAACATGACCGTGGAAGATGTCTTTGCTCAGCTGCTCATCTTTGAGAGCTGCCTAGAACACAACAACTTGGCAGCAAATATCAATATTGAAGCCAATGTTGCAATTGAAACAATTAACATAGTTGGAATCAAAGGAAGAATTAATATCCAGGAGAAAGAAACCAAAGAGCTGCTGGTGGTAGACGAAATTTCAGAGGAAAAGGAAGAGGCAAAACTACTCAAGGAAGAGTACGACCCAAAATTTCCTACCAAATTTGCAACAAAACTAGAAACTCTGCCACTGCTTGCTGGTATAATTTTGATCAGGATTTCGAGGCTAGGAATGCAAGCATCCAGGCTCAATCCTCAGCTTATGTTACAACCCAAGAAGCAGCAAATAAAAGTGGCTAGTATGTTGACAGTGGTGCCGCCAATCATGTTACTAATGACCTGAAAAATCTCTCCATGAAATCAGAATACAAAGATAAGGAAAATCTTACCATAGGTGATGGCAAGAAACTTAAAATTTCTCACATAGGGCATAATCTTCTGCACACAATCAATTTCGTCACTTTAAAACTAAGAAATATTCTTTATGTTCTATAAATTACAAAAACTCTGTTGAACATCTCAAAGCTTACCTCTGACAATGATCTTGTTATTGAGTTTAATAGTCTTGGTTGTGTTGTGAAAGACCAGATGCAGAGGGTGGTGCTGCAAGGAGTGGCTAAAGGTGGTCTATGCTTACTCAAGGGAGTGAAGAAGATTGGAAAGAACTTACTTAGGAACTCAAATAAATCTAAGAGTTTTTATTTATTTTTAATGTTGTTTTCTTGTTTGCTTCCACAAATGATGATTCTATGGACATCATGGCTGAATCTGTAATGTGTTCTTCAAGTAGAAATGTCACGAATCTGAACAATGAGTTTGAAAATGTGCTGGACTTGCTTGATAGAAAGTTTTTGGTCATCTTAATGATCAAACACTTTGGAAGATATTGTTTACTTGTAAGAATATTTCAATCAATAAAATCCAATCTCCCAATTTCTCTGTTGCTTGCCAATTTGGGAAAAATCACAAACTTAGCTTCAATAGTAGTGGATTATACTCTAATGAACCACTTGAATTGCTTCATTCTGACCTTCGGGGACTAGCACCTATACCATCTGGAAATAACTATAAATAGTGCTTAAGTTTAGTAGATGACTTTAGTAGGTACATTTGGATCTTCCCCCTTCAAAATAAGTAACAAACAACACAAATCTTTTTAGAATTCAAGAAACAAATTGAGAGACTTCTAGGCAAAAGGATCATGACACCTCAAATTGACATGGGAGGAGAATTTCAACCCTTAGGAAGCATTTTCAAAAATCAAGGTCTGACATTCAGATACTCTTGCCCATACACATCTCACCAAAATAGAAGAGTTTAAAGAAAACATCGGCATATCATTGAAACAGGCCTTACCCTCCTCGTACAAGCTGATCTACCCTTGATTTATGGTAGGAAGCCGTTGAAAATTTAGTGTTTCTAATCAATAGAATGCCTACATAGATTTTGGATAACCTTTCACCTTATGAGAAGCTATTCAACATATTACCTGACTATTCATTTATCTCACCAAAATAGAAGAGTTTAAAGAAAACATAGTTTAAAGAGAAGCTATTCAACATATCACTGAAACAGGCCTTACCCTCCTTGTACAAGCTGATCTACCCCTTGATTTATGGTAGGAAGCCTTTAAAACTTTAGTGTTTCTAATCACTAGAATGCCTACATAGATTTTGGATAACCTTTCACCTTATGAGAAGCTATTCAACAAATTACCAGACTGTTCATTTATGAAAACCTTTGGATGTCCTTGTTTACTCATTTGAGTTACCATAATAAGATAAAACTACAATACCACACTCAGAAATGCATCTATATAGGGTGGAGTCTCAATCACAAAGGTTACAATTGCCTAAACAGTTCAGGAAGAGTCTTCTCTACTGGACACGTAGTCTTCAATGAAAAGGATTTCCCATATAAGATCCCTTATTTCCCAATGTCAAAAATTAAACTAGAGATCATAGCTTCTTCAATTACTCTCAGCTCATAATTGTTCCTGTGTCATCATCTTCTTCACAAGAGTCAGGTGCAACACCTCCTCTTGCCACGCTACCAGCAGTAACTCAAACATCTCTTCAATCATCCAATCAATCTCTAATAAGAACATCTTCTCATTTTGCTCACTCAGCAAACAATGAAAACAAAGTTCAGAGTGAGCATCAAACTCAAACACAGATCACTGCTGAAGAAAGATAGATAACGACAAACCTTGAACCTGAAGTAGAACAAGCAGAAAATGTCCATCACATAATTACATGAACAAAGGCTGGAATCTTTAAACCCAAATTGTATCAGCTTGAAAAGGTGCAAAATGGAGATGACCAGTTACCTGATACTGTTGAAGAAGCACTGAAAACAGATAATGGAAGAATGCAGTGATTGAGGAATATGATACCTTGGTGAAAAATCAAACTTGGGAACTGGTGCCTCACAAATAAAATATGAAGCTAGTAGAAAATAGATGAATATTCAAGATCAAGTATAATCTTGATGGAACCATAACAAGACATAAAACTAGATTTGTTGTTAAGGGATACAATCAAATTGCTGTGATTGATTACACATGAACTATCAACACAGTTGTAAAGTCTTCTACTGTTATAGTTGTGCTAAGCATTGTAGTACACTTTAGTTGGGATGTCAAGTAGGTGGATGTCAACAATGCTTTCTTATAAATGGGTGCTTATCAGAAAAAGTCTACATGCCACAACCTGAAGGGTTCGGAGACGGAAGAAAACTAAAGCATATCAACATGTTTAAAAGAGCATTATATGACCAAAAATAGGCACCTAGAGACATTTTTCTTTTCTCTCCGATGACAAAGATATTCACAAAACAACTAGGACCGATAAAAGAGAACAAGACAGTGCAAAAATACGCAAGAGTTTTTAGTATTTCTATAAAAGCTAATTGTATACCATCAAATCAAGTGGTAATTTTTTTCCCTCAACTTTGCAGTTAATTTTTTTTAATAAATTTGTCAAAAAGTGAAGTTTTATTCGTACAAAAAATAAATAAAGATTATTCTGCTAAGTAATGTAGCCTTACCAAGCAAATAGTTTTGCAGGCAATAGATTTTCTTTCCATTGACCTTCATGTAAATCAACACTCTGCACTACTTTAGGGCAACATTTGGAGATCTGATATGTTCTGCACTTCTAAAATTCCATAACCTTGTCGGCAGGAGAATTCATCTCAATTTCACCCTTCACCTTTCCACAAAGATAAATTTTCTTTTTTGTTTGTTTTTTTTTTTTGTGTTTTTTTTAAATTTTCTAGTAAACCAATGCTGGAAATAACTCTTTGGCCATTAGCTTATATTAGTGTGAATCCTTTATGATTTTTGTTCCCAGTTTTGCATATGTTTTTTTTTTATTTTTTATTTTAATTTTTTTATTTTTTATGATAACCCAGGTTATATTGATGGAAGAAAACATGCTCCAAACCCACATAATGTCTCGGTTGATGAATCAGAAAGCACAGTGATTTCAGAAAACACAACATATCTTCAATGGAGAAAGCTAGATTAGCTCATCCTCAGCTGACTGTTGTCCATTGTAAGTGAGACTATGCTTCCCTATACTATGCTCGAATCATTCAATTGAAAAATCAACTTTAAACAACCAAGAAGGGATCTCAAACAATTGTTGATTATTTCACTAAAATGAAGACACTAGCAGTGCACTAACAATATTTGGAAAGTTTATGTCAGATGAGAACTTGATTGAGTACATACTGAGAGGTATGAGAACAAAATATGACCCTATTATGGTAAATATAGCCTTAAGAATGAAAATACTCTTGCAAGAAAATGTGTATGGAGAATAACTGATTAAACAAAACCACACTACTGCAAATGTTAACATGGAGGCAAATGTTGCTACCAATAATCACACTGGTGGTTAGACTCATAAGAAAAATAACTCTAGAGGAAGAGGAACAAGTTTCAGAAGCAACAATCATGGAAGAGGAAGAGGTAGATCATGTTAAGGCAGAGGTCAGTTTAAGCCAACCTACCATATATGCAATAAAATGGGACACCTAGCTTCAGCTTGCTGGTACAAATTTGATTAAGACTTTGTTCCTAAGGGTTCTAACACCTCAGAGCAATCATTAGCCTATATTATAACTCAAGAAGTAATCAATGACAGTGGGTGCTATCTGGACAGTGGTGTTACCAACCATGTGACAAATGAAGTAGGTAACTTGTCAACAAATGCTGAATACAAAGGTATGGAAAAACTCACAACAGACAGTGGTTAGATACATTCAATTTCTCATGTAGGAAAAAACTACATATACACTAAAAACACAAGGGCATTGATTTTAAGAAACATACTATATGTTTTAAAAATAACCAAAAACTTACTAAGCATCTCAAAACTAGTTAGTGGTAATTGTTGAGTTTCATGACAATGTTTGTGTTGTAAAGGACAAGATGGAGAGGGTGATGCTGGAAGGAGTGGTTAGAAGAGGTCTTTATTTTCTCAAAAACATGAAGACGTTTGAAGGTTCAATTAGAGTTAAGAGCAGCATCAAGTCAAAGTCACCTGAGTCAACTGCATCACTGTTTGCTTTCTTGGTAGTAGTTTTATTTATCTTGAAAATAAGTCTAACGTAGGTGTTTTAGATAGTTTTAGAGTTAATAAATAGTCATTAGTGTTATGAATTGTTTGCATAGAAGATTTGGACATCCCAATGATCAAATCTTAAAGAAAATCATTGAGTCTTGTAAAAATTTCTCTATCATTAATAAAATTCAATCTTCTTCATTCTATGAAGCCTGACAACTTGGAAAGAATCACAAACTAAACTTCAAAAATATTGAAACTAAAATAAAAAACCATTGGAAATTCTTTATGCTGACCTATGGGGTCAAACTTTATTGAATTCAAGCCATTATAACTGTACTTAAGGAAAAGATGAGTGATTTTTAGACATTCTTGCCCACACACTTCATACCAGAATGGGAAAGTAGAAAGAAAACATAGACATATAGTAGAATGTGGACTAACCTTGCTTACAGGTGCCAACTAACATTCCCTTGACATTTTTGTTAAATGCTTTTGAGACTTCAACATATATGATAAATAGACTGCCTATTCTAACCCTAAATCATCAGCTACCCTATCAAAAATTGTACAACAGGTAACCAAACTACTCATTCCTCAAGACATTTGGGTGTGCTTGATTCTCTATCTCATACCTTATGACCAAAACAAACTTCAATACCACATAGCAAAATGTACTTTTATACGTTATAGTCTTAAACACAGAATGGTATAGACGTATGTATAGCTTATGAATAATATACATTGCTATTCATGTCATATTCAATGAAATGAACTTTCCTTTCAAAATAAACCTTCTATTTAGAATTAAAAAACACATTGAGGACATAAATGGTTTACCAAACTACTCACAACTCTTATTGGTCCCTTAATATGAAAAATGTGAAGATAAAGCAAATAAGGTTTTCTTCATGGACAGTCCAACAATAATTCACTCTCATCAAAATAGCTCAACACGGTCACAAACAACATCAACACTAGATACAAAAAAAAAAAAAAAAAAAAGCCAAACTACTTCACACTTCTTGGTAAAAGATGAACACGAAATAGAACCTCAATTTTACAGCTATAACTATAACCACATTAGACAAACATACAAATAATGATAACAAGATCAAGGGATGAAATATTTAAACCTAAACCTAAAATATTGTTCACTCAAAAGAATATCAAAGAAGAAGAACTAGTCCCTAGCAACACAAAAGAAGAATATGAAGCCTTGATGTAAAGCAAAACCTTATTACTAAATCCATCAACACCTCGTACAAAGGTTTATAGGTAAGAGATGGGTATACATAATTAAATAATAGCCTAATGGATCACTAGCCAAATACAAGGTCAGATTAGTAGCCAAAGGCTATCATCAAATTGCTGGTATTGATTATACACAAACATTTAGTTTGGTAGTAAGGTCAACAACAACTAGAATGGTTTTGAACATTGTTATTCTACTTGGATGAGACATCAAGCACGTTGATGTGAAAAATACCTTTTTGAATTGGGAGGCAGTAAAGAAAGTGTTCATGACAGAACCTTAAGGTTTTGAAGACAAGTGACATCCAAACATCGTATACAAGCTCAAAAAGGCATTGCACGGACTTAAATAGGGTCTTAGTACCCGGTAATATATGTAAAAAAAAGGCACTATTTGTAACGGTTTTTGAATAAAAAGTCAGATACCTCACTATTCATATTGCAAGAAAATGAAGACATTATAATATTGCTAGTATATGTTGATGACATTCTCATAATAGGAAACAAAGAAAGCTTAGTGGACAAAACCATTAGGAAAGTGAATGTTAGCTTCTCTTTAAAGTTTTTAGGTACATTGTGCCATTTCATAGGAATTTAAGTGACAAAAGATAAGCATGGAATGCATCTATGTTAGAGCAAGTGCATTTAGGACTTGCTCATGAACACTGAAATGGAAAACTATAAATACAATCCAACTTCTATGAGTATAAGAGAAAAATTGATAAGAACTACTAGAAGTGAATTTAAAGACTCAACACTTTATAGAAGTTTCACAAGAGAACTGTAGTATTTAACACTCACAAGACCAGGGATTACATTTAGTGTCAACAAATTGAGTTAATTTAGAAAAGATCCAAGACTGCCTTACTCGATCAGCTGTAAAAGAATACTAAGATATCTACAAGAAACTCAAAAGAATGATCTATCCTCAGTAGCTGCTAGAAGAATGAAACTAACAAGTTTAATGAAGCTGACTGGGTAAGTGATGCAGATTGCATAAAGTCAATGAGTGGATAAAATATTTTTCTTGGAGGAAATCTAGTTTCTTAAGCACAAGAAAATAAAAAAATAGTGGCAAAATCAAGCATAGAATTAGAATACATATCCATAGCTTGACTGGAGCAGAAAAAATATGGTTAGATTCAGTATTATTAGAGATAAACATGAAACCTGTCCATAAATCCTATCTTCCATGGTCTAAACACATAGAAATAAATGTGCATTTCATTATTAAAGAAATTACAGCTAAAGAACTTAAAGTCATATATGTGTTTACCAAAGATCAAATTATAGATAGCTGAGCTTGAGGGGGGATGTTAAGAAGACGTTGATATTTTGCCACAGCTCAACAGCCATTACCTAGGTCTAGTGCAACAAAGGAAAGATGTCATGATCGCATAATTAGGCATATTAAGGATATATAATCCAAGTTTATGACAGCAGTGAATACAAGTAACACTATTAATAGTAAAATAATACACACACATACATATCTATATATATATATATAAATATATAGTGTATATACCGTATGTGTATATATATATACATGAAACTTAAAACTAATACTAATACATATATGTATATGTATAGGGTTGTATGGCATATATGAGAAATAGTTGAATTAATGCATATATATATATATATTATACTAGTACCATATGTGCATATGTACCTAAATAAAATACATGTAATATATATATATATATATAATACATTAGTACCATATGAGCATATGTACCTAAATAAAATGCATGCAATATATAAATATATAATGTTTATACTATACATATACATACACCTTTATATACCCCTTTGAGCTTTAAAAATGCAATTCAATCGGCCATGTTTTAAACTCTTGTAAAGTGAAAGCCAAAAACAAAAGCTATATGAATAAGTTATTACCATGCATGCACATACACCTATATATACCTCATTGACTTTAAAAACGCACTTTCATTTGACTTGGCTTTCATTTCCCAAATTCAATTAAAGCAAAATCGTATGAATAAGTTATTACCGTGCATGTGTAGTTTGAGTTGGCCGATTGAATGCAAATATGGCAAAATTGAAGTAAAGACCGAGAGAGGATGAGCTGGTAAACTGAAATTGTGGAATGGACAGTGAAGAGATGGTGGATTTTGGGTGAGCAAGAAGGGAAAAGTGGCCGAATGATGCTGACTTGGAATTGAAACCAAGAGAGAGAAGTGATAGGTGCAGTATTGCATTGGTTTGGCAAGTGAAATGGTAATTGAATTTATGAAATTGTTATTGTATGTGGATAAAATTATGATATATATATTGTGTTAGTGTTGTGGCAAAACAGATACAAGTAGAAAGAGTGAAATTTGGTTGAATTTGGGACAAGGCCGAGGGGATGCAAGCAAGGGTGGTTGGCTAATGTTAAAGTGAAACCATGGAGGAAGTGCCTTACTGGAATTGGAAGAATCAAGTGAGGAAGTGGTTTGGCTGAGAGGAGGCAGTGTTAAGATCAGAGCACAACAAGTAAAGAGAGCAATTTCGACAGCTTGGGTGAGTTGTATGTTAATTGGATGTTGATTTGATAATTAGACATGCATTAGTAGTATAATATATTAAGATTGTGTTGTGTTGTGAAAATTGCATTGTTGAAACAATTAGATGTATGTTAAATTGATTGCAGTAATATGAAACCATGAGAAATTGTTATTGTATTGTGAAAATATAAGGTACGAAATATTTTCTATAAACTTACGAAGTATTGATGCAAGTGATATGGTATTGTCGAAAATCGAGAACACAAACTTGTGACGCTGGTAGGTCGTAGTTGTGTGTTCAAGTGGGAAATAATTTGAATTGATAAAATTGTTATATAGGAGTGTTGTAAGACATATTTGGGGTAGTGTACATGAACGGAATGTTGAGCGAGTGAGAGAGCAAGCGAAACATATGAGCATCGGATGCAGAAATTTCTGCGCAAGGTTTGGTAAAATGGGGATTTCGGGAGTTCTAGACTCGGATTGACAAACTATAAAATGTTATGAAAACTAGACACATAGGGGCACGACATAGCAAAAAATCAGCTCAAGATATTCATCAAGTTAGTACAATTTATTATTTGAACCTAACCACTCCGTCGAAGGTTCACAATGGATTACACTGAGCAAGGTAGCAAAAAACGGCTATAACTAGGGCGTTTGGACTCGAAATGTAAATTCACAAAAAATGATAGAAACTAGACATGTTGTAGAATGTTTCCTACGGAGCTTAGCTTGAAATACCTTACTTGTGTGATGTACCGCGATGTTGAAAATTATTGATATGCAGAATGCACTGTGTGGGTGGCTGAAATAGGTAAGTTCGATCTAGTTTTGTGAGGGGAAGGGCAGGTTTCATGCATACCATGTTCATGTATCTATTTAGTTATATATAAAATAAATGAATCTAATACAGTAATATATATATATATATATGTTATAGATAGTCAAGCTGACTGTTCACCGACGCCACGGTAGTACTAGTACATTGCAGTTACTACGGTGAGTGGGTGCTTATTTGTATATTTATGTATGTTTGTACTTGAAATGAGTATTGAAATCATGTATGCTGTATAAGCAGTTTAAATCATATTAAGTTGTGTTGAAATACACCTAGATGATTATGCCATATAATAATAAATAGTAGTGATATGTGGTGATTTATTTATGTCTATGCATAGGACATAGATGCAAGTATGTATGAGGAATAAATACTGAAGTTATGTTTGAATTTGATTAACATAATAATTTAGTTACATATGATTTGTTGTGTGATAAATGATGCCAAAAAGAATGAGGTTATTATGTGTTTGACAAGATAATAGCTGCAAGTGACGATTGTTACCTATATATATATATATATATTTATGAATATATTATGTGATAATACAAAATGAAAGATTGAGATGTTGAATCTTGTAAATTATTTATGTATGATGATTGTGTTGTGACAGAGGGATGATGATACGTAACGTCTCTGGTAACTAAATTATAATATAGGGAACGACAATATGTAACGCCCTTAGTAATTAAATTATAACTTAGAGGACGACGATATGTAACACTCCAAGAGTACCTGCAGGTTATTTTCGTGTTTGGAAGGATAGAAATACATAATGCTGTTAAGCACTGGTATTCCTTAGTGTCAAGGGGGACGGCAATATGTAACGCCCCAAGGCACTGGTGTATTCATTTATGTGTTTGAGGGGACGGCAATACATAACGCCTTTAAACACCGGCATGTTATGAAAAGATGTGAAATGTTCCTTTACATGTATAGATTGTTATATGATATTATGTATTTAATGTTAATCTATGAATGTAAATTTAAAAATGAAATATGATCTAGTATCTACATCCACTCACTAAGTCAAGTAGGACTCACCCCTTTTCCTTTTTAGTTTTTGCAGGATTTGATAACTTGGTGAGTAGATAGGATAACTTGGTGAGTAGATAGGACGACTTGAAGACACGATGTAGAGGAGGAGTCATCAGTCATAGTCACCACTGTGTCGGGTCCGTCTCACATAGAGATCAGTTGTTTTTTCTTTGTATTTTATATATTATGTAGTACATGTTGTTGAGATATCATGTATATAAACTGACATGTATGCAGTCAGCGTTATTTTTAATACATGGTGTCATTTGGGATTGTGTATATGTATATGTGTATTAGTAGTAGCGTTATGATACCCTAATATATATATATATATATACACTTAATATGAGTCTGACTAAGATTGTATATACAGTAAGTTGTGTAAGGCTTAGGGTGATAGGGCGGACCTATCACCTGCTAGTAACACTCTGAGTTTGGGGGATGTTACAAAAGAGCAGAAAACTTATTGTACCTACTGGTGGCTACTAATGCACCTCAGAAATATGAAGTAGAACATTTCATTAATGTTACCCAAGCTAAATAATTTAGTAATTTGTTACAATTGTAAATAGTATATGCTGCATTGTTCTACATTCTTCCTAGGGTTTCCAGCCTTACCATTTTGACTGCTCCATTTAAGTGTGTTGAAATATAAAAATCATTTCTCTCTGTCAACTGTTCCATTTTGCATTTGATATTCATAACATTTTGACTGTATTTTACTAGTAGGTGGCTTTATATAACTCTTGCATGTATCATCTCATCTTGTATTATCCACATTCCATTTTTGTTTTTCATAAGGTTTGAACATATAGAAAGAGATTTGGTGTTGAAACAGTGAAATGTTGATTTCAACTTGGAGTGAATAAGCTTTAAAAAAAAGGGGTTTGAATTTAAGAATGGGCCAAGATTTCAAGTAAAAGGTAGAACTCCATTTTTTGGGTTTTGGCCTAAAGGAATCCAACAATACAAAGGTTTTACGCCTACTAAAAAAACTATATTTTCAGTATTGATTGAAGGGTTTGGCTACTAATAAAGTAAAAAAATTATTTGATTCATGTATAAAATAGGTTCAAGTTGCCACCTATAGTATGGGTGGAAAAACTTACCTTTAGGTGAGTTCTGCCCTCTACTTTGATTTGGGGAAGAAAATTTTCCTTAAATATTGATATATTAGAAGTAGATAATATCTTTGTGTGGGTAGATATCTGAGATATGATATAATTGTAAGATTTAACTTTAAGTAGATTTTTAATATAATATTATTACTCAATGGAAAAAGAAAATGTAAGATAGAGTAGAAGGTGAGCCATTCCTGTAACATCCCAAATTCGGGAGTGTTACCAGCAGCTGATAGGTCATTCCCATTACTCTAAGTCTAACACAATCTGTATATAAATATAATCTTAAACAAACTCATATCATGTCAACATAACTCAAGGCGTCATATCGCCACTACTGACATATATATACAAATCTTAGATGATGCATTATAAATCAAAATAATACTGACTGTACATCTGTTAGTCTATATACAGGCAACCTCAGACATCATCAATATATATTACATAATAAAATAAAATACAACTACTGATTTTTATGTGAGATGGACCCGACACAGTAGTGACTGCGATTGATGACCTCTCTTCCAACTCATGTCTCTTGGCCACTATGTCACTCACCAAACTAAGGAGTTTCCTGCAAAACTGGAAGGTGTGGGGGGTGAGTCTAACAAGACTCAGTGAGTGGATGATACACATGCAAACATCACTTATTACACATATATTCATACCTTGTTGCCATTCACATATTCTTGACATCATTTTCATTTTCATATCATTGTTTGCATAATCATGCCATCATTTGTATACTCATATAAAATATATACATATATACACATGTAACAGTTTTATGCGTTTGAATAAAAATACTTCTCAATGTATCAAGCATAATATTTCATTACACATCATTTACAACATATCGGTGTTAAAGAGCATAAGTATCACCATCCCCTCAAACACCAAATAAGTTCACCAGTAGCTTGGGACGCTAGGCATCGTCATCCCCTTAGACACCAAATAAGTTCACCAGTGGCTTAGAGCGCTACGCATTGACATTTCTCAAGACACTAAAGCTTTGAGATAGGGGATCATAAGGACCCCGTATCTTTACTCTGATATCCTAACACGCGATATCACGAACAGTCAGAATATATCTCGTAGATAGGTAATCACTTAAAACTCCTATCTTTACCCTAGTATACCAGCCCATGCTAGCCCAACCATTTCGAAATACATCTTTGAGATAGGGGAACACTAGGACCCCGTATCTTTATTCTGATATCCTGGCTCACAATATCACATATAGCCAGAATATATCACTAGTACCTTGGGGTGTTTCGTTTTACACCGTTCCCTAAGTCATATCCAATCATCCGGCGCGTTACGTATTGCCGTCCCCATATTTCCAATTCATAACCATAATACACATACACACACACTTACAAGATCAATGCATTCATGCTTTTTCAGTTCATATCACATCACCACATATCAAGTTAATTATGTGTAAATAATAACAACTCACTTTAAGTTATCATTTTACTTTACAATCATATTTCAATCATATAATCCAATTGTTATTTTCATCATCAATATACTATGTACAACCATCGTACGCACTATACTTCACAATATCAATGCATCAATTCTTCTTCATTTTATGTCACTACACAAACAAATCTATTATGCATAATCAAGGGCAAATCAACACAATATGTCATCTTTACAACCTATGTTACTAATATACAATCTCACTTTCATAGAATAAATCAAAACACATGTAAACAATTTTTCAATCAGTTTCATTCATATACAATTTTATTATTGGTTTCACATACACACATGCGCATATTCCCTATGCATAAATAATAACAAATCATACATGCTATCATTTTTCTTTACAACTGATTACCTCCATATAATACAATTATCTTGGATTAATCCCAACATAAATTTGCGTAGTTTAAATTAGTTGTACATCATATATGGTTTCAGTACTCATTTTAAGTGTGTATATATATATATATATATATACACAAACAAATATAGACTTACCGGTATCGGGTTACAGGTTACGGGCTACGGTCTACTTGATCTACCGTGGGGTCGACGGGCGATTGGCCTAATGATCTATAACATATAATTTTCTATGTTAGGTTCTTCATTGTAACTAAATAAATACATTTATGTTATACATGCAATTTACCCCCCCACAAGTCTAAACCAAATATACATATTTCGAACATTCGTATGGCGCTCACTGCTCATTGACTAACTTTAAACTCGTGGTGCGTTGTATTGGCAAGGTATCTCAACCTATGTTTCTCAGGAAACATTTTACTACATGTCTAGTTTCTGTCGCTTCTCACGAATTTACATTTCGAGTCTGAATACTTAAGTTACAATTGATTTTCGCTACCCTATTCAGCGTAATTGGCTGTGAACTGCTGATAGGGCAGCTCGGTTCCAACTAAATTTGGTATTGCCTCACTCAATGTCTTAACTTGCTTTTTGGTTATGTCGTACCTCTATGTATCTAGTTTATGCAGAATTTTGTTGTTCCTTAATCTGAGGTCCGGAACTCACGCAATCCCTATTTTACCAAACCTTGCGTAGAATTTACCGGTGACTGACACTCATGCGTTTTGCTCGCACTCTCTCTCGTTTGACACTCTGCTCATGTGTGCTACCCCAAACATGTCTTATAACATCCTTATATTACAATTTTATCAATTCAAATCACCCCTTGCATGAACACACAATTGCAACTTACCGGCATCACAAGTTTGTGTTATGTTTTTTTGGCAACACAACACAACTCACATTAACGCTTCTTAAACTTATCGGTTCCACCTTTCACACACATTTTTCACAACAACACTACTTCCTTCACATAGCAATACTGTCATAATTTCATTCTTTGCATACCTACTCATTTTAGCAACTATAATTTATACATAATATAACACAATATGTACACAATTGCTAGCTAGTATATTCACAATCAACATGTTATCAATTCATAACACATTACTTACTTTTAAGTGTTGGAATGATCCCTCTTTGCTGTGTTTTGCCTTCCCACTCTTAGCCAAAACTAATTCTCTTCATTTCCTTCTCTTTCCGATCAACCACTTACCATTCCAACTCCATTCGGCCATTTCTCCATGCTTCCTCTTGGTTTGTCTCAATTCAGCCAACACTCTTTATTTCTCCATCCAATTCGGCCATTAACACATCATTTTCCCTTGTTCATTTCAATTTTTGATGAGCCTCTAATCAATTTCTTCAAATCCCGGCCATGTACCTTGTTTCCTTCACAATTTTGGCTTGTTAGCTCAACAATTAGCCACAATCACTCTTCCATTCAGCTTATTCCTTCATGCATAGCCATTGTAGCTCTCGGTTTCACTTCAATCCAGCTTCTCCCTCCTTCAATTGTTCGGTCAATCTGCTCCTCCCTCTCTTTAGATCACTTTGGCCACCAAATTGCTTTCAATAGTCCAACTCCCACCACCCATGCAAAGCTTTCTGATGCTCTCGGTTTTTCCTCTCTAATTTCCTCTCAAATTACTTTTGATTGAATTGAATATGGAAAGCTGAAAGTAAAACAGAGTGGGGGGTTTTTAAAGCCAACGGAATGTGGGGGGTTTTTAAAGCCAACGGAATGTATTTATGTATATGTGTATGTACCGAAATGGAAGATTACACTTATACTTTTGTTTTTATCAAGTCAAACATGCAAATTGGAAATGAAGACCGAATGGGTGGGGTTTCTTTTAAGCATTAAGGTTTTTAAAGAAAATGGCTATATACATGTATGATAGAAATGTTGGCTTATATATATATATGACCTTTATTAGTTTTGTTTTAGTTTTAATCTTTTACAATTTAAAAACATCCCTCGTGCATATTATATATATATATATATATATGGGTGGGGTTTCTTTAAAGCATTAAGGTTTTTAAAGCAAATGGCTATACTTATGTATATATACATGTATGATACAAATGTTGGCTTATATATATTGCCTTTATTAGTTTTGTTTTTAGTTTTAAGCTTTTACAATTTAAAAACATCCCTCATGCACTATATATATATGTATTGACATTAATTTAAGTAACATGTATATATGCATGGTCCAAACACTATATATATACATATATATATATATATATATATTTATTGGCACAAGTTTAATTAATACGCATATACATGATACAAATACCATATATATATATGTATCATTTTAATACTTATAGTGTTACAAGTATGTACCACATTTTATAAGATTGTATTATGTATTATTAGTATGCATAATTACGCGGTCATGATACTTCCCTTTAGGATAGTTACTATAGAACTACTCATACAAATTTTAAGTTTGATTTTTGAGGTTGTAAATTTGACAACTTAAAAAGGTTTTAAGTTTAAAATGAAAAGGTTTTAAGTTTAATATTTTGGATTCTAAATTTAATAATTTAGGTTGTAAGTTTGATGTGTTAATATTTAAATTCCTCATTTGTGTCATCACCATTCCTATAATTAAAAGGGCGATTATAATTTTAAAACACTTATTAAACAGTACTTGGACTTTGATTGTATTCAATTTTAGTCAATATATTTTACAAGAATTTTTTTTTAAGTGAGATATACCTCATCACATCATTATGTCTCTATCTAATAATATAATATTATATATATACGTATCATTAAATTTAAAATTATAACAAATATATCATGTATGTATAATAAATTAACAATATATAATATTTTATAACTAGATGATAGTACCATAAGATCATAAGTTGGTCTGACTTTAATTTTATTTATTTATTTATTTTTATTTTGGGTCATGCGGTTCATAAAATTTAGGTCTTAACAATTAAAAAGAGTAACGATAAATTAACCCATTTTATTTTTCTTTTTTTGTTGTAATTGTTCCGTTGCATTGAAAATAATATCCTAATTAATTAATTAAAAAGATTATTGCACAAAAAGTGAGTGAATTTATCATCGCCATATTTAGAAAGTGTACTTAGGGGTATTAAAAATTAGTTTTGGTTTCGGTTTCGTAAATAATTCGATTTCTAAATTTTAGAATCGAAACTTACTCTATTTAACAGGGGGCCCATTTTTTCTGTTCCAGTTTAGTTTCATAAACAAATCATAAAAAAAATAAAATTAATTAAATTAAATTATAAAATTATTGTATACATGATGAAAATTTGAGTGATGCAAGAGAAGAGAAATAAATTATTAAAAAAAATTGATATACAATAAATTATTAAAAAAATATTGTATTATTACTCGAATTAATATTACACATCACTAAAAAGAGATTTTTTTTTATAATGGTACAATTATATATATATATATAATAATATTATACCATTAATATATTTATTTATTATAATTGTTAACTCTTTTGACAATTTTAAAATAAATATATACACATCACGATTTTATTAAATTATTATACAAATAATATGATACATTAAGTTAAATAAAACATTAAAAACACATTGATTAATCTTTTCTATATAATTCAATATATTCTTTTTAATAAATTACGTAACTTTATATATGTAGTTCAATAATTAAAAGTTTATTTTTAAATATGAGGTGGAGTTTAATTTATTTGACTTAAAAAATAATTTTTTATTTTAAAATCAAATTGGTTCTTGATTTTTTGAAACTAGAATGTACCCTAAAAGAATCAGTTTCAGTTCGAGAAGTATTTTTTCAATTCAATTTTTGACGGTTCTAGTTTGAACCGAAATCATTGAACACCCTAAGTGTACTGTGTACTGAAATGCTGATTTTGGGGTTTGTTTAATCTAAGTTTTAGACCAAAAATATCAAGCATTGAATTTGTTAAATCTAAATCGATAAATCTCATAGAGATCAACACTACAAAGTAAGCATAACAAATAAAATCCAAAGCAATAAAATAATCAAAGCAATAGACGCATGAATTTATTATCGAAGAAAAATCTTATGAAGAACTCTTCACAATATAAAAACCATTCGAGTTAATATAGAAGCCAACAAAAAAATTCACTAGTAAAGAAGAACTTACAAATGGTAATTTCTTATAAGAACTCTTGTAATCAAATCCTGACTAACTCATTGAGTGGCCCACTCCAAGTAGTCCTGTTTTCAGAACTCTAAAATCTACTTTCTTCAACAAAATCCTTGAATGACATGATAAAAAGATTAGAAGTCTACCCACCAATAACAATCAAAATTCTTAAAGTTTCTCAATTGGATTTGAGTTAAGAATAATGACAGTGTTTATCAAAAGAACACATAAAAGAGAAAAACTCATTCACTAAGGAACTTCAATAAGTTTCTCTTGAGAAGAAGGAAGAAAATAAGTTGCAAATAAGTCTCTTTATGTTGCAATAAGTCTCTCTTACTTTTTATAACAAAATGGTGTGATTTTATAAGGTTTGGTGGCCTAAAATGCGTCCAAAAGAAATTAAGTTTTAGGAAAAAACGAAAGACAGCTCAAGCCATAGGTTGGCTGCAACTTGGCGGATTGCTAAGATAACATGGCAGCTTGATTGCCAGGTTGACATTGACTCGGCGCCAAATACTGTTCACAAAATCACTGTTCATGCATTATTGTTACTGCTCGAGTGGAAAATTGGCGCTAACTCGATGAGCTCTCTAGAAAACTTGGCCGCTCGAATGCTAAGTTGGGGTTGACTTGGCATAAGGTCACTGTTCACAAATGCTGTGCACATCACTATTTACAACAAGACAATGTTTACTGCTCAAGTGCTAGATTGACGTTGCCATGATGCAAGCATTCTGCGAAGACTGTTCACTGTTTATATTTACTATTCACATGTCACTATCACTATTTCATGACTTAAGTGAGAACTTGACATTGCGATTTTGGACAACATTCTCATTCTTCTGTTTGAGCACCCACTTATTGCTAGGTTGACATAAGGTATATGTTTACACAAAAATTGACTCATTATAACATCCCCTAAATCCTAGGTATTACCGACAGATGATAGGTTCGCCCCACTACCTTAAGCCTTACACAACCTATTATATATGCACTTTTAATCAAACTTATATCAAGTCTACATAACTTAGAGTATCATATTGCCACTGCTGACATATATACATAATCTCAAATGATGCAATATATCTCAAACTAACACTGATTGTACATCTGTCAATCTATATACATATTATCTCAGATCTCAACAATATATATTACATAACATACAAAATACAAAACAAAACTGTTGATCTCTATGTGAATGGGCCCGACACAATAGTGACTGGGACTGATGACTTCTCCTCCACCTCGTGTCTCCAGGCCGCTATATATATTCACCAAACTATAAGATTCTGCAAAATTGAAAAAGGAGGGGGAGTAGTCCTACTTGACTCAGTGAGTGGATGCTACACACTACATCATGTCTTATATATATATATATATTCATATTTTATCATATGAGCATATTCATATGCAATATCTGTGTATATAACAGACCCATTCATTCAAAGGAAAACATTCCTCATAGTCGCATCCAACAATCAATACACGTCATTCACAACATACTGGTGTTTAAAGGTATTATGAATCGCCGTCACCTCAAACACCAAATGAATTTATCAGTGGCTTGGGGCATTACGCATCGCCATCCTCCAAGACACTAAGTAATACCAGTGATCAAGGGTGTTACGTTCCGCCGTCCCCTTCAATACACAAAAATAAACTATAAGTATCCTTGGGGCGTTACGTTTTGCTGTCCCTTAAGTCATAAACCAATCATTAAGGGCGTTATATATCGCTGTCCCCTTGTTTCCTAATCCCAACAATAGTACACACAATAATTTCACAAGCTTAAGATATTCAATACGTTTCATTTTATATCACAACACAATATTCACAAACAATAACCAACCATTTTTATTTATAGCCATTCTCAGTCATACAACACAATCACTCTTTCTAACATCAAATTACAATATATCAAGATCATTTTATGTAATCATTTTAAATCATATTGAAAACATTTCAACCAGTTGGTTTTATATTCATTTTTAGTATTGGTTTTATATGTATTCTCGGTACTAGTTTACATGTATTCTCAGTGTTAAGTTCATATGCATTTTCAATATTATTCTTATATAAACACATGTATATATATATACATATACACAAACAAACACCCATTCACCGATATTGGCTGTGGTGTACTCAATCTACCACGGGGTCGACGAATGATCGACCTGACGATCTATAATACATATGTTACAATGTTAGATTTTTTCATTATACCTAAACAAATATACAATTATGTTATGCATATAATCTGCCCCCTGCCCACAAGACTAGACTAAATGTATACATTTTGGACATCCGCACAGTGTTTACTGTGCATCGACAAATTTCAACCTCATGGTGCGTAGCACTGGTAAGGTATCTCAATCTAAGTTTCTTGGGACAAATTCTACTATATGTTTAGTTTCTATCCCTTCTTGCAGATTCACATTTCAAGTCCGAACGCTCAAGTTAAACCTTTTTTTGCCACCCTGTTCAGTGTGGCTGATTGTGAACTATCAATAAGGCAGCTTGGTTTTAACAAAAATCTATACTGCCTCGCTCAAAATCTTTAGCTAATTTTCATTAATGTCGTGCCCTTATGTGTCTATTTTTTTTAACATTTTACAGTTTGTCAATTTGAGATCTAGAACTCATTCAGTTCTCGTTTTACCAAACTCTACGCAGAAATTACTTACGGTCAATGCTCATGTGTTTCGCTCGTACTCTCGCTCGCTCAACATTCTGTTCATGTGCGTTACCCTATACACATCTTATAACACTCCTATATTATCATTTTATCAACTTAAAACACACCTTACATAAACACACAACTATGACCTACAACCGTTGCAAGTTTGTTTTTTGATTTTTCGACGACACAACACTTCTCACATTAATGCTCCCTAACCACATCGGTTTCACTTTGTATATTTATTTTTCGCACACAACCACACCCCTACACAGTAACATATTGCCACAATTCAATTTATACGTATATAATCATTTCGGCAACAATCACTTATACATAATGCATTACAATTCATTTATAATTCTAGCTAAACACATTTATACTCATCAAATCATCATTTCAACACCATTCAATTTACATTTACTTGTTGTGTTTGACCTTTAACTCACTGTTTTGGCTTCCTCTTCTCAGCCTTCACTTGGCCAAATTGCTTCCTAACTTCCTCTTCCTTTCGGTTTTGCTCTAATTCAACCAATCCTCACCATCATCCTTTCTATTTAGCCATAAACCCATGCTTTCTTCTTGCCCTAGACCTCCTTCACTTCTCTTCCTTCCTCTTGCTTGACCACTGAAATTTCTTGTCAATTCATCCAACTGTCCCACCATGGCTACATATCTTTTGTTTTTCTCTTGCTCACACTTTTGTTCGGCCAAAACCCTCCCTTTCACTTACAGTTTTTCTTCAATTTATCACCTCCCATGGATAAGCTTCATCTCTCCTCCCTTAATCGGTTTCAATTTGGCTGAATTCTTCCTCATGCAAATTGAAAACCTTACCTCTCCTTTGATGTAACTCTCTCTCTCGGTATTTATCTCTTCTTTGAATTTTTCAAATGAAAGAAAAACGATTGAAAATGGGATTTTAAAAGCCTAAGATATATATATATGTGTGTGTGTGTGTGTGTGTGTGTGTGTGTGTGTGTGTGTGTGTGTGTGTGTGTGTGTGTGTATGGATATGTTTGGTATAAGCATTACATTTATATACACGTGTCATCATAATCTTAAATAATTTGTATAGGTTTGGTACAAGCATTATATATATATATATATTCATGTATTGTCATAAGTTTAGACAATGTGCATATGTATAATACAAGCATTATATATATATATATATACACATTTATGTATTGTTACAAGTTTACATAATACACATGTTTGGTACAAACATTATGTATATATATATATATATATATTTGCATTAGTTTAACTAGTATACATATATGCCATACAAATACTATACGTATATCCTCGTGTATTGGCATTAGTTTAAGTATCATGTATATATTTACGATATATATATACTATATATATATATGTATTGCCACAAGTTTGATTAATATGTATATACATGATACAACCACCATATATATATATATATATGTATCATTTTACTACTTGTAGTGTTACCCTTATGTACCACTTTTATAAGGTTGTATTATATATTATTAGTATGCCTAATTATATAGTCATGACACTTATATTCAACCATTTTGACACAAAATAAGCCAACTTAAAATTTGAACCTAATACATAATTTCTACTAAGTTAGTTTTACTTTAAAAGTATAGAAAAATAAAATAAACTACTTAGAAAATATAAAAACGAAGAAAGGAGAAAAAAAAAATCGCACAAGGATTATATTTTGGCATCTTTAAGGGCAACAACACAAATGAGAATAAAACATATATTAACAAAACACCAAGCCTTGTTTAAAGAGGATTTTTGTTTTCTAAACTCTAGAAGGAATAAATCTTCCTAAATAAGAAAAAAATATTTCCTAACTAAAACTCTTATTTCCCAAATTCTTCTTTCTGGAACACATCAATTGTCTTTTAATTCATCGTCCATAGTAATTTGCCATAAAATGCCAACTCTAAAAATCTTAACATATAAGATTCTTTGCAAAAGGTTAAGCAAATTTTTATCTTGATAAAAAAATTTATTGTTCTAAATTTTTACAAAATGTCAATGTCTATAGGAGAGAAAGTCTTTGTCACTAGTTAACTTATATATACTCTTTAATAAAACCTTCGTCTTGTAATGACTATTCTGTTGTTTACTCATATGCACCAATTATATATCAAGTAATGTATAGATCATTTCATTGAATAGAAACTTCGACTAGCCCTAATTTATGGGCGATCCATATTATTGAACAGAAGAAGCAACATTTGAAACAGACAAGGTTTTATTTTGATCTTAGAAAGAGTACTATAATTTTTCAAGCCTTTATTATACAAAATTCACAGTACAAAAGCACACGTGGAGGCCTTACTTTATGCGTTTTCCAGGGCGAGATGAGCGTCAATATCTTTGCAGGAATCAAACAAAACCTGAAGCATTTTTTTGGGGTCAGGAACATTCTCGTTCAGCTTCTCATATTCGAAAGTCCAGTGAACCAAGCTGCCTTCTTCCTTTGGAGTAACTTGACGAATGATCTTGAAGCTTTTGTACAGATCCTTGAAACTTCCTTCGATTGTCTTGTTAGTTATAGACATAGTTTTATTATCAATGTCTTCGACAATCACCTTATTCCTCGTAGATTTTCCATCTGTTTATAAAACCCCACTTATGATAAGAACATAAATGCTCAATTCACAACAATTCTAATAACAAAAATTTTTTGGTTGCGGATATTAAATTTTTTTCTGAATGATGTGGCTGTATATAGGTTAAGGTTTTATTTAAAAGGAAATATATTCTGAATGGTGTGGCTTACTAAGGAAAAAATTCCAGCAGATTATGGAGCCATTTTCCCCCCACTGACCTTCAAGCAAATCAACACTCTTTTCAGGGCAACATTTGGAGATGTTGTATGGTCTGAAGGGATAAATCTCATGAAACTTGTTAGCTGGAGCATTGATCTCAATTTCACTCGTCAACTTTCCACGAAGAGGCATTTTCTTTCTGGTTTGTCTTTGCTTTGTTATGTTTTCTACTGAAGAGAGATGCTGGAATAACTCTTCGGCCATTAGCCTATACAGAAGATTTATCCGATCAGGCTATGCCACGTAGAAGATGGAGGTGTCCTGTGTCATTTCACTGTAAAATAATCAAAAATTGAAAATTTTATGCATATGTTGACAGTTTGTTATAATTTAAACCTTGAATTTTTTGTACGAAACGTAGTAAAAATAAAAAAAAAAATGTATTATCAATTCTAATATAGGGACTATATATGCAACTTTTTGTACAAGAGTTCCCGAATACAAAAATTGCTAGTCCATATTTAAAAAAAAGGCTAAAATCTATAGAAGAAAAGGACTTTATGAATATTTATACTTTCATATAACTATTACTTATCAGGTTCTTCTTCTAACATAGGTTTTGGCTTTTGAGGTCAACTTTTTCTTTTTTTCCTTTTTATTTAATTAAGTATTATATCAAGTTGAGAATCGCAATTTGGCATACTGGTGTAAATTTAAGATAAAAATTTGGATCATATGAAGCCCCAATAAATTAATAAATATTGTCAACTGAAGAAGAGAGAATTCTTTCGGCAAACAGAAGCTTCGACTGGCCATATTATTTAATATGAAGCAAGACGTAATCGAGACAGTTAACGTTTTATTTGTCGTCAAGAATATACATTTTCAATCATTTATTATACGGAATTCATAGTTCAAAAGCATATGTGGCGGGCTTAATTTATGTGTTTGCCCGGACGAGATAAGTATTAATATCTTTGCACGTATTAACTACAGTCTGAAGCATTGTTTTGGGATCAGGAACATTCTCGTTCAGCTTCTCATATTCAAAAGTCACCAAGCTGCCTTTTTCTTTTGGAGTAACTTGACGAATGAGCTTTAAACTTTTGTACAGTTTCAGGTGACTTCCCTCTATTGTCTCATAAGTTGCTGGCCTACTTTTATTGCAAACGTCTTCAACAATTACCTTATTCGTTGCCGTTCTCCCATCTGTTTACAAAACCCACTTGTTATCAATTCAAATAACATAACGTTTTGGTTCCGGAACATTGGTTATTTTTTTATTTTGTTTTATTTTTTGGTCTAGATCATGGCCAGCTGACAGTCGGTTAGAAAGCCGGTCTATATGTTTTTAATTGGAGAGAAATAAACTCTTACAAATATATGAATAAACTTGAACCTCCTACTTAAAAAATGAGGAGAGAGGTGACAACCATCAGATCAAGTGGAGATTTCTTTTTCCCTCTACTTTGTAATTCTTTAATTTTTTTTTTATTAAATTTGTCCAAAAATGAAAAGTTTTATTCGTAAAAAAAATAGAGATTATTCTGCTGAGTAATGTGGCCTTACCAAGCAAATAATTCCGCAGACAATAGAACTTTTTTCTTCCCATTGACCTTCATGTAAATCAACACTCTGAGCTACTTAAGGGCAACATTTGGAGATCTGATATGGTCAGGACTATAAAACTCATTAAACTTGTCGGCAGGAGAATCCATATCAATTTCCTTCACCTTTCCACAAAGACAAATTTTCTTTTTCGTTTGGTTTTATTTTTTTTAGTTTTCTAGTACGCCAATGCTGGAAATAACTCTTTGGCCATGAGCTGATATTAGTTTGGATCCTCTATGATTGTTGTTCCTGGTTTTGTGTATCCTTTTTTTTTTTTTTTATGATAACCATTCCTTTTTTAATAAGATGTAGGTGTCCTGTGTCTTTTCATCAAAAAACAATTTGAAGATACCAATATATATCTAGAAAGACATATGGATAAGCTAGGAGGGAATATCCTGGAAAAAGATACGGTGATTAGTTTATCAGGTAAGAGGGATAAAGTTCTATTCAGAATAAGAGAGATGTAAGATTCTTAAAGCTTACCCACTTTCCTTGTGAGAGAATTATTTCAACTGGGACATTTTTCTTTTTCCTTTTTGACAGCTGACACCATTGATAAGATAACTAGCATACAAGGCATTGCCAAGACGTCTAGTGACAGCCACGCTTTGGCCCCTCTCCCACATTTTGTTGTGGGTAGATTTATTAGGACTAGAATCGTCTAGATTGGGCGACATTTTCGGATAGAACTACAACAGTTTTTACATAAATTTTCATGACTAGAATATCATTATTTATACAATATTTATTTCTCGGATAGACATGAGAAATAAATAAAATGATAGTGTTTAATTATTTATGCATGCTAGGTAAGGTGGGAATCGATATCTTTGGTAACATTGATAGACAATTGAAGCATTCCTTTTGCATCTGGAACATCTTCACTCAGTTTCTCATATTTTAATGTGTTGAGAGCAAAGGTTTTAAACGTGCACGCAGCATACTACCTACAGCAAGGTGCCTCACCCTGCCACTAAATATTTGTCACTTCTGGTTTGTTAAAGAAAAGCAGAATCAAGGACAAGTAACAGCTGAGCTCTTTGCGGTATAGGACACATCATCATCTGTAAATTCTTTAGGTTTACGTGTGTGTGTACACACACACACACACATTGTAATACTTTGTACTTCTTGGAGTGCCGAAATAAAAAACACATTTCATATATTGACTTCTTATCCTCTGTTCTCTGTTTTTCAATATTTAACATGGTATCAGAGCCACTTCCATAGCTAACCCTCCTAAGAATCCAACATTCCTGATTCAAGAGAACAATCAAGTTACTGGTGTGCATCCTCTCAAAATCAGACACACTTATCCTTCAATTTATCAGTAAAGCTGGAAATAAACATCCGAGTATGGAAAACACAAGTGCTGCCCACCATCACACAAAATAAACTTGAATGCTTCATAGATGGTTCGAAAAGTATTCTTGAAAGGTAGTTCATCTCCTCTAGTGAAGAATAAAGCTTGATAATAACCTGCAATCAAGCCTTTCTCCAATGGCACAAGCAAGACCAACTCCTTCTGAGTTGGTTGCTTTCAACAATAAGTGAAAATGCTTTGATATCATTCACCAACTACGTGACCTCAAAAGAGTTGTGGGATGCAGTCACCAAGATGTACTCCTCACGATCTCAGGCACGAATTATGCAACTGAAAAACCAACTTCAGACCACCGAAAGGGGCCCATTACTGTAAGTGACTGTTATGCCAAGATTAGAGGCTTAACTGATGCTCTTGCAATAACAGGAAAATCCATCGGTGAAGAAGACCTTATGGAACACATCACGAATGGACTGGAGACTAAGTATGACACAATAGTGGTCAACATAGCCTCAACGATGAGCATCATGACCGTGGAAGATGTCTTTGCTAATATTTTAGAGCTGCTTTGAACACAACAACTTGGCAGGAAATGTCAACATTGAAGCCAATGTTGCAACTGGAAATGATTAACACAGTTGGAATCAAAGGAAGAATTAGTATCCAGGAGAAAGAAACCAATGAGCTGCTGGTGGTAGAGAAAATTTCAGAGGAAAAGGAAGAGGCAAAATTACTCAAGGAAGAGGAAAACCCAAAATTACCTTCGAAATTTGCAACAAAACTAGACACTCTGCCACGATTTGCTGGTATCATTTTGATCAGGATTGCGAGGCCAGGAATGCAAGCAACCAGGTTCAATCCTCAACTTATGTTACAACCCAGCAAGCAGTAAATGAAAGTGGCTGGTATCTTGAAAGCGGCACCGCTAATCATGTTAATCATGTTACTAATGACCTGAGCAATCTCTCTAAGAAATCAGAATATAAAGATAAGGAAAATCTTACCATAGGTGATGGCAAGAAACTTAAAATTTCTCACATAGGGCATAGTCATCTGGACACAATTAATTCTGTCACTTCAAAACTAAGAAATATTCTTTATGTTTCATAAATTACAAAAAAACCTACTGAGCATCTCAAAGCTTACCTCTAACAATGATCTTGTTATTGAGTTTAATAGTCTTGGTTGTGTTGTGAAAGACCAAATGCGGAGGGTGGTGCTGCAAGAAGTGGCTAAAGGTGGTTTAAACTTAAGGTAGAGAAGAAGATTGGAAAAAACCGAGTCAGGAACTCAAATAAATCTAAGAGTTTGTATTTATTTTTAATGTTGTTTTCTTGTTTGCTTCTACAAATGATGATCCAATGGACATCGTGGCTGAATCTTGAATGTGTTCTTCAAGTAGAAATGTCACAAGTCCCAACAATAAGCTTGAAAATTTGTTGGACTTGCTTCATAGAAAGTTTAGTCATCCTAATGATCAAACACTTAGCAAGATATTGTCTACTTGTAAGAATATTTCAATCAATAAAACCCAATCTCCCAATTTCTCTATTGCTTGCCAATTTGGGAAAAATCACAAACTTAGCTTCAATAGTAGTGAATTATACTTGAATGAACTACTTGAATTGCTTCATTCTGGCCTTTAGGGACCAGCATCTATACCATCTGGAAATAACTATAAATATTACTCAAGTTCGGTAGATGATTGTAGTAGGTACACTTGGATCTTTCCCCTTCAAAATAAGTAACAAACAACACAACTCTTTTTAGAATTCAAGAAACAAATTGAGAGACTTCTAGGCAAAAGGATCATAATACTTCAAACAAGTTAGAATTCAAGAAACAAATTGAGAGACTTCTAGGCAAAAGGATCATAATACTTCAAACTGACATGAGATGAGAATTTCAACCCTAGGAAGCATTCTAAAAAATCAAAGTATGACACTGAGATCCTCTTGCCAATACACATCTCACCAAAATGGAAGATTTTAAAGAAAACATAGGCAAATCACTGAAACAAGCCTTACCTTCATTGTGTAAGCTGGTTTACCGCTTGATTTATGGTAGGAAACCTTTAAACTTTAGTATTTCTAATCAATAGAATATCTACATAGATTTTGGATAACCTTTCACCTTATCAGAAGCTTCTCAACCAATCCCTAACTATTCATTTATGAAAACCTTTGGATGTTCTTGTTTCCTCATTTGAGAAACCATAGTAAGATAAAATTGTTGGGTATATAACTCAGGTTACTTAAAACCAAAAAGGTTGTAGGCTTAAAATGATCATGTAGACAAATAAATAACACTCCAAGACTCATCACCACCCAAGAAAAGCTTTTTTGAATGACAAGGATAATTTAAGCCCTTTCGGGAACCGAGACCTTTCAAAAAGCAATTTGGAGGTCTTGACTACAACTTATAAAGGTCTCGGCTATAATTTATAAAAGTCTTGGTCACAACTTATAAAGGTTTCTGCCACAGCTTATAGAAGTCTCGGTTATAGCTTATAAGGGTCCTAGGCATACAACACCTAAGCTCATCTCAGAGGGATAAATGAGTCTCAAACAATGATTCCCTAAACCTCACAACACTTACGTGCTTATAAATGATTCATTTCCTTCTCATACCTCTCCCAGATTATTCTTTAATAAGGATTCTTGCCTATTAGGATTTCTTATATAATAAAGATCCTATGGATACGCTTCATGTAAAAGCCACATGATCCTAAAATTCAGAAGTTGATGCTTACCCAATGGAATCTCCATGATCCTCACGCATCAAGATACTGGTTTTCAGATTCCATAGAACTTTACCATGGTTACAGAATACAAATACCTATAAAAGGAGATTAGCTACAACCAGATATGACTACTGAAACTTTGGTCAAAAAAACTAGAACTCTCCTTTATACTATTTTAAAAAGTAAAACCCTAACTTAAGCATCGGAGGATTTTCGCCAGACAATTAGCTTTCACCCTTGAAATTCGTTGTGGTTGCAGGTTATCCAAGTAACTAAGGAAGTAGAAGATCGTTGTTGGTGTGCAAGATTTATAGAAAGGATTTTTGTTGCATCAACATCTGGCGTCGTCTGTGGGAAATTTGACAAAAAGTCGGAAACTACTATGAGAAAGGAATGACATGGCCATTTCACAAATATATGTAATTAGGAATAAGGCAACAATAAGGGGAAATCCTCACAACAATGCCCCTGCAAAAAATATAGCTGTCAATCAAGATATTGGTGATCAGCTATCACCATTAGAAGACGCGAATCACGATTCAAAGGCTTTGTCACTGCACGAACTCCACTTTCTTCAAGAGGTAGCAAAAACCGCCTAGTTGGCTAGGAGATTGGATGAGAATGAAAAACAGCATGCTGAGAAAGACAGATAGATTCGAGCATTAGAAGAAGAGGTAACAAGAGTGAAGAAGATGCTCCAAGCCAGTTCCCCAATGATGGAGACACCCAAGTTGGCGAAAGCTATCAAAAGTAATATGGCAGATGTTGTGCATGCTATGAACTGCAGAATTGGGCATATATAGGACGCTACCAGAAGAAAGTATACTGCTTCGTAAAAGGGGAAAGGAAATATTTTTGGTCATCCTCACAAAGAACCTGTACCAGCATTTGAATATTCACTAGATGATTCAGTGATTATTCGTAAAAGGAGATCGGGTAACGGCATTGATTAGGAGGATATGAGGGTGTTTCTCGATTAGAAAAGGCTTGATACGGAGCCCGTCTCGAAGGAAGAGATCTAGGGAAAAAAGTGATTGGGTTGAGAATCTTAAGGCTCATGTTCAAAAACTGGTCGAGGAGTTAGAGGACCAGAAGAAAAGGAAAAGACAAAGAGGAGATGAGCTTCCAACAGAGACAGGATTTTATTCTAAGTTCCATTTTGCTCAAAGGATATTGGACTTCGTTCTCCTTGGAAAATTCAAGATGCCACAAATAAACCCCTTCACAGGGAAGTCTGATCCCTCTCTACATATGGATCTATTTAGGGAGATAATGTTAATCTGAGGGTTAAACGAATCCCAGATTTGCCGTTTGTTCCTGTTAACCCTAAAAGGGCAAGCAAGAAAGTGGTTCACTAGTTTAACCCCGGGTAATATTAGTAGTTTTGGACAGCTGTATGAAATATTTATGAATAAGTTTAGAGGGGCTACTGTTAACCTTAAAACTCTAAGTTCACTACTTCTTGCAAAACAGGGAGAAGGCGAAAGTCTTAGGAGCTTCATCAAGAGATACCACGATGAGGAGATGGAACTGGAAGCTTATCATCATTCCCTAGCTTTGGAATGTCTCAAGAAAGGCTTGTGGGTAGATCGAGGATGGTATGCTGTGTGTAAGCCATTTGTCACCACTTACGAAACGGCTAAAAAAAATGCTAAACAAGATAGAAATTAAGGATCAGATCGCCCTCAAAATGAGAGAAGAAAGAACTATTAAACCATAGCTTTTTTATGGCACCCAAAATCCCAGAGCCGACCCAAGAAAGAGATGCGGCGGTAGAAAAAATTCCAGAAAATTTGACAAGAAAGGCAAACATGATCAGGGTGAGAATGGAACATCGAGAGGAAAAGACGAGTTTCCTCCGAGACGATATTGCTCGTTGAGGATAGATGACACAAAGAGAGTAGCTCATGTACAAGGTAATCGTGTTTTCACTCCTCTGAAAGCCTCGCTCTCACAAGTTTGGCATGAAATTAAAGAGCGAGGAACCATATTGGTAGAACCCCGCCCCTTAAGGGCCAAACTGATGGGAGAAGTAAAGAACAAACTTCGCGAGTTTCACTAAAGCACTAGACACCTGACAGATGAATATTTTGATCTCAGAAGTCGGGTAGATATGTTGATCCGAAATAATTACTTACAAGCTTTGGTAGCCAAGAATGAAGATGAATCTAGGGCCCCAAATCAAGAGATTAAATGTGAAAGGAGACAAGAAGAACGGATTATGGTAATCTTAAGAAGGGCAACGTTAACCGAAAATTCCAATAAATCAAGGAAAACTTATTCGAGATATTCACTATTAAATATGCCATCGGATGTTCACATTATGAATGTACGAGCCGAGAAGAAGAAAAGAATTGCCTCGGTGCCTATTATGTTCATAGATAAGGATGAAGTGGGGTTTCATTACCCATACGATGATGTACTGGTAATAACTTTAACAGTAGGAATAGCTCAGGTCAGCTGAATCTTGGTAGACACAAGAAGCTCGGCTGATATTATTTTCAAAGACACCTTAGATTTTTTAGAAATCGAGGATCTGAGACTCAAACCTGTCGATACTGCTCTTCATAGTTTTTAAAAATCATGTGTTTACCCTTTAGGAATAGTCTAGCTACCCATCACCATAGGAGAAAGGCCATACTAGAAAACTACAATGGTGGAACTCCAGGTGGTCAACCTCAAAGTCTTGGCTACAACTTATAAGAGTCTCGGTCACAACTTATAAAAGTCTTGGCTACAGCTTATAAAAATCTTAGTTATAGCTTATAAGAGTCTTAGGTATGCAACACCTGAGCTCATCTCAGTGGGATAAAGGAGTCTCAAAAAATGATTCTCTAAACCTCACAACACTTACGCGCTTATGAAGATTCATTTCTTTCCTATATCTCTCCCGGATTATTCTCCAACAAGAATTCTTGTCAATTAGGATTTCTTACATAATAAGGATCCTATAGATATACTTCTTGTAAAAAGCACGTGATCCCTCAAATTTGGAAGCCGATGCTTATCCAATGGAATCTCTATGATCCTTTCGCATCAAGATACTTGTTTTCAGATTCCATAAAACTCTACCATATTACAAAATACAAACACCTATAAAAAAAACTAGCTACAACTAGGTACGACTACTTAAACTTTGGCTAAAAGAACCAGAACTCTCATTTATACTGTTTAAAAAAAGTAAAACCCTAAGTTAAGCATCGAAGGGTTTTCGTCGGACAACCGACTTTCACCCTTGAAATTAGTTGTAGTTGCAAGTTATCCAAGCATCTGAAGAAGCAGAAGATTGTTGTTGTTGTGCAAGATCCACTGAAGGAATTTTTGATGCATCAACAAAAACTATAATACCACACTCAAAAATGCATCTTTATAAAGTGTGGATGGAGTTAGCAGAATGTTTAGTTGGCCATTGATAAGCATTTGTAGCCAATTTTTTTAGTAGTACATATGCATTATTATATGTCTTACTTATTCAAGCACCCCTTACTGTTGCGTTTACCAAAGTTCTTTTTAAACCCCATAATCTATTGTGGAAAGTCTAAATTTGAAGCCATTTAGGAAGTCTGTGATAAGGGCATCTTCACAACATGTCTTTATACCTTTCCCAAGTTTCATATAATGATTCCATGTCATGCTAAGCAAAAGTTGTGATTTCATTCCTAATTTTAGCCATCTTCGCTGGCGAAAAAAACTTAGCCAAGAATTTCTTAACTAAATTTTCCTTAGTAATCGAGAATTCTAAAAATATCATTAGTCTTTTTTAGAGTTATAATGAAAATATCTTCAATCTATCAATTCACTATATTCTAATGTGAATTAGGATAATCGAAGATTCATTAAGTCCATGGATTCAATGCATTAATTACACTAAGCATGCAAGTATATTCATATTTTACATAGACTTAATGACATTAATTATAAGATCACAAGCATAAATATCCTTTTTTAGGGCATTAATATGCAATCAAGACATCTAATTAACGACTAATTAATTAGAAGTATTAACAACAATAAAGAACACTCAACCAATAATCAAAAACTTTAATAAATTCAAACAAACAAAAATTAAATCATCTTAGTTCGGCTACATCATAGCTCTAGAGTATAAAATTTAGTTCATAATGTAATAAACTAAAACTATCATGATTAAGTTTAACATCAATGGAGAAATAAAGAAGAGAATAAAAAAAAAATCAATTCTTTCAAGTTGTGAGATGGCTTTCCCCAAATCCAAACTTCTTGTTCATGAGTTTTTTCAATCTTCTCTCTTCATTCTCTCTTGGTGGCTCTATTTCTCTTGCTTTTCATCCCTACTGTCTGTTGGTGGATTTTATTTTTCAATATGATGTTCCTTCCTTTTTATAAGAAAGCAAAACAAGTAAAATACTCAAAAACACTACATTAGGATGCAGCAGCCTTAGCTTTCTAGTACCACGGCGCCAAGCCCTAATTTTGCTAGGGGCTGCAGCCTTGGAATTCTAGAGTCGTGGCCTTGGAGCTACTGTCTTCAACAAAAACTTATTGTTGAAATGACTCTGGAGCTTCTGTTTTCGATATCATTTCCATGTATTCCAAAGCTTGTTTTTCACTCCAAAACCAATTATTTCATGAATTTGTTTCCTTCGACACAAAAATAAATAAAATAAATAAAAACATACCAAAATAAAATAAATAAAGGGATAAACTAGCAAAATATTAAGAGTAAAAGTATAGTAAAATCACATACAAATAGCTCACATCATGAATATCAACAATACTTTCTTAAATGGGAGCTTGTTAGATTTACATGCCACAGCCTGAAGAGTTCGGAGACAATAGAAAACTAAGGCATATCTGCAAACTCAATAGGGCATTATATGACTGAAAACAAGTACCTAGAGACATTTTTCTTTTCTCTTCGATGACAATGATATTCACAAAACAACTTGGATTGATAAAAGAGAACAAGGCAGTGTAAAAAAATTTTCATCTTTCCACAAAGATAAATTTTCCATAATTATTTTTCTTAAAAAGTTATTATATTGAAAATTTGTAGATAAAATTAGTTTAAAAAAAGCATATTTGCATTCTTTCAAATTTTAAGTTTTCATGCTCTAAAAAAACAAATTTAAGATATGTAAATAATTTTCATACTTTACATACCATAAAATGCTATTTTTCTTGACATCATATTGTTGAGAATTTACCTCTCAATCCTGTTTTTTGACAGATATATTGTCTCCAACGGATTCATTACTTTATAAATTTTCAAATTCTCAAGGGTAAATAGTATTTTAACACTTGACAAGTGCGTTTGTTTTAGGTATTTTTTTCCCTTTCAATAGCAAATTTTTTAATATTTGAGAAGATAAGTAAGTTGTTATATATAAGTTAATTGATGTTAGTATATTGTTATTAATTAAAAAAGTAAAAATTAGGTTATTTTAGTCATTTTCTCATTTTTGAACGGTAAACACAAGGACAAATTGATGAAAATACTGTAGTAAGAGAGGTATGTGTGATTTCTACAAATTGATATGAAAATATCTCATATTTTTATTTTAAATTGGTCCCTATAAGATGACAGATGTAGATCAAGGATCAATATTATCCCTTCATTTCGGGTTAGGCCAAGACTTGTTCTTCACCGAGGTCATCCACCAACTGAATACAATTGACTGATTTTAATCAAGATTGTGGCTCAAATTTTATTGTGCTCACTTGCTACATGGTAAAGGATAGTTTTGAAATTAATTCAAAATCTACTTTCAAATTGTATCGATTATTAGGTTTTATATTTGTTTGATTGTATTCATAAAATTATTTTAAGTGTGATATAAGATATTTAAAATTTAAAATTTTTATTTTTGCTAAAAATTAAAAATAAATTTAGTTTATATTTAAAAACTAATGAGAGTTCTTTTCTCTTTTTTTTTCTTCTTAATTATTATTTTTTTTTATCACTCATATGCAAAATGAAAATTTTAGTTACTTGTCAACTCTTTATTTAAATATAGCAGAGCTTTGAATCTTTTTCTTTGAACATACGATTAATGTTTTGGACTGTATAATCTTCTCTCGTATATGAAAAAAATGGAGGATTGATATGACTTGCATTGGCATGAATAACCTTATAAAGTACAAATTTTGAGTAATTTGTTTCAAATTAATATTTTTAAGTGATGTGATATTTATTGACATTGACTAAACGATAATTTTAATAACTTTTCAAATAAATATTTCAGTATTCCACACCACTTGATTTTTTTATTTCTTAAAAAATTAGATAATTACGTGAAGGTGTACAATTACTCAATTTTATTTATTTTCATAAGAATTGCCCAAAAGTATAAGTATAATTAATGAACCGTTAAACATCTTAAAATATTAACGTTTCAAATCATATTAAACATTGTAAGTATTTATTATTTAATTTATAAATTTTTTAGAGCAGCACAAAAATATTTGCTTCAAATACTTTTTACATAAAAAAGAATTTGATTTATATTTATGCACTATTTAAAAAAAGAAAGAGATTATATGCTAAATTTTAATAATAAATTATTTTCTGATAAATATCTAAATAGGTCTTCAATAATTGGTATATATGTTTATAGATCACTAATAGCGGAGACATGGTGAGCAGGTAACCAATAAATATTTTTCCATATCTTCCTACCATCTCCCATTAACCGATTACTACTTCGAAAATGAAAGAAACTTATAAAATAATATAGACTAAAAAAATCAACAATGACAAAGAGAGAGGAGTGAAAATTTCAGATATGGCATGGTTTTGGTAGGTCCAAAAGTTCATATTGCAAGGAACATATATTAAAGGCAATTGAAAGACTAATCCCAATTGTCTTGATTTGGAAAATTACGAGGCATTTTTTGTTATTTCTAAATTTAAAATGTTTTATTATTGCAGTCAAATATGATAAAATTCCTAAAATGATAATAATTTTTTTGAGAATTGAAAATAATTTATGAGGATTAACTTCAGAAATACCTTTTTTTACTTCCGTTAAGTTAATTTCAAAGCTTAAAGGGTTGGATTATTTATTAAGATACATTAATAATCTGGTTCATATAATTACTTTATTATTTTCTTTGCCTTCTCTTGCTTTAATAAAATATCTCTTTAAGAGCCGCTTTTCTTATAAATTATTAACAAAAAATAAATATGTATTAAAAATTATTGAAATGGAACATAAGTTCATATAATTACGATTAAAAATAAAATAGACGTGTTATTTTTCTTTGTTTGGTTGATAGTAGATAATGTGAGGGAAGAAATTGATTAAGAATGATATGTTATCAATACCTAAAAAATTAATCTGGTCAATCGTCGTCACAATACTTAATTACACTTAACTTGCTAATTTTTAAGTTAATTATCTTTTACCTCTCTAATATTTTTAAAATACTCCAAAATCTCCTCCTGTTACTCTTTTTTGTCCTGTGTCAATTTTTTTTTTTACACAATTTAACGTTTTTATTTTTAACGGTTTTAAAATATTAAAAAAAAGATGAATAATAAATAATTAGCTTAAAAATTAGGAGAACAACCGTACGGAAGTTTCCCTTTATTATACTTACTAACACACAATCATATACAAAATACAAATAAATTTTCTTGTAACGTTAAGATAAGTAAATAAAAACAAAAGCAAAAAAACGATAAAAAAAATAAAATAAAATAATAGTGTTTAATTATGTCTGCTTTGGTGACATGGACTGCCAATTGAAGCATTCCTTCGGCTCTGGAACATCGTCACTTAGCTTTTCATATTTTAAAGTCCAATGAACCAAGTTGCCTTGCCCATCAGTGCCCTTTGGAGTTACTTGAACGATGAAATAGAAGTTTTTGAAAAGATGTCCTTCAATCAATTTATAAGTTGTTGAATTGTTTTCATGATCTATCTCTTTCAGTTATCTCCTTAGCAACTTCAGAAATCCCATCTATAGTTGGCACAAGACAACAATAATTTCTTTTTTTTTTTTTTTCTGTGATTATATTCACAAAACAACTAGGAATACATAAAGGAGAAGAAGGCTGTGTGGAAATACACAAGGGTTTTAGCCTTTACATAGAAAGCTAATTGAGTACTGTAGGACTATATTTCGTATATCATTGCCATAAACAATTTTCACTATTCAGTACAGTCATCATGTGACCAGCGATCTGTCATTTATTGTTTTTTTTATTTTAGATAAAACAAATAAATAAGACAGGTCAATAATTTTAGCATAGTGACATGCAATAATAAATTATTCCCGATTTTATGATCACATTCCAGGCTACTTCTCTTTTATTATTTGGGTTATTAAATTCTTGCATATTTATTGCTATATTAATACTTGTTAATAGCTATAGTATTAGATATATTAGTATATTAATTTGTTATATATACAATTATATGAGTACATTTCTAGAATATTTTATTCCCACGGGAAATGGAGGGACGATTAAGAAAACATACAGGACTAAATAATAAATACAGATTAAAGATTAGATGCCCATCAAGAAGCCGAGCGGGGCAACGAATTATGAGGGGACATCTCACATCATTTGATCAATTATTGGTGATATTAGTAAAATTCATTTTTTTTAAAAAAAATGCTTACATGTCATAGTTGAGACAAGGATACAAATGAGGTAGTTGCCCCAACAAAATGTAATTTCCAGCATTATATTTGAAGCAATTAATTGAAACAAAACAAATGTAGCAAATGCCAATGGTAAGAATGACAAGTCTGAATGTTACAAGAGTTTGATTTGCTTTAAGTCCACACCCTTCCTATAATCCTATTTGTTTTTTTTTTTTATTTTTGTTAGCAGTAACGTAATTTGTTATAAACGATGAAAGTGTATTCTTATTTATTATTTAATTAAAATACAGAAACTTAATTATCGTCCTTCTATTATTTTTGTTAAAAATTCAACTAGTTATTTCAATTTTTTGTTTTCAATATAATTTTTTAAGGAGATGTATGTATATATACAACTTGTTGACATTAAATTTTAATCAATAAATTTACATGAATCAATGCTACAATATTAATGTCACTAGTTTAAATAAAAAATTTACGTTAAGAAAATCCTACCTGTATATTTATATAATCTACATTAATAGAATATCTAAAAAATACAAATTATATATATATCTCAGGACAACAGAATAATTCACCACTCACACTGTGAATCATTGTTACAACGTATATAGAGACAATCAAACCAAAAGTCCCAAAATCACTTATTATACAAGGTACTTCTATAGAAGCACTTATTTTGACCAAATTAAACACACACAAACATGCATACAGTATCACCTCCACTGGATCTAGGCCTGCTCGGTTAGATGGGCGTCAACATCTTTGGTCATATTGATTGCCAATTGAATAATTCCTTGAGGATCAGGAACATCCTCATTCTGCTTCTCATATTTGAAAGTCCAATAAACCAAGCTGCCTTCCTCCTTTTGAGTGGCTTTAACGGTTATATGGAAGTTCTTGTACTTCTCCAATAGATGTCCTTCAATAACTTTAAAAGTTGTTGAGTTGTTTACATCATCTATCTCTTCAATTATCTCCTTGGCAACTTCTGGAACTCCATCTGGATTTTGTGCAAAGAATAAACAGCTATAGTAATTAGGTAGAAGCTTCCAAGCTGAAACACTTTTGTTGGAAGTGCTAGCTACAGGTGATTTTAGAACCAATATAAAAAGAAAATCCATTTTTTACTATTTCAACTAAACTAACAAAATAAGCAAAGAAAAAAAAACAGCCCTTTTTTGGCTATGTAAGACAATTTTTTTTTTTTACTATGAAAGTAAAACTTGAATGGTGCAGGAAAAAAAGTTTTTACATAAAAATGATGTCTAGTTTACATCTAGCAAACATGTAGAAAGTGTATGTCAAAAAATTGGGCCTATATTTGGAAAATTTCCCAACATGCAAGAAAATTATTTTTCAATCCTCTATTTGGTTGATTTTGCACTCATTAAGGTTCCAAGGGTTGCTTTAGCCTGTTTTACTTTCATGTTTTACAACAAATTGGTATAAAAGCATGTACGTTATACAGCATATATATATTTTTTTAAAAAAGTCAATCATCGTATGATAGACACTAATTAATTCAAGTAATAAGAATTCCTAAAACAATATTAAAAAAAATTGGGATGAAATTTTCATTTCAATGAAAATTGAAGAAAGATTTGATTTACACAATATTTGAAAGGAAAAAATTGATTGAAATATTACGAAGGCGAATAAGCGTGGACTGACCATGCATATAGTTCCAGCAAATGACAGTTCCTGGTTTGCCCCATTCACCTTCGTGCAAATCACAAGCTTGTATATGTGAGGATATATTAGGAAAGTGGTGCGGTCTGCAGCTGAACACATCATGAAATGCCACAGCTGGAGCCTTGATCTCTAATTCTGTCTCCAAATGTCCAACTACAGTCATTTTTTTTTGGCTGAAAAAGTTCACAAAAGCAACTAATATTTCAATGACGAAGAGAGAACAACTGGCTGTGCTGAACGGCACGGGTTTACAGCCTTTATATAGAAATTTGTGTATGCTTTGCAGATCTGCAGTCAATGTTTATTTATTTATTTATTTTTATGTCATATCCCTTAAGAAACTATTAAAGAAAATGACAAAAGAAATAAAATAAAAATTTTGAAGTCGTTTCATCTACCAATAATTGAATGCCTCGTTGTCAGATGTTTGGCCTTTTTATTTGTTTTATTTGATTCACATGATCTGCGTTTTTCATTTTTTAATCACCATACAGTAATGTCTATCTACACCCAGGGTGTTTAATAATTCCGATTTGATCAGGAACTGTAAAAAATCGAATTAAAAGAATAAATTTTAAACTGAAATTGATTTTTTTAGAGTAGGTTTTGGTTCTACAAAATCAAGAATCAAATTTTTTTGAGTGGGTTCCTGTTCTAAAGATTATGGAACCGGAACTGAATCGAAGAATTGGTTTAAATTAAAAATAAAAAATTATTTTTTAACTTAAATTAATTAAATTCCACCTCATATTTAAATACAAACTCTTAATTATTAAACTACATATATAAAGTTACAGAATTTATTAAAGAGAGTACATTGAGTTAAATAAAAAAAATTAATCGATGTGTTTATAATATTTAATATAATTTAATTTATTATATTATTTATATAATAATTTAATAAAATTGTGATACGTATAAATTTATTTTAAAATTATTAAAAGAATTAACAATTATAATAAATAAATATATACATAATATAATATTATTAGATATATAATTGTTCCATAAAAAAATTAAATTTATCTTTTTAATAATGTGTAATATTAACTCGAATAATTATACAATATTTTTTTAAATAATTTGTTGTATATTAATTCTCTTTAATAATTTATTTATCTTCTCTTTTGTTCACTCAAATTTTTGTCATATATACAATAATTTTATTTTTTAAAGATTTTTTATGGAGTTAAAAATTAAAAAAATTGAGATAATTGATAAATAAGGTACCATGTTTTGAAACCGAAATCAAACTGGAACCGAATTGAAACCTATAAAAAAAGGTACCCAGTTAAACAGAATAGGTTCCGATTCTAAAATTTAGGAACTGAATTATCCTTGATAAGTTTCTGTTCCAAGTGGAACTAGAATCATAACTGATTTTGAACAGCCCTATGTGCACTTGATTTTCTTGTTGACAAAATTATAGTTAGTATTGTTAAAAGGAAAACAAAATCTTCGTAATGCATGTAATTTTTCAACAAAATACCATTGTTCAATTTCTTTTTCATTTGTTTTGCTTCTACATTGTAATAGTTTATAGTTTTTTTTATTTATTAAAACATTATCTTAGAATTGTTAACTTTCAAAAAACAAATTTAATACCTGTACATATTTTTATATATGTACAGTCAAAATCTGCTATTAATTTATTATATTTATATTTACTAACTATCAATGACGTGTAAATTATTAAGAAAAAGATATTATTTATGAGCAATCTATTTAATAAAAAATTCACTCGCATAAAAATTTGTATTAAGAAAAAAACTTAATATCTATTTATTAAGTGCATATAAGAAGAATCCAGGTCAAAAAATTAATCCCGATAATTTTTAATATATTTAAAAAAAAAATGTGAGACAACATTATAGGTGAAAATTTGCATCAATTCCCTCATTTTAGGTGATCGTAAAGGGAAAAAAAAATTGAAATGATCTCTTATTGAATTTTGTTACAGAAACACCACATGTGATGACATTATGACAAGTAAGGGTGTGCAATGGTTTCGATTTGATTCGGAATTGCTAAAAACTGAACCAAAAAAATAAGTTTTGAACTGGAACAGATTCTTTAGGATAGATTTCGGTTTCGAGAAATCAAGAATTGATTTTTTTAGAATAGGTTCCAGTTCCGATTCTAAAAATTGTGAAACCGAACAAAAGAATCGGTTTGATTTAAAAATAAAAATTATTTTTCAAGTCAAATGAATTAAAACCTCATCTCATATTCAAATGTAAATTCTTAATTATTGAACTACATATATAAATTTATATAATTTATTAAAGAGAGCACATTGAATTATTTAAAAAAAATTAATCAATGTGTTTATAATATTTTATTTAACTTAATTTATCATATTATTTATATAATAATTTAATAAAATTATGATGTGTATATATTTATTTCAAAATTGTTAAAAGAGTTAACAATTATAATAAATAAATATATACATGATATAATACCATTATATATATAATTGTACTAACATAAAAAAATTAATTTTTTATTTTTAGTGATGTGTAATATTAACTCGAGTAATAATAAAATTTTTTCAATAATTTATTGTATATTAATTCTCTTTAATAATTTATATCTCTTCTCTTTCGTTCATTCAAATTTTCGTCATGTATACAATAATTTTATAATTTAATTTAATTGATTTTATTTTTTTAAAACTTATTTTATGGAGTTAAAAATTAGAAAAATTGAGATAATTGATAAACAAGGTATTTATTTTGGAACCGGAACCGAAAAAAAAGTACCCTGTTAAACAGAGTAGCTTCCAGTTTCAAACTTTAGGAATCGAATTATTTAGGATAGATTTTGGTTATATGTGAAATTGGAATTAGAACCAATTTTACACACCCCTAATGACAAATAATAATACATTGTTAATAAACTAGAAGAAATTGCATATTATGTTCAACACAATCTAAGGAAGCTAGTTACATGTTCATTGTTAAGGAACCAAGAATTGAATTGGTTTTGGAAGGACTGCTTTTGCGAAGTGTTTTCGACTGCTACAGTTCTACTAAAAGATCTTTGGTCTTTTATTAATTTAGCACCTACATATGCCTCAAATTCCACATAGTATTCGTATCTTGAAATACAAATTGGTTCTTGCTTTTCAAATGAATCAGAAGATAGAATCACCGATCCTAAATCATTTTATAGGAAAAAAGAAGTTTTAAGTACCACCAATCTTTGAAGAAAGCAGTCTCGATGTTCTTAGTTTAGAGTTGAATTTAAGACAAAACCCAAAAGTGTTTGGCATGGTAGCAACTTTCCTAACCTGAAGAATATACTCTAGTCTATTAAAAAATATTTCTGAGGTACATATTTTCTTGAGAATTTGTATCTATATTTTGTTTATTTTTTCAACATTCATTTTTCACATGCCTGACTATGCCACAACTATAACATTTAACATTCTTTTTATTGCATAATTTTGATCTACCATGATTTTGGTTCCCATTAAAGTCACGTTTCGTTGATCTCCCTTTCATTATTGATAAAACCTCTAATTGATGGTAACTTGCCAATTTTTCTTATTTTTTTGCTTGTTTGCTTTTTCCAATACAGTCGCTACTATATAGTCAAAAACTAGGTTATCGGAACTGGAGGCTTAAATTGTCAAGCTAATAATGAATTGATCATACAAGTTTGGTAGACTTTGATGTAGAAACTCCGCACATTCATTTTCATTTATTTATGACCCAATGATATGAGTTGCGAAAATAAAATTTTTAGAGTGTTGATGTGCTCCATCACTGTTGTTGATTCTAACGTCCGAAGAGTGTCAAGCTTTCTCTTGAGGAAAATCTTATTACAAAATGATTTTGTCTCATATAATTTTGTGAGAGCATCTCATATCTCCTTTGTCATCTTTTTCTCTTCAATGCTTAATAATATCTCGTCAGCTAATCCCAAGTAGAAATCAGTTATTGCATTCTTATTCATTTCATTCTACTTATTTTCATTTGTGATACTTATTAGTCTATCTTTTATAGCTGCCAAAAACTTATCTTTTTTCAATAATGCCTTCATTTTCAATTTCTATAATGAGAAATTGCTTCCATTGAATTTTTGAATTTCAAACTTTACTGTCATAGTCCCGATCTTACTTGAACTCACTCTCACTGTTTTACTATAAATAGTACCATATACGTAAATAGTATAGAAACTTTAATAGTAGTAAGTACACTATGTATGCAAAAGTATACTAGAAAAATTCACAAGAAAGACTAGAATGATCACAATGGTCTTACTTAAAACTAAAACTCCCTAGACAATTTAGAGTCCTTTTGACAGAATTTTCCTTGATATGTACGCTACTATACAAATATGTCACTTGCAATATTATACTAGACTCCTATTATTTCCAAGTTATGTGAATAGTGACACATACTTGAATAGTACCTCCGTGAACAAGTAGTAACAACTTGGAGCTCTGATATCATTGTTAGAATACTTTGGGACTTTTATCTACAACTTAAAATGAAATTTACAAACAACTTAAAATAATTTTTTTATCCTAATTAATTTGAATTTTTTTCATGTAAACCTGTGTGTTATTCATTTTTATCTTCGTTATTTATTGTCGTGTTCATATGATAAACAAAGCCACTTATATATACAATGGAAGATTAAATAGAAGAATTCATTATAAAAAGTGGGATTACAACTTCTCTCTAAATACAAGGAGAGTACAATTATAGAATTCTCTCTCAAGTATTAAAAATACACTCAAATAGAATACTTTAATATTTCTCTTTAAGAGAAATTGAAAAGTTAAGAAATTAAGAGAATTCAGAAGGGATGAGCAAATGATACAAGCATGTTTTCTATTTATAAGCAATTCATAGCTATCAATATTAATCAATGCATGTGAAAGTTTCTCCACTTGTCAAGTCGGCAACTTTGAATATCAATTTTCAAAATCAAGCCACCAACATTGAAAATGTCCATCTATATACAACATTTTCAAAGTCAAGCCCCCCAACTCACCTGTATGTAACATTCTCCCACTTGGAGATTTTTTTGAGAATTAATCACGTCTCAATATCAACCTTTCTACCTTTTCATTTATGCTACTTACATTTTTGTTAGGCCACAAAAGGATGGACACCATTCAAATTTGTCAGTATTGATTGGTTTAGTTAAAACATCTGCTTGGTTATCCTTGGTGTGTATTTTTTTGCATATTTACACTTCCATTTTCTAGCACTTTTCAAACAAAATGGTATTAAACACTTATGTCTTTTGTTCTAAAATGAAATGCTGAATTTTTTGCACTGTGTAAAGCACTCTGACTGTCACAAAATAAATACATATTTTCTTATTTGTGCTTAAGTTTCTCCATGAGCCTTTTAACTCAGATTACTTCCTTGCATACTTATTTAGCTGCCATATATTTTACTTATGTTGTAGATAATGTTACCACACTTCGCAATTTTGAAACCCTGCTCAAAACTTCTCCTGCAAGTGTAAACACGTAATCAGTAATGGATTTCTTTTCATCAAGGTCGCCTACATAATTCAAGTCTACGTAACCTCTGACAATACATTCTGATCCTTAATAATATAAACTAACATATGAGGTCCCATTGACATATCTTAAGATCCTCTTTACAGCATTTCAATGTTCTCTGGTAGGATTCGCCATAAATCTACTACCTGTTTCAACTGCTTATGCAATTTTCAGTTTTGTACATATTATGTAGAACATTAAGCTTCCCACTATTGATGTATACAGTACTCGAGACTTTTCTATTCTCTTTGGTTCATTGTTAGGACACATTAATCAAAATAAATTGTAATTCATAAGAAGAGGGGTAGAAATTGTCTTACAATCTTGCATGTTGAAGTATTGCAATATTTTCTTTAAATAATTTTTCTAGGAAAGCCAAATCTTCTAGTCTTTTATATCTTGGTGAATTTGCATGCCTAAAATCTTATTTGCTAGTCTCAAATCCTTCATATCAAATTCTCTACCTAATTGTGCCTTCAATTCTTTGATTCGACCTTTGTTGGGGTCTGCTACTAACATGTCATCCATATACAATAGTAAAATGATGAAATCATTATCACTAAACCTCTTGAAATATATACAGTGGTCGGCATTCAATATGTTGTATCCAAGGTTAATAATGAAGGAATCAAATCTCTTGTACCAACACCTCGACGCTTGCTTGAGATGGTATAAAGATTTGGTTAACTTATAAACCAAGTTCTCTTTATCATTTTCTTTAAGACCTTTTAGCTAAAGTATATAAATTTCTTTTTAATTTCTCCATGAAGAAATGCAGTTTTCACATCTAATTGGTCTAACTATAAGTCAAACGTAGCACACATAGCCAAGACTACATTGACTGTAGTAAGTCATACAACAAGTGAAAATATCTCTTTAAAATAAATGTCTTCTTTTTTAGCATACCCTTTAACCACCAATCTTGCATGATACCACTTTATCTGATCATCGTTATTCCGTTTGATCTTGTAAATCTATTTGTTTCTAATGACCTTCATTCCATAAGGTAGTGGCACAAAGTCCTAAGTTTGTTCTTATTAAGAGTTTCAATTCCTTCTTACATTGCTATTATCCACAAATATGCATCTGAGCTACTCATTACCTCCTAGAAAATTGATGGCCCCCCATCCTCTATTAAAAGATAGTATATAACATTGCTCTCCATGATGTATTTTGATAGCCAAAATAGTGTTATTCTCTTATGAGTTGATCACCTAACTTCTGAAACTTTTAACTTAATTGATCTTTCTTCGTGCTCTAGTATTACTTCAGATGAATCTTCATGTTTTAATTTTGTTTTAACCTGAACTGTAGTAGTCTTTGATTTCTCCTTTTTAGTGCTATCGCCATTCTTCTTTTATAGTGTATCGTTTACAAAAATAACATCCTTGTTGATGTTAAATTTGTGGGTAGTGGGATTTCACAAGCAATAATACCCTTTCACTCCATTAACATACCTCAAGAATATGCATTTTTTGAATTTTGGATCTAGCTTTATTTTTTCTTGGGAATTGTACATCATATACACAAAACTTCCAAATGTATAGAGGTTAGAGTAGTCAGTTGGCTTGCCAGTCCACATCTCCATTGGTGTCTTCAACTTAATTATCGTTGATGATGACCGATTTATCAAATAACAAACGATATTAACAGCTTCAGCCCAATAAGATTTGGGTAATTTTAGTGATCTCAATATTGCCCTTGTCCTTTTCAACAAAGTTTTACTCATCTACTCTGTCACCCTGTTTTACTGAGGAGTGTATACAGTAGTGAACTATCTTTTAATTCATTCTTGGTGATAAAATGCATCAATACATTATTGGCAAATTCTCTTCTATTATCCGTTTTAGGACACTTAATCTATCTTCTATATATAAGTTCCACCCGCGCTTTAAAGAATTTTAAAACTTCGAACACATCTCCCTTCTTTTTTATTGGATGCACCCAACATCTCTTAGATTAGTCATCAATGAATGACACAAAGTACTTTGCTCCTCCTAGGGACTTAATTAGTGCTTACCAAACCTTTAAATGAATTAACTCTAGAATACCTTTGCTTTTAAAATTGGGTGTTCTAAACTTCAACCAGTGTTGCTTACTAATAACACATTGTTAACAAAATGGTAGAGACACCATTTTGAGTTCATGAAGTACCTTATTTTATGAGAGAATCTTCAAAACTCGTTCTGACATATGACCAAGCTTTCGATGTCATATCATCTTTGATTCTTCCATATAATTTAAAGATGAGACCAATGCCTCTGCTTCTTACAATGTTTCTCCTTGCAACATGTACAAGTTTGCAGCTACCTTTTTCACATTCATTACTATAAGCGTTCATTTTACAATCTTCATGATCCCTTTCTAAATCTGAGTTTTACACCTAATCCCATCCAATTGTTCTGAAGACAGTAGATTCTTTTTAAGGCCCTTCACACGTCGTACATCTTGAATGATGTGAGTTGTGTTGTCAGATATGTTTAATTTGATAGTCCAATACCAACAATCTCCAAGGGATGATCATCTCCCATGAACACATATTCTCTTAAGATAAGTTAGTATTGATGGAACCATTTTCTTTGAGAGGTCATATGCCATGTCACTACAAAATTCACGAGTCATAGATTAGTAAATTTCTTTCAATCTTTAGTGACTATTTTCACCTTACTATATAAGATTTCTCCATTTTTTGAGGTACTTTCTATATTTCTTTGAGAACTTGTATCTACATTCTTCTTATTTTTCTAACATTTCTTTTTCACGTGTCTAACCTTGCTAGAACTCTAGCATTTAACTTTCTTATTACTTCTTGATTTTGATCTACCATGATTTTGACTCCCACTAAAGTCACGTTCCGTTGATCTCCCTCTCATTACCGATAGAGCATTCGCTTGATGTGAACTTGCCAACCTGTCTTTCTTATTTTTACGCCTATTTTCTTCTTTAAATACAACGCTGCTTTATCATCGAAAACTAGATTATCGAAGCAGGTGACTTGAATTGTCAAGTTGATAATGAGTTGATTATACGAGTCTAATAGACTTTGAAGTAGAAGCTTTGCACGTTCATTTTTCTCTATTTTATGACCCAACAATAAGAGTTGTAAAAATAAAGTTTTTAAAGTGTTGATGTACTCCGTCACTGTTGTTGATTTTGACATCCGAAGAGTGTAAACTATTCTCTTAAGGAAAATCTTATTGTGAAGTGATTTTACCTCATATAACTTTGTCAAAGTATCCCATATCTCCTTTGCTGTCTTTTTCTTTTCAATACTCGATAATACCTTGTTAGCCAATTCTAAGTAGATATCAATCATTGGATCCTTACTCATTTCATTCCACTTATTTTTATTTGTGATACTCGCCGGTCTATTTTCTATAGCTGCCAGACACTTATTTTTTCTCAAGATTGCCTTCATTTTCATCTTCCACAATGAGTTACTCCCATTAAAATTTTGAATTACAAACTTTGCTATCATAGTCCTAATCTTACTAGAACTCACTCCTACTATTTTACTATGAATAATACCATATACGTAAATAGTACCGAAATCTTTAATAGTAGTAAATGCATTGTATATGCAAAAGTACACTAGAAACATTCATAGGAAAGATTGGAGGGGTCACAATGGTTCTACTTAAAACTCAAACTCTTTAAGCAATTTAGACTCCTTTTGACAGAATTTTCCTTAACATGTATGCCACCATACAAATATGATACTTGCACCACTATATTAGGCTCTTACTATTTTCACGTATATGTGAATAATGATACGTACTTAAATAGTACTTCTATGAACGAGTTGCAATAACCTTGAACTCTGATATCACTGTGAAAATACTTGGGGACTTTTATCTGCAACTTAAGATGAAATTCACAAACAATTGTCATGTAAATAGGAGGCTTAGCCTTCCATTATATATATAGGTAGATTTGCCTACTGTATAAGCACAACAATAAATAACGAAGGTGAAAATAAATAACACACAGATTTACGTAAAAAAACTCGAAATTAATTGAGATAAAAAATTACAAATAAAGTAGAATAATTCACCAGAAAATGTAGGATTACAACTTCTTTCTAAATATAAGAAGAATATAATTGCAAAACCCTCTATTATGTATTAAAAATACAATAAAATAGAATATTTTAATATTTCTATTTGAGAGAAATTGAGAAGTTGAGAGATCGAAAAAATTCAGAAGAGATGAGTAAATAGAGCAAAAATGCCTTTTATTTATAGGCTATTCATAGTCAATTACTATTGATCAATGCATGTGAAAACTTCAATTGTCAAGCCGACAACTTTGAAAATTAATTTTCAAAGTCAAGACGTCAATTTTGAAAATGTCCACCTATATGCAACATTTTTAAAGTTCAGCTCTCAACTCTCCTATATGCAACAAATCATTTTTTGAAATTTTATGATAATGAAAAATAATATTAACATTTTTCGAAATGAAACTTTCAATCAACTATGCAATGATTATATTGATTTTTAGTCTCCTAAAAAAAAAACTAGTTAATATAATCTATTACGTGTAATAATAGATTGATTGCTCCTAAAAAGAAATTTGGGTTTGATTTTAGAGAGAGAGCTCGATTTAGTGAGAGAAAAACCGAAATTTGGTGTGGATTTTGACAAAAATTCCTACATGCATGCCCTAATTTCAGCTTATTATTGATGACTGAAGACAAAGTTAAAATATTTCTTTTGTTACTTATTTTTCTACCCATAAGCTTTTCTTAAAATTGGTTTACTATATTTTATTTTCTAACTCTTAGCCGTATATATTTTATATCTTTAATGGAGTAGAATTTAAATTATTGTCATTTGAGTTTGTAAATATTGTTGTTAAATTATTTTTGAAAGTCATAGTAGAGAGGAAGGAAAATCCATTTTGAAAATGTTTATTTTATGAGGTAAAATTGAGAGTTCTTTAACTCTATACTAATTTTTTAACTATTAAATCAATACATTGAGATCAAATTTAATATGTATAATTAATATATTATAATTAATGCAGATGTGAAATGAAATCTCAATTATTCAATTAAAATTAATCAAACTATATATAAATGGTGTAAGAAATTGTAAGAAAAATAGGGACGGTTGATCGTAATCCTTATTTTATTTGGGACATGGTTGATTGTATAATATTTTATTTTATTTTTTCTTATCAGCTGTATGAATTTTTTAGACTCATCACATGCTAGATTGATAAAGATTAAATATGATTAAATATTTTTATTTTTAAAAATAAGTTTAAAAACATTATTGAAAAAATAACATCAAATACCTCTTATTTTTCATGTAATTTGAGGTAGCATAAACTAATGTAACTTTTAACTGTGTTATGAGGAGAAAATAAAAGCTACCGTAAATATTCTAGGAATCTAAAGAGACATTTGTAAATCTCTCATATTTAAAACATTGTATTAATTGCCATTGATGACAAAGACATTGGAGTACTCAAAGTTGGCAGAAAGTATCTAAAATTTTATATTTATATGTCAAGAGCAAAATTTTATGAGAGTAAAAAAAATTATATAATATTATCATATAAACTTGTCTTCATCTTTCACATTTTCTAATTCATTTATTTTATGTATAAATAAGCAATTGATTATTTTTAGTAAACAATAAATTTAAATTTTTATGAGTGTTTATTAAATAATTTGGAGGATGTATTTTTAAAATAAAATAAAATAAAAATATGTATAATAAATGGTTACATTTATTCATGTATATTTCCTAAAATAACTTCATAAATTCA
>JAXCLQ010000009.1:2406914-2428017 GCA_035584115.1 Cedrela odorata
TGAAAATAATATATCATTGTCACATCAATACGTATAAAATTTTGTATCCTTAATATTACCGATAATTAATAATTACGTATATACTTCATAAAATAACTTGATGAATTCATACCATCACTTATTACTTCATAAAATAACTTGATGAATTCATACCATCACTCATTAATCTCCATTGAAGTGTAATACAAAATGAAAAGTTGATGCATGCCAGTTATGAATTTGAAACTGAAATTTTATAATAATTTTTTTCTTGAAAATTACAATAGCAATTGTATTTTTTTAACTGAAATTTGAATCAATCTTAAATTTAAATAGATTTAACTCTCTAAATGTAAATGATATATTTGTTTATATATCTAAATTTCGAATGTAAGTATTAAGTTCTGAGTGCTAATTAGTTCAACTGATAAAACTTTTGAGGGCAGTACAAGAGGTATAAGATTCAAATTCTGCTCACACCAGAGTTTAGAGGGAATTAGATTTGAGATTCAAATTTTGCTCGCACCGAGTTGGGAAGGAAATTGGGTTTTAAAAAATGATTGATTTTATATATTTAATGTGGTAAATAAAATAATTAGGTAGGAATATTTTTAAAAAACATACTTAATTATCTAAATTAACAAAATTAAGTATTTAGAAAAAAAAAAATAACTAGACAGCCTACATTAAATAATTTGATAAAAATTCAATCTTTTCAAAATTATAAATAAGTCAAACTCTCTTCAGCACAATTACAAATTATTAAATACATAATATGTATCTAAGATAAGAATAATTCAATCCTTGAATATAATATCTTATTCTAACAAATTTAACTAATTAAACTATCAATTCAATTCTTAAATCCTTTAGTTTGACAAGAAAAATATATACACATAATTAAAGTGATTATAACTTTTCTAAACTAGATTTTTGTTAAGAATTCTACTACTTGCCAAGAATTTTAGTTTTTAATATTATATTTTTAATATATATAATAAATTATTATAAATCACACGTCAGTAGAAATTAAACACAATTTGTTATTTAGAAAATACAAATCATATATTCATATAGTTCATGACAACAGAAATATTCACGACTCAAACTGTGAATCTGCTGGTACAAATTAACACAATCAAGCCAGAAGTCAAAATCATTTATTATACAAATGCTTCTACAGACGCACTTAATTTTAAGATCAAATTAAACACACAAAAACATCACTCAGAAATATGACCTGATCCGATGGATTTATGCCTTCTGTGTAAGATAGGCATCAATATCTTTGGTCATATTTTCCACCAATTTAATTATTCCATGGGGTTCTGGAACATCCGCACTCTTTTTCACATATTTCAGAGTCCAACGAACCAAGCTGCCTTCACCCTTTGGAATGGCTTGAACGGTTGCATGGAAGTCGTCGTATTTCTCAACAAAATGTAAATTTATCTTTAATTCGTTTATGCAAAATTTGAATAGCAAATCCCTTGTACTACTATTATAAGAGAATTTATAAAATCCAACACAAAATAGAGATAGAAACTTTCTTAATCCAACTATAATTTCTACTAAAATTAACAAACATAAATTAAATTAAAAAAAAAAACATTAATGTAAGGGAGAATCGATCGTTAATCTGTTATTTTTATAATTTCAATGAAATTAACTAGATTATATATCTTATAGACATGACTTTCTTTTATTAAATTAAAGAATTTGTTGAGGATGATTTTAATAAACCTGATTATTCTTTGCTAAACTACAGATGGAGTTCAAGAAACTATTAAGGAGCTAGTTGAAGTAATAGATGATTCAAACAACTTGAGAATTATTAAAGTGCTTGAAAGACAAATTCTTTCACTTGAAGATAATTATTTTTTTTAATAACTTGTAATAAATAACTTTTGTTATAGATGATGCAGGATAACATGCGTGAACCAAATTATAATAAATGTTGTTAAAAAAAATAAAATAAATTACTCCAAATTTAAATGACTTAACGATTAAAACATATTATGTTGCATGTTGATGTTATTTTTCAAAATATGGTATTCACCTTTTTATTATTATTGTATTAATTTTCAGTCATAATCATAGAATTTGTTTGTGATCTTTAACTTTTTTAAAAAAAATAAAAAATAAAATTCAATAACCGTATATTTTTGCCTAAGAGAAAATTTTTATTAATTAATTATTAAACATGTAGAGTATAGTTCAATATACATAAGGTCCTGAAGAATAAAGGCTCGAAATAGCCCTACAAGAAAAGACAGATGGTGTTCCGAGACCAACTGCTACATAAGGAGAGTTATTTTAAGTAATAGGGAGTTCGGGTCTTGTTTGGCAAAAAAAGGAAGAGATCTCGGATCGGTATAATAATAAAGGGTATGGCGATGACTTTAAGAGAAATATGAGCCGAGACCTCCCAAAGTCACCAGGAAGTTCGGATCAAGTCTTATCCTAGAGATGCACCATAAAGGTCTCAGCCACATCTCATTAAAGTCTCGACCACATTCGTTAAGGTCTCAGCCATAGCTTATAAAGGTCTTGGCCACAGCTTATAATGGTCTCGGCCACAGCTTACAAGGGTTTCGGCCACAACTTATATAAGTCTTAGCCACAGCTTATAAAGGTCTCGACCACAGCTTATAAAAATCTCAGCCATAAGTTATAAAGATATGTAACACCTGAACTCATCTTAAATGAATAAAATGGTCTCAAATAAAGACTCTTGATATCTCACTATAGTTACATATATATAAAGGATTTGTTTCTTTCTTAAATTCTCTCGAATTATTCTGTAATAAAGATTCTTGTCAAATTAAACTTTTTACATAATAAGAATCCTAAAGATACAGTGCCACCAAATCTGAAAGCCGATGCTTAACCTATGGAATCTCTGTGATTCTTGCACAATGGGATTCTGGTTACTAGATTTCATAGTATCCTGCTATATTAAGGAGATAATAACTTCTATAAAAGGAGATCAGCTATAACCAGATACGACTACTAAAACTTTGGTGAAAAATACTACAATTCTTTTTAGCTTTCTCTTTCTCTAAATAAAATATTAAAAAGTAAAACCTGACTTAAGCATCGGAGGGTTTTTGCTGAACAACAGGCTTTTTACCCCCATAGCTGTTGATTGTGGTTATAGGTTGAGTAAAAAAAGAGAAAATTGTTGCTGGTGCATAGGATCCATAGAAGGGATTTTTGCTGCATCAACATCTAGTGCCGTGTGTGGGAACTCTGAACAAAGAGTCGGGAACTCTGAACAAAGATTCAAAAACAACCACAAGAAGGAAAACATGGCAACTTCGCGAACATATGTGACAAGAAACAGAGCAACAGTGAGGAGAAATCCTCATGACAACATTGTGGATGGCCATACGGCTGTTAATCAGGATATTGGTGATTAATCGCCACCACTGAAAAACGTGAACCGCGATTCAGAAGCTTCGTCTCTACACCAATTCCCCTACCCCACCCCCCACCCCCCCTCTCGTCCGGAAATGGCAAAAACAACCTAGTTGACTAAAAGGTTGGCAGAGAATGAAAAGCAACACGCAAAAAAAGATAGATAAATTCAAGCCTTGGCTGAGGAAGTAGGACGAATGAGGAAGATGTTTCAAGCTAGATCCCCAATATTAAAAACGCCCAAGCCAATCGAAGCTGTTAAGAGCAGTGTGCTAGATGCAACGCACACAAATCATCTCACAAAGCATCGCCAGAACAATACTAGGAGAAAATACATTGTCACAAAGAAGGAAAAAGGGTAGATTTCTAGATATCCCTTTAAAGAACCTCAAAGTGATAATGATGCTGATAGGCTCCATGATGAGCCGCCGCAGATGCTTGAATATTCACTTGACGATTCAATGATAGTTCATAAAAGAGGATCGGGTCACAGCTCTGGTCAGGAGGACATGAGAGTGTTTCTAGATAAAAAACGGCAAAATGAGGCTTTATACAGAGTCCATCCTGAAGGAGGAGATCTAGGGAAGACAGTGACTGAGTTGAGAACTTAGAGGTCTGTGTGCGAAAATTGGTCGAGGAGTTAAAAGACTAGAAGAAGAAAGAAAAGCAAAGGGAAGGAGGGGTTGTGGGCGATGCTCTGCTAAATATGGGTGTTTACTTAAAATCTACTTTTTTCCAAAAAATATTGAACCTCGTTCTTTCCCGAAAATTTAAGATGCCCCAAATCAACCTTTTCATAAGCAAAACTGACCCATCGCTGCACATGGATCTATTCAGAGAAATGATGCTAATATAAGGTTTGGATGAATCCTAGATGTACCGCTTGTTTCTACTAACTCTAGAGGGACAAGTGAGAAAATGGTTCACCATCCTAACACCCGGCAGCATCAGCAGCTTTGAACAATTGTACGGAGTCTTTGTCGATGAGTTTAAAAGCATTACCATCAACTTCAAAACTCCGAGTTCATTACTACTCATGAAGCAAGGAGAGAGTGAAAGACTCGAGAGCTTCGTCAAAAGATATCATGATGAAGTGATGGAATTGGGGGCTTATCATCACTCCTTAACTCTGGAAGGTTTCAGGAAAGGTCTATGAATAGACTGAGGATGGTACGCTGTGAGGAAGCCCTCTGTTACCACATATGAAACAGCTAAAAGAAAGCTGTTGAATAAGATTAAGATTGAAGATCAAATCGCTCTCAAGAAGAGGAAAGAAAAATCTTTCGAACCATGATCGATTAGGAAAGAAAATGCGTCGATAAGAGAAGCTTCCGTGATCTTGACAGAAAATGTAGAAGAGGTCAAGGTCGGAATGAGACAATCAGAGGAAGAGAGAATTTTCTTTCGAAAGGGTACCGTTCATTTTATCTCAAGAGGAGTAGCTCATTCTCAAGGAGATCAAGCTTTCACTTCTTTAAAAGCCTCACTCTCACAAGTTTGAAAAGAGATCGCAAGACAAGGAACTATATAGGTGGAACCCCGCCCATTGAGGGCCAAACCAGTAGAAGAGGCCAAGAATAAGTTTTGCAAGTTCCACCATTGCGCTAGACATCTGACAGATGAATGTTTTGACCTCAAAAATCAAGTGAAAATATTAATCCAGAATAATTACCTACAAGACTTGATAGTTGGAGAGAGAGAGAGAGAGAGAGAGAGATGGAGCTAAAGTCTCAAATCAGGAAATTGAGCGTGGACCGAGGCGAAAAGAAAAGGCTATGGTAATATCAGGTGGAGCAACATTGGCTGAGAATTCAAACAAATCTAAAACGTGTTACTCCAAATACTCTCTACCCAACACCTCGTCGGATATCTATATCATGAATGTTCGAGCCAAGAAGAAACAAAAACTCACCTCGGTACCTATTATGTTCACGGATAAAGACGAAGTGGGAGTATATTACCCATATGACGATGCCTTGGTAGTAACCTTGACGGTGGAAACGTCTCGTGTCAATCGAATCTTAGTAGACACGGGAAATTCAGCTGACATTATCTTAAAGAAAACTTTAGATTATTTGGGAATAGAAGATCTAAGACTCCGACCTACTTAGACCTCCCTCCATGGATTTGGGGAATTGTGCGTTTACCCCTTGGGAATAGTGCAACTACCTATCACTATGGGAGAATGACCTTATCAGAAGACTACAATGGTGAAGTTCCAAGTGGTCGACCTCAAAATGCCCTACACTATGATTCTCGGGAGACATTTTCTCAGAACCACGAAGGTAGTAGAGAGCATTAGTTATCTGAAGTTGAAATTCCAAGTAGTATAAGGGATCGGAATTGTCAAGGGAAACCAAAAGGAAGCTCGATCATGTTTTACAGTGTCTTCCAAAGGCTCATACTATTTATCGAAGCACCCGTAGAGAGAAATTCTGGAAGCTAATAAAGATAACTAGCGAGATAAGCTTATTGCGAAGGGGATGGAGTAAGATGATAAATCGTCTGCCCTAGAGCCAACTAGAGAACTCAAATCCATCATTTCTGGATTGGGAGTTACCTAGAGAATGGTTAAAATTGGTGCTCAACTCTCAAAAAAACTAAAGTCTAAACTCAAAAGCATCTTGAAGAAACACATGAGCATGTTCGTATGATCTCATGAAAACATGCTAAGCATTGACCCGCAAGTAATCTCTTACCGACTCGCTATCAATCACCAACATAAACTAGTAAAGCAGAAAAAGAGACCTTTTAATGAAGAAAAGAGAGAAGCAATACACACTAAAGTCGACAAGCTAATGAGAGCAAAATTCATCAAGGAAGTGCATTACCTAGAATGGGTATCGAATGTAGTAATGGTTAAAAATTCCAACGGTAAATGGAGAATGTGTGTAGACATTTCATGACTTGAATAAAGCCTATCACAAAGACAGTTTCCCGCTTCCTCAAATCGATCAATTGGTGGACTCGACAGTTGGTCATGAATTATTAAGCTTCATGAATGCATTCTCGGGATACAATCAGATCAAGATGTGTGAATCTAACCAGGAGAAAACGACATTTATTACCAATTAGAGATTATACTGCTATATAATAATGCCTTTCAGATTGAAAAATGCTGGGGCTACCTTCCAAAGGTTAGTCAACCAGGTCTTCAAATTACTAATAGGCAAAAATATAAAGGTCTATGTAGATGACATGATTACTAAATCACAGAAGGCCCAAGACCGCCCTAAACATTTAGAAGAGATCTTCTCCTACTTAAGCAAGTACAAAATGAAGTTGAATCCTAAGAAATGTGTATTTGGGGTTCAGGCCGGAAAGTTCCTTAGATACATAGTTAGTGAACATGGTCTAGAAGCTAATCCAAAGAAGATCAAGACCATGTTGGATTTGAAGTCCCCATCCAACCTTAAAGAGCTCCAAAGTTTGACGAGGCGACGAGCAGTACTTAGCAGGTTTCTATCCAAAGCTACCGATAGATGCGTCCCTTTCTTTCAAGTCATGAAAAAATGGAAGAAGATTAAATGGACAGAGGAATATGAGTACAGCTTTTAGGAGCTGAAGCAATATCTTGCTTCCCCACCTCACTTGACGAGACTTGAGATCAGAGAAACGTTTTACCTGTACCTCGTGGTAAGCTCTCATTTGGTAAGCTCAATCTAGTGAAGGAAGATTTTGAAAAAGTTCACCGTCCTATCTATTACACCAGCAAGGCGCTACTAGATACCAAGACGAGATACTTGTTGCTAGATAAGCAATCAGTGGCATTGGTGGTGGCGACAAGGAAGCTTAGACCCTACTTCTAAGCTCATCAGGTTGTGGTGCTAACGAACCAGCCTTAAGACAAATCTTGCATCGACCAGACCTCTTAAGTCAATTGATCAAGTGGTCTGTTGAACTTAGCGAGTATGAATCATCTATAAGCCTAGAAAAGGGATTAAGGGTCAGGCTTCAGCAAATTTCGTTGCTGAAATATTGGTGTCAGAACACCTCCTTGTTTACCAGATCGCAGAACGATCTTCTAACCAAGAAGACCCAACCACCCCAAAAGAAAAAACGGCGATCTGGAACCTTTTCATCAATAGAGCTTCAAACGTTCAAGGAGGAAGAGCTTGTATGGTCCACGTAAGTCCGGAAGGGACTGAGGTAATGTATTCCTTAAAGTTTGATTTTAAGGTTACTAATAACAAGGCGGAGCATAAATGATTGATTGCAGGGGTCAAGTTATCTCTAGCTCTAGGAATCAAAATCCATTGTAATTCCCAATTAGTAGCCAGCCAACTGGACAGCCAGTTCCAAGCGCGTGAAGGTAATATGCAGGTATACTTAGAAAAACCCAAGCAAGAACTAAGCGTGTTAAAGACTGTCAAAATCAAACAAATTCTGAGAGCCAAAAATTCAAAGGCAGACATGCTAGCAAAATTGGCCTCTACTTTTAAATGAAGCATTTCTACCTCGGTACCGATAGAAGTATTGAAATAAAGAAGCACAGAAGATGAAGACTGTACACATTATGTATCTCAATTAGATCCACATCATTATTGGGTTGATGAAATAAGGTCTATATTCAAGACGGCAAGCTTCCAAAGGATAAACAACAGGCGAGAAAGGTTAAAAACAGGTCGGCAAGATATACCATCATTGATGAAGAGCTACACAAGCGGGGATATAATATTCCCTACTTAAAATGCCTGAAACCTAATAAAGGTACTCAGACCTTAAATGAAATCCATCAAGGGATAAGTGGCAAATTATGGGAGAGCTCGAATTATGACCTACAGAATATTAAGGTAAAGGTATTACTGGCCAACACTTTCTTGAGATGCAGCGTAACTAGCTAAAATGTGTCATAAGTGTCAAGTGCACGATTACGTTGCTAGACAACCTCTAGAGAAGTTGACTTCCCTAGCGAGTTCTTGGCCATTTTTTCAGTGGGAGCTCGATCTCATTGGACCTTTACCGTAAGCTCGTGCCAACATTAAGTATGCTGTGGTGGCTATTGACTACTTCACAAAGTGGGTGAAAGCCAAACCCTTAATGGCTATCACAGAAAAAATGGTCACGATGTTCATCAAACATAACATCATCTACAGGTTTAAAATACCTCAAATATTGATCACAAATAATGGAAAGCAGTTTGACAATACAAACTTCAAGGAGTTCTGCTCAGACTTTACAATTGACCTCAGATTCGCAACTCTAGCTCATCTTAAAGCCAATAGACAAGTGGATGCAGTCAATAAGGTCATCAAAAAGGCCCTAAAAAATAAGCTCAAAGAGCACAAAGGTACGTGCATTGACAAACTTCCTAAGGTTCTTTGGGCGCACCGAGTCACACCCAAAGTTGCCACAGGAAAAACTCCTTTTAGCTTAGCTTTTAGGTGTAAGGCAATGATTCCGATAGAAGTAAGCATACCAACTTTTTAGGTTAACAATTATAACGAGAAGTCTAATGACGAGGGCTTACGTTTGGAATTAGATCTATTGGAAGAAAAGAGGGAATTGGTCGTGATAAAGGTCGCAACTCACCAACAAAGCGTAACAAGATATTCCAACCAGAAGGTTCCACACCATTCCTTTCAACTAGGAGATTGGGTCCTGAGACAAGTAACATTGAATACCAAGGTTCCAGAAGAGGGCCTTTTAGGTGCAAACTAGGAAAGGCTTTACAAAGTCACTCAAATCATCAGACCTGGAGTTTATAAGCTGGAATCCTCTAACAGGAACTGAGTCCAAAAGCCTTGAAATGCCGAACGCTTAAAGTTATATTACCCTTAAAAGCATCGAAAAATTTTATAGCAAATTCCCTTAGAAGTTAATAAAATTATTTTTTATTTTTCACTTCTGAAATCAGCCAACAAATAAAGCAAAAGCTCATGGTCATCAAACGTCTCAGGGTAATCTCCTCCTGAAATCCAAACAAGAGTGACACGATTCCTAGGCGTTCAGCTTTCTATCTTTCCCAAGGTAATATTATCCTCAGCTCAAACAAGCCCTAGCACGGTCTCGGAGAGCATGAGCAAAAGAGGTTCTCGAATGGTCTCATCAAACGTCTCGGGGAAATCTCTTCCTGAAGCCCGAACATGGGTGATATAATTCCTAAGCTTTTAGCTTTCTATCTTTCCCGAGGTAATATTATCCTCAGCTCAAACAAGCCTTGAGCACGATCTCGGAAAGCATGAGCAAAAGAGGTTCTCGGATGGTCTCATCAAATGTCTTAGGGTAATCTCCTATGAAAGCCCGAACACGGGTGATACGGTTCCTAGGCGTTCAGCTTTATATCCTTCCTGATGTAATACTATTCTTAGCTTAAATAAGCCTTGAGCATGGTCTCAGAGAGCATGAACAAATAAGGTTCTTAGATGGTCTCATCAAATGTCTTAGGATAATCTCCTCTAGAAGCCTAGAATCGAGTGACACGGTTACCAGACATTTAGCTTTCTATCTTTTATAAGGTAATATTATCCTCAGCTCAAACAAGCCCTAAACAAGGTCTCAAAGAGCATGAGCAAAAGAGGTTCTTAGATGGTCTTATCAAACGTCTCGAGGTAATCTTCTTCCGAAACCCAAATATGAGTGATACGGTTTCTAGGCATTTAGTTTTCTATCTTTCCCGAGATAATATTATCCTCAACTTAAACAAACCCTGGGCACGGTCTCGGAGAGCATGAGCAAAAAAGGTTCTCGGATGGTCTCATCAAACGTCTTGGGGTAATCTCCTCCCGAAACCCAAACATGGGTGACACGGTTCCCTAGGCTTCAACTTTCTACTTTTCCTGAAGTAATATTATCCTCAGCTCAAACAAGCCTTAAGCCGGACCTCTGAGAGCAAAAAAGCAAAATGGGTTCTTAGATGACCGCTTGTAACATCTCAGGGTAATTTTATCCCAAAGTACGAATATGGGCCACACAGTGTCCGAACGATAGTTTATTAGTCAATCTCGGCTTAAGTAAGTCTTAAGTACGGTCTCGGCTAGCTAAAAAACAAAGGAGGATCTCAAGCCATAAAAGGTGACACGATACTCAACCAAGCATATGGCACAAGTAATTACAGGTTAAGTAATTAAAACGCACCAAAACATAAAAACCCACGGTTTAACAAGTACATATTTTTCACAGTCCCAAAACAGATCAAAGTTGATGGCAAGATCACTAGTGAGAGGTACAAATCTTGCGGCATTGAAAGGGTAAAATTAACACATCAAGGGCAGTCAACTTGAGATGTCAATTAGCTATATTCAAATTGTTAAGTCAATACTAGCAAGAAATACAAGTTTAAAATATGATTGAGGGGCACACGAGATATTAAGTGTTGAAAATGAAAAAAAGGCATAACCAAAAAAAGAGAACATTTAGAATTGAAAATATAAATTCCATTAATCAGTCGAGAGTATTACATTAAACAGAAAAAAAACTAAGCTACTTTATCAAGTTGGACAGCTTAGGAGTCGATTTCAGCACTTGACAGATCGATTGGAAGAACCATTGGGTTAGGAGCAAGAGTACTCTCCGGAGCATCAATGGCGGTGACAGCAAGGGAAGCCTCATGGGAAGAAGGGATCGCCCTCACCTCAACCGATGGCACCTCCACTAGCTTGATAGCACCTTTGGTTAGTGAAGTGGTGCATGAACCAAAAGAAGACTCTACTGGAGGAACGCCTATAATCTTCAAGTTAGGGTGCTCTTCCCTTTCCGGGAGAACACCATCCAAGACCTCCTCTTCTTGTTATGAAGGCGCTCTCCCCAAAGCCTCATATAACCAGAGGAGGTTAAAAAGAGTATACTCACCCTGTAGTGTCTCACAGGTTAAGTCGATGCTCTTATAACCTGATCTCATAGTTGAATTTGCATCTCCTCATCCTTTGTCACTAGCTGCCGAGTGAGAAGTAGACTTCTCTACCTTTCAGAACCCAAGCATTGTCACAGCTCCTCACAAGACCTGTCGAAATCTTGGGTATGCTTCACATTCTCCTCCCTTAAAATGTTAAGATCTGACTCTAGGAACCTCAGCTTTCGATTTACCTCCATAAGGGAAGCCTTTGCCACAGCTGCCATGACCTGAAGCTCTTCTCGCTCCGTGTTGCTCTTGCTCAGTTCAAACTCAAACTTAATCCGTTCTAGGACCAAGTTCTGTTTTGCCTTCTTAGCTCTCAATTCGGCTTTCGATGCCTTTAAGAAGCCCTCTACAAAGGTACCCTCTTGCAGAATGGTCGAGTATAGGAGTTGCAAATCACTGACACAAACAATTAGGTTCAATCTGTGGAAGATGGTCATCTTATACAAAGATTGAGAAGAAATTAACTTACATGACTTAGCAGCTTCACTTGGTAGCCCATTAACGTCTCCCCCGAAAATCTCGTGAGACTGTCAATAAGTTTCTTGCCAACACTCTGTGCTTGCCAATTTATATAAGGGAGAAAGTGCTCAAAAAACTTCCTCTTCCCTGTAGGAATATCCTCAGGAAGAAGTTCACTGAAGACAAATGCTTCAGCTAGCTCTAAGTCAGCTTTGCCAAACATTTGTTTCTTCCTTCGATACCTCTCTTCGAATGTCTCAACTACAGCTTTTCGCTTCACTATCTCCTTCTCTATTGGAGAAACAGGATAAGGAGGTGTTGGGTCTCGGATCATAATCTCTTTATTAAGGATTAGGGGGCAAACTGACCCGAAGGCAATAGTAACCTTGGAAGATCCTAAGGTCTTCGTTGGACCTTTAAGAGCCACATTTAAGGGTTGAGGTGCCTTTCCAACCTTCTTGGCTTTGGCCAAGCGCTACAAAATTGTGAATGGATCTGAAACATCACCCTTAAAAGCCATTTCACCTGTGCCACTAGTATTACAAAAGTCAAACATCATAATCCAAGAATAATAACAAATAAGTAATCAAAATGTTTACCACTTCGAATGGCTGATTTCGAGGCCAATGTATCTCTAGAAACATTAAAATTCACTAGGCCCGACAAGACCAAATTCTCGCCTGAGAATAGAATGGACTGTTCTGTAGTATGTTCCCTGGCTAACCTAACTCTCTCTTTGCTGTAAAGATCTAAATCAAGTGAACCACTCTAAGTGATTACTTCCCCAAAAGATTTCGGTACGTGGAAATGAGGGGCAGAATTTCAATTGCCTCTAACAAAAAACTATTTTTTTTCTTTTAGTTCTTGTTGGAGATAAGATTGCTAGTAACTAGGTTTATCTTACTATCTTACTAAGACGGAATTATAGGCAAAACCATCTTGGGCTTCTCATTGGGTTTCTCTTCAAAATGTATATATGTTCAATTTCTTCTAGGTAAGAGACGGAGTCGAAAATCTGGTGCTATAAAACGAATAGACCGGATAGAATCCTTAAACTATTTAAATTCAGTTGGTATGGGGGAATCTCGAAAAAGGTGAGGATTCGGGCGAAGTAATCTTAGAGTGGAAGCTTGACACCTACATGGAAGAACTCCTCATTGAAGGCTATCTCGCCCTCAGGAGGATGGCTCGGGAGTTCATGTGCCTCTGAAACCCTAAGATACACTCTCTCAAGAATTTTATACAACCTAGTGTACACTTCTAAGTCTATTTCGATTATGGAAGAAGTGAATCTATCTGCTTTGAATTGCAAGAAGTCTCGCCTCACCAAAGTAAGAGAGGTAACTGGGATGACAGCTTGCCCCTCACTAGAGTTGTTTCTCCCATAAGCTATTTTTCTATTTTTCACAGAGGTAAAATAAAAGGTTAAAGGCCATTCTAGGGTCATCAATAATTCAGGGGCCAAAACCTAAAAGTTTTTAAGCCTAATACAATATCTACCAAGTCCCTCAATCAAACCATTTATATTACAAAAGAATAAAAGGGAAGGAGATGGAACTTACTATTGAGAATGGGAGAACTTGAAGTTGTTAGAAGCTCGAAACCCGGCTGTTGCTATTGTTCTGTGGTTGAAATTGTTTGCAAAGGAAAAGTGATGGTGTAGAAGTAAAAAAGAAGTAAAAAGGTGAAAGGTGGGGTATTTAAAGGAGAAGAAGAACCCCAATCGCCGATACCCGTTATAGATTAAGGGATGGGATGTTGCCACGTCAAGGGAGAAGTTGAGAGGATGCGTCTCATTAATAAAAATAGGGCGGTCATCATTAGGGGCAGTTAGATCTCTTAGGATCCGAAACGTTGGGATCTCTAGAGCCAGTCATTATTTGCCATGTTACAAAAACAAGCAAACTTTCAGTTGAATATTTAATTGTGACAAACAGGCTTGTCTCTTCAGAACCGTCATCTTTAGTTTTAATCAAGGAATAGTTATTTTTTACTAAAACTAGGGGGCCCGAAATGGCCTTACAGGAAGAGATGGATGGTGTTCCGAGACCAACTACTATCCAAGGAGAGCTATTTCAAGTGATAGAGAGCCCAGGTTTTTTCTGGCAAAAGAATAAAGAGATCTCGGGTCGGCATAATAATAAAGGGTATGGCGAGGATTTCAGGAGAGATAGGAGCCGAAACATCTTAAAGTCACCAGAAAGCTCGGATCAAGTCTTATCCTAGAGACGCACCATAAAGGTCTTGGCCATATCTTGTTAAAGTCTCAACCACATTTCGTTAAGGTCTCAGCTACAACTTATAAAGGTCTCGGCCACAGCTGATAAAAGTCTTAGCCATAGCTTATAAAAGTCTCAGCCACAACTTATAAAAATCTCAGCCACAGCTTATAAAAATTTTAACCATAGCTTATAAAAGTCTCAGCCACAGCTTATAAAAATCTCATCCATAACTTATAAAGACATGCAACACTTGAACTCATCTCAGATGAATAAAAGGATCTCAAATAAAGACTTCTGATACCTCACTACAGTTACGTATTTGTAAAGAATTCGTTTCCTTCCCAAATTCTCTCATATTATTCTATAATAAGAATTCTTGTCAAATTAAGCTTTTTATATAATAAGAATCTTAAGGATACAATGCCACCAAATTTGAAAGTCGATGTTGAACCTATGGAATCTCTGTGATTCTCGCACAGTAGGATTATGGTTACTAGATTTCATAGTATCCTGCCATATTAAGGAGATAATAACATCTATAAAAGGAAATCAGCTATAATCAAGTACGACTACGAAAATTTTAGTGAAAAATATTACAATTCTCTTTTAGTTTTCTCTTTTTTGAAGAAAATATTAAAAAGTAAAATCATGACTTAAGCATCGGAGAATTTTTGTTAGACAACCGATTTTTTACTTTTATAGTTGTTAATTATGATTGCAGGTTAAGTAGAAGAAGAAGAAAATCATTGCTAGTGCATAAGATTCACAAAAAAAAAAAATTTGCTGCATCAATAAAATATATAAGAGAAAATTTTTGTATGAATTTACCTAGTTTGAGACCTGAAACTTAAAATAGATTAATTAAAGATAGCTTCTCAATTTTTTAATTGACCCGAAGTGGAAGCAGTTTAGGAAACACGTATATGCCAGTACATTTTTGTCTTTTTAGTTGACATGAGCTTGTGCAAGCAAGAAATGGATCAATGATTTTCAGTATTTTATTAAGAAATCAAATGGGGCATCAATTTAGGTGAATTTTTACCTCAAATTCATTATAGCCCAAATAAAAATATAACACCACTTATACAATTATAAATTTGTATACAAATTTATTTATATAAATTAATATTTTTATATTAATTAATTCTAATAAATTAATATGATAATATTATATTATTATTATTATTATTATTATACATCTTATGAGTTAAAAATAAAATAGTATTTACAGTTTAATTTGTAGTATTATTAAAAATATATATAATAATGTTAGGTGAATTCAAATGATTTAAAAATGAGAGTTGATAGGGAGGATGACCAAAGTGATATATAAAAAAGAAAAAAAAAATTAATGTACGCACAAAATCAGAGTGACTAAGACAGACAATTCTAAGTATTTTGAATTCCGAAAGAAAAGGCTGAAAGGAAAATGAAGGGTTTTTTAGTCGGGTTGTGCTTAGATAACATTTTGATCCATTTTGCTTATTATGAGATTGCAAATTTTGGATTTTCTTAATCCAGCCCGCTAATTATGAGTGTACTTAGTATATTTTTCTTGTTTTTAAGTAGCATTCCCATATTATTGCACAGTTTCGACAGTCGAGCTCTGACCTTCTCCCATGGATGACCAGAAGACACAAAAAACGGTGACCCCAACGCTGCCGTCACTGCTCTGGTTTTTCTCAACCGCCGCCTGTATAAAGCTTCTTCTGATCCCATCATACCACAGCACTGACTTCGAGGTCCATCGCCATTGGTTAGCTCTCACTCATTCTCTTCCTCTCTCTAATTGGTACTCCGACGAGACCAGTCCTTGGACTCTCGATTACCCTCCATTTTTTGCCTACTTCGAGCGATTCCTCTCCGTTTTCGCCCACATCATCGATCCCCATATCGTAGATATCAACAATGGCTTAAACTATAAGGCCAATTCAGTTATCTACTTTCAGAGAATCACTGTTATTTTATCAGATTTGTGGCTTTTATACGGGGTTTATAGATTGACCAAGAATTTGGATGTTAAAAAGCGAGTTTTGATCTGGGTATTAATTGTCTGGTCTCCTGGATTGATCATTGTCGACCACCTGCATTTTCAGTACAATGGTTTTTTGTTGGGTTGGCTGCTGTTATCTATTTCTTTTTTACAGGAAGGGAGGGATTTGATGGGTGGATTTCTTTTTGGGGTTTTGTTATGCTTTAAGCATTTGTTTGCTTTTGCTGCTCCTGTTTATTTTGTGTACTTGTTGCGGCATTATTGCTGGAAGGGCTTGGTTAGAGGATTCTGGCGCCTTTCGCTTATGGGTGCAGTGGTTGTGGCGGTTTTTGCGGTGGCTTACGGGCCATTTGTGTATCATGGGCAGGTAATAACTTTCATTGGCTAAGAAATGTTGTGTAATTTTGATTGTCGTTGAACATTTTGCTCCCATTCTGTTGAATAAGTAATATCATCTTTCACTATACTCTGTCTAGTTCAGTAATTTGAGAATATATGTTATCGTTCTGAGCTTGTTTATATATTTATGTGTATTCTAAGAATTTGTTGGTGACTAGACCTGGATTAATTCTTTGACTTCAGATTTTATATTGAAAGGAGTGTTTTTTCTTAAAGCAAATTATTGATATGTATCTAGTTGATTTCTCATCCAAGGAGGAATTTTTTTGGCTTATAAACCAGAATGTCTTCCTTTTGATAAGTATTAAAGTAACACTTAGTGGGTTATAATATTCAGAACTTGGTTGGAGTCATTCATTTGTTGCCTTGCAGATACAACAAGTCTTCCGCCGTATGTTTCCCTTTGGCAGGGGACTGTGCCACGCTTATTGGGCTCCAAATTTTTGGGTTTTCTACATTATATTGGATAAAGGGCTCGCTTTCTTCCTCAGAAAGCTCAGGTTCAACATCCAGACACCAGCAGCTTCTTTCACCGGTGGGCTAGTAGGGGATTCGTCTCCTTTTTCTGTACTACCTCAGGTATTAACGTGCAACAGACTTGACTAAGATTTTAAAAAGTACTGAATGAACTTGATGCAAAGATCTCACAAAGTACTCTATCTCCCAGTGGGAGGAATGTTGTATATTCACATTAAGTTTCTAGAAATATGGACTTTGCTAGACTATTAAGAATATGCTGCTCTATTTCTGTAGGTCTATATTCCAATCACTTGCAACTGTTAATTTTGTATATTTGAATCAATGAAATGGCAGATCACCCCTGCAACAACCTTCATTGTTGTCCTTCTTGCCTTATCTCCTTGTTTGATTAAGGCTTGGAGGAATCCACAACCGGGGCAAATTGCTAGATGGATAGGCTATGCTTACACATGCGGTTTTTTGTTTGGGTGGCATGTTCATGAGAAAGCATCCCTTCAGTTTATCATCCCCCTTGCCATTGTTGCTGTGCAAAGTTTGGAGGATGCAAAACATTACTTTGTGCTATCCATAGGTATGCTTCTTCCTGCTCGCATCATCCCTTTAATTAGCTAATAGGAGGAATTGTCTTCTGCCGTTTGATTTCTGCTTAGTTGTGTTCTGTTAGCATTCATAGTTCTTGCATCCAATTATTTGCTGATATGGAGATTGTGTATTGTATGCAGTATCTTGCTACTCCCTATTTCCACTGCTATATGAAGCCCAGGAATACCCAATCAAAGTTCTACTGCTTATGTTTCACATGATTCTTATGTGGCTTGGTTTTTCTTTTAAATTTGCCGAAGATCCAGCAGCTAAAGAAACTGTGCCCGCACCCATAAAGAATAAAGGTGCTCAATTGAAATCAAAGAAAAGTTCCAGTGCACCAACTGAGAAAGAAGCTCAATTGAAATCGAAGGAAAATTCCAGTGCTGCTACTGATGGCGGATTTATTATTGGGTGGATTGGACAGAATTATCTGTTCGGTCTTTTGCTTGTTGAGATTTGGGGCCAGTTTTTACATCCTTACCTTCTTGGTGATAAGCTTCCTTTTGTTCCTCTCATGTTGATTTCAATATATTGTGCATTAGGAGTTATGTACTCTTGGATTTGGCAGCTAAGATGTATAGTTAAATCCACTTGATTTATAATTCCCTGGGATGATTTTTGTACATGAACATAACTTCTTACAGAATTTTTAGAACATGCAGAGAATTTCCGTAATTCCAAAAGATAGATGTGTCATATCGGGACCCAATTACATGGTTCGAAGATGTGCCAAATAAGATAGGTTGTATTCTATCGAATTAATAACAGAGTTCATCTATGCACTATCATGCATCAACCTTTTATTGGCATTAGTTTATTTACATTATCAAATTTTATCTATTCAAATAAGCCCACGGGCCACTGGTGCTAAAAGCACTTATGCGTTTGATTTTAAAAGCACTTTCCTCTACTGTTGTGTAGAAAAGCAAGCCCCTAACAGCTTGACAAGATGAGCATCAATATCTTTGACAACCTTAACCACAAAGTCCAGGTATGGTGGGAGCTTCATCATCTGCTTTGAGTTTCTCAAAATTCAGAGTAATTTTCACCAAGTCATCACCCTCATGCTTTGCAATAAACTGAAGAGTGACTTTGTATCTCTTGTATAATTCAAGAATATGCCAGTCCACAGCAATTGAACTCACTGACTTGTTTGTTTCATCAATCTCCACCTTCTCCTTGAAAACTTCAGGCTTTCCATCTGCAATATTTTTCACAAGAAAACACAGGAGTGAATATTTTTTGCCATGTCTCGGCCGACCCAATTAGGTTTTTATTTAGAACTAACAAAATGAAGGCTTATTTTGGCTTTGAGGTGCACTGACTTAAAGTACATCTAGTAAGGAAGAAAGCACTAGCTCTTAAATATTAAATAAAACAATAAGTGAATTTTACTAAAAATTGGTGTTAGTAAACATAATTATATCCTTACTTTTAAAACACATTAGAATCACAATAATTTTAAATGAAGTCTAACGTTAAGTTCGATAATTGAGGCTACTTATTTTTATATTTATATTTATCATTTAATGATTTTATCCCACAATAACTATAACTTAAAAATAACAATATTTCAATTCCAAATAAAGTAAAAGTTAGTCCTGCATATTAGATAGAGTTTGACAAAAAAAAAAAAAAGTTTGAGAATCGAAAAAACGAACTAGATTGATTAGTTTGGTATGATTCTGGTTCAATTCTATATGTAAAAAGTTTTGTTTGATTTTTAATCTAGAACCAAATAATAATCAGTTCAATTTCGGTTCTAGGTTAAAACTTGAGCCGAATTGAAAATAAAAAATTTTAATTAATTTTTAAAAAATTTAAATTTAAATTATAAAATTGAATACTAAATTGATTGATTATTTTTTTATTGGGTTCCATTTCAGTTTAATTTTTGTATATATTTTGATTCAATACTAAAATTTTGAAAATCTTCTTCTTTTCTATCCAATATGATTTTGGCGAAATTCGAACCGAACCGAACCTTAACCACGCCTAATATCAAACTTGTAATTAATTATTAATAAAAACTAATAAGGATTAACGAACATTATAACAACTTAGAATTATAGATAATCTTCAAAGCTTAGAATAAAATGAGAAATGACTTTATAAGTAAAAAATACAATAATTTATTACCCATTTACGTGAAAATATGAATCCTTTCTTAATATAAGTTAATTTATGAAGTATCTATAACCGAGCAGAAGTTAGACTTCAAAATTTAGGGGTCAAAACATTAAAATTATAAAAATTAGAGGGCCTAAAGCTGAACATCTATAAAATGAGTGAATAAAATGTTAAAGTTGTTAAGTTAGATGAAGGCTTCAGTGACTTTAAGTACAATAAAAGCAATAGATGTTAAATATGAAACAAAAAATAAGTAAATTTTACTAAAAGTTAGTGCTAGTAAATATATTTATATCTTTACTTTCAAAGCACATTAGAATCACAATAATTCAAAACGAAGTCTAATGTTAAGTTCGATAATTGAAGTTACTTATTTTTATATTTACATTTGTTATCTAGTGATTTTATTTCACAACGGCTAAAACTTAAAAATCACACCATTTCAATTTTAAAAAAAGTTAAAGTTAGTCCATTATATTAGATAGGGTTTGACAAAAAAATATGAGAACTGAAAAATTAAATTGGATCAAATGGTTCTGTTCTATATGTAAAACATACTGTTTGATTTTTGATTTAGTACCAAACAATAATTGACTTAGTTTCAGTTCTAGGTTAAAAATGGAGCAAAATAGAAAATAAAAAAATATTAAATAATTTTCAAATAATTATAATTATAATTATAATTATAAAGTCGAATACATAATCGACTGATTCTTTTTGTTGGGTTCCATTTCAGTTCAATTCTTGTATATATTTCGATTAAGTACTAAAAATTTTAAATTTTTTTTTTATCAGATATGATTTTGACGAAACACAAACCAAACTAGACCTGACCAACCTCTAATATTAAACTTGTATATAATTATTAATAAAACTAATAAGGATTAACAAAGATTATCACAACTTACAACTATAGATATTCTTCAAAGCTTAGATAAAAATGAGAAATGACTTAATATGTAAAAAAAAAAAAAAAAAAATACAATAATTTATTACCTATTTATGTGAACATATGAATCCTTTCTTAATAGAAGTTAATTTATGAAGTTTCTATAACCGCGCAGAAGTTATACTTCAAAATTTAAGAGTCAAAACATTAAAGTTATAAAAATTAGAGGGCCTAAAACTGAATATCTATAAAAATGAGAGGATAAAATGTTAAAGTTGTAAAGTTAGATGAATGAAAATCTAAATAAATTTATTTTAGAAGTTCAATTTATAAATATACCCAAAAACAAACTTCTTTTAAAAAAAAATGTAGAATCTAGGAGGTCAGGGCCCTCCAGCCTAAAAGTGATCAAAATTTTATATTTTTATTATAAAATATATTCAATCGATTGGGTAAAGTTTCAGATAAAAATAGAAAATTTATTCACTTGCAACTATAAAATGCTATCAAACATGTTTACAGCCTCATGTGTCAGTTAATTAAGAACACTAACTAGAAATATTCCAGAGATAAAAGTAAACTGTTGGCTTTACCTATAGTATACGTCCAGAGTTCCGAGGGAACCTGCAGTTTCCCAATCACCTTCATGTACCTCAATTGCATGTATTTTGTCAGGGGAGGCATTGGGGATTTGGTGAATTTGGCTG
>JAXCLQ010000009.1:2443321-2464848 GCA_035584115.1 Cedrela odorata
GTTTTATAAGATTGAATTAGAGTTGATTATAAAGATAAAATGAAAGTAAAATAAGATTATATTCTAAATTTTCTTTATTTGTGTTTTCGGTGGTCTCTAGCCAAGTCATAAACAAATAAAAAATGGAATAAAATAAAATATTTGCAGGTTGTCCCGTTTACTTGGGAATTATGATGAATGTTGGAGATCTACATCTCTTGACAGCTCAAGATTAGATTCAAAAGAAAGAAAAATCAAATTATTTGTGCTCCATCTATATGTCAAACCAATAATAATAATATGATGATTTCGATTCCGCAACTTCTATAATTAGAAAAAAATCAAATTGCTTAAACAGATAAACAAGCAATATCAACAACTTCTAGAATACAGTTTCTTGAATCAATCTTCAGGCTTCCCATCTTCCCATCTATATATAGCTACATATGAATTTTATGATTATTTCTTTTGCGAAGCTATTAGTTTTGTATAGATGTAACGCCAATATGCTATTAATTAAATTAAATCATGGCCGCAGGGCCTATAATATTGTGGCTTTGCCTTTATAAATATTCAATAATTTCAATGATTTTAATTTGTTTATGTAACATAATATTTGGAACAAGGGGTTTGCCTGCAAGTAAACAAGGATTAAGACTTAAAACAATAATGTTACGAGTATTTTTATTGGCTACATGTACTTTTACTTAAGTTCAAAAGCAGAATAATTAAAATATTTAATATACACCCGTATTTACTCATAAGTTGATTATTAACAATCAAAATAACCACTATGTATGGGATCTATCATTTTTATCACAATAATTTTCACTTTAAAGTTATAACACCTTAATTCTACAAATCTATTAAATAGTGACCCCCAATTTATATAAGGTAGAACTATGAGAGGGTTAGAGTTAGAGTGACCTTAACCCCCAAATTCCGCCATAATTCATTTCACATAAGTATTATTTATAATTTAAACTTATAAAATGGATATTTAAGATTTTAGGCTTTTTCAACTCTAAATATTTAAAATTTTATCTTCTCATTAAAAAGAAAAAAAAAATTGCTTTCTAACTTTAATATTCTGACATTTTGACCCTCTAAATATATAATTCTAACTCTATTCCGAATTCAATGACCATTTTTGTAAAACCCGTGGGCATACCAAAAGCAAACACCGTGAGATTATAGGCTACAAATGTTAACCAAGAGGTAATATGATCCAGGACAAGAAAATCAAGAATCATATGTTGAGGTGCAATTATCAATTTAATTATTAATTAAGGATAAGAAAAATGTCAGTTTTCATAAGATTTATCAAATTTAAGTAAGATCCTGAGAAATATATTTTTCTTCTTTTTTTTTATTTCTTTTTCAACAGGAGATTCAGCGTGAAATGTGTGTCCCAAATTAACATCTATGAAGATGTCAATCTCAATTGAAGAAGAAGTGATTTTGAATTCAACCATCTACAATACACAAATTATTATTTTAAAAAACAATGATTAACTAATTTCTTAAGAGTTAGATTGTGATTTGAAAAGGCAAATAACAGTCCACCTAAATTATTATTATTATTATTATTATTATTATTATTATTTTAACTCTGCAACTTCTATAATTGGAAAAAGTCGAATTGATTAAATAAATAAACAAGCAATAGCTACAACTTCTAGGATATAGCTCTTTGTATTCCTGAAGGACGATTTCCCACCGAGATTTATCGTCAATTTTTACAGTTTCTTGAATCAATCTTCAGGCTTCCCATCTATATATAGTTGCATAAGAATTTTAGGATGTAATTTATTATTATTATTTTTTTTAGGAAGCTATTAGTTGTGTGTATACAGGTAACACCAATATGCTACTAATTAAACTAAATCATGGCCGCAGGGCCCATAATATTGTGGCTTTGCCTTCAAATAATCTCAATCGAAAACAAAAATCATGAATCATGTGTTAAAGGTCAATGTCATTTGGGAAGGTGTAATTATCCATTTAATTGTTAATTAAGGGTAAGTAAAATGTCAGTTTTCATCAAGTTTATCAGATCTAAGTAAGAATTTGATTTATATATTTTAAGTGATGGCAGCTCGTCTGAGAAATATATACATATATTAATTTCTTTTTCAAAAGGAGATTCAGCCTGAATGTGTGCCCGGTAGAAAACAATGGACAAGAAGTAAGAGCAACATAAAGTTTGCTTATTAAAAGTAATGCCATGAAATAAGTGACAGGATGGATTCAACTATAAAGATGCCACTATCAATAGGGGAGATATGACTTCATTTCAAAACAATGGACAAATAAAGAATGTCAATTTGTTCAGATTTTCTAAATCTAAATCAAGTTATATTGTGATTTATGTTTCAGGAAAACTACTAGTTGATATTTGTTTTTCTTTTTATGTTATGTTAATAATGACAAAAAGTAAGAGCATCGGGTGTTACATATTAAGCTACATGAAATTTTAAAATATGATATGATCTCTGTATAAGATTTGCAAATTATCTGTGAAAGGATGTTTAGATAATCTAAGTATCAGTTAATATAGACAACCTAGAAGTGCATATGAAAGGATCAAAACAAATACCTTATGTGAGATGCGATAATCAAAACGATGATTTATCTTCTTTCAGAAAAAGAAAAAATAATAGAAAATAACATGATTTCTAATTCACAATTTAAGAAATCATTGTGTTTTGTCTAATGGATCATATTCATGCACGAGGCTCCGATACAATTTTCAGTTTTCTCTAGAATTGGTAGTTATGGTACTGGATCCTTATGAGCTTCTTAATGCAATAGATAGCTTAAACAGATTAAAACTTTGTAACTTTAAAGTGTCATTATTTGGTAAATAAATTTTCATTTTTAACAGTTCTTTGGTGATATAATTTATAAAAGCTTCAAATTTTTGGGCAAGAGAACAAAAATGGATGACATATATAAGACTCAAAGGTCTCAAGCTAGTAAAGTCATGGCAATGAAACATTCAACACTCAATTCTTTTCACATTTATCAAATACAAATTAGCTATTACAACAAATAACTAGAGTATTAGGCAGTAACAACCCATATGATTTCATGCAAGCATTAGAATGATAAGTCTGATGCCTCAATTCTGTCCTCTATCAGTCATCAACATAATGCAAAAAGGGTTTAGATTTCTCAGTCCTGTTAATTTCTAGGGGAAAATGAAAGGTAAAGACTAAATTTCCTATTTATTTGGGAAAATGATGCTTAAAATATAAACTACTACTCAGAAAGCCCAAAATTAGGATGTTCTACGTGTCTCAAGAACTGGCGCACAGAATTTCATGTCAGTGGATATAAGAATATGTTTTCATACCTCCTAATACCTAATGTTATTACATTTAGCAGCTGGGTTTTGCCAATAATCAAACTACTCCACGGTCACCCCTTTAGCTTACTATTCTTGAAACGTAACTATAGAAGCTTCTTTAACATAATATGTAGAGACAACCACAAATATAACGAACTTCTTTTAAGTTTTCTATTCCTCGATGTATAATTGAGTATATACCCATATATACACATATACAGCGGAAAGCCTACTGGCTTACAAAATTGGAAAAAAGAGGGAAAGCTAGAAAAGAGTTACAAGTAATGCGGCTTACTTTTTCAACAGATTAGGATCATCCTTTCTGGAAGTGACAGCAACTGGTGAGGTGGAGAAACCATTTTGTTTATCCAAACCGAGTTGAAGATTACCTTTCTTATTTCTCTCTTCATCTTCAATAAAATTACTCACAGATGATGACCCAAATATCTGCACTGTTAAGCTTCCACCTGCACAGAGAATAGAATTTAATCCAGAGATAAATAAATTTGGAAACACAAAAAAAGAAAGTGAAGGAAAGAGCAGAACCGCATGTGTGCCCATAGAAAATATCTGAGATAAAATTTATTCCTTTACATAATTATGGCACTAACTGCCCATTCCACTGATTTGCAGTCTGAAACTTCTTAGTGAAATATGAAGAAAAATAAAATCAGTCTTACCTAGCACAAGAGCAGCACCAAGCCAACCAGTAGCACCCCATCTTTCACCAAGGAGAAACCACGCAAAACCTGCGCCCCAGACAGGCTCTAACCCATATATTATTGCAGTTTCAGTAGCTGAAACATCACGCATTGCAGCCATCTGTACAGAAGATTAATTTATTAAGAAAAAAAAATTGCTAGAAAATGTAGCTTCCTGTCAAATAATTACTTAAAGGTGTATCATTACAAGAAGCGAATACAGAATATGTGATCTTCCGGAGGTTTCCTAAATGTATACATTTTTTTTCGTACAAAATCAACTCAAGCTACAACAGATTTGAAAACTTTGAAACAAGGAGAACAAAACTAAAAATACAAGAAAAGACCTTCGAAACTTTAAAGCTTTTTGCTGGAGTGCTAAAAGTTTAGATGAGAAAGGCCAAACAAACTGAGGTAGTTCAAAAAGACATGATGCCAATCAGTTACCGAATAAATTGCCCTGGAAAGCTGGGATGGTTTTGCAGAGTCAGTCCACTCGACCGAATAAGGCTTCCATGAAATCAAAGGTTATGCTTTGTAAGCCAATTCAAATTGCAGAAACAAAACAGTCACAGTAAGGGAGGACAAAAGGCAAAAGCATCAAAATGAAAGAAAAGATCTTTGAATTTTAAAGTTTCTTGTCAGAACCTCACAAATCATGCCTAAAGTGTATGTCATTGATATTAGATACTTGGTAACTTGGGTCTCTCTCGTAAGAGAAAAATCGAATGATTGTAGTTTGATGAGATGGTGATCAACATTGATAGAATGAGATATTGGGGTTTATAAATGAAGAGAAGAAAGAGTGGTTACCATAACCAAATAAGAATTATAGACTTCAAAAAGAGGAAAGGGGAAAAAGATTAAAAGAATCAGACAGAGAAGAAGAGAGACACAGAGAGAATCATTTATGCCAACACCATTGATTAGAATTGTCATGATATGTAGTTCTACGGAGTTGTTTTGTAAGAGAAAGTGGTGTGATGGTGTTTGATTAGATGGTCAATAGAGATTTACATAATAGCAGTCCGGAAGGGTAATCAACGATGTGGGGCTGATTCAGAAAACCAGCATGTAAAAGGAATTCAGAGAGTTCTGAGCAGAAATAAAGCACGCCAAAAGAGAAGAAAAAAAAAAGATAAAGGGAGCAAGAAGAGTGGGCAAAAATCCCTTCAAGAGACCAAAATAAATAATAATTACCATTAATCAAGACCTAAGAAAGTGCAAAAGTACATAAGTTTCTATGAACTTCTTTTGGTTATACTAACAAGACTACAATTCCTAGAACCAAGAGATTAAAAAATCTTAATCCCCAAAACTTAAATCAACTAAAGGCCAAATCAAAATTTTAATAGCTTAACACAACATAAAGTATCCTTAATGAGAAGAAACTGCATAAGTTACTATTCTTCCTCCGCATAAGGAAATCCTCGTAACTTATGAACTAGTTCCCGAACAAAAATCAGTTAACCCAAAATAACTATGCATCCATCTTCAAAAGCATGAAACTTTTTGGACGATAAGTGTCATACAAGTTTAAATCATCAGCTGTGAAAGGACCCCATAACTTAGAAACTGTAAATTACTAGAACTTAATATTATGAAGAATGTAGTTAAAAAATGGTTTCCACACAGCTATTCAATACCTCTATCCATAAGCACAACCCTGTTGAGAATACGCCTGTGTAAAGTGCAGGTATCCATGGAAATGCAACCATCCAATCCCAAAATAATGTCAATGTCCAAGATGATGGATCGCAATCTTGGATGCCACCACCTCCAACAAAACACCATATCATTGAAAATAGAGCAATAATGCATACCTGAATGCAATAAAACCAATCAACCCATGCACGAATATGAACAAGCAGCATGGTTTCAACACATTTGCAAATATACTAACCTCATATCCGAGGAGAGGTAAGAAGTTCTTTTTATTTGTGCTCCTTGCAATATGTTCAGTTCTTAGCATATGGACTCCGAAAAACACAGCACTTAAGAAGTTTAACAGATCTCCAACCTGAATTATAATAGGACAAATTGTTACAATAAAGATGAAAGTTATTGCTCATCACCAAACGATCTAATTGTAGTATATGAATGGAGAAGCTCATAAGAGAAGAACAATTACACATGGAGAAGATCCACTGGATTCCAGCAATCCAACTCCTAAGATAGACATAACAGCACCAAACCAGGTACGGGTAGGAATTATTGCTCCTAACATACCATCAAGCAAGGGAACCACTATTACCTGATAAAGTCATGTAAAATATGCCATAATTGTACCTTTAGGTACTTCAGAGAGCAGGAAAGTTTCTTCGACATATTTAAGGGATTAATCAAGAAACCTACAGTGAACATTGATATAAATGAGGCACGTCCAGCATCAGAAGTCTGTAGTCCAAGTGCCTGCATCAGGTACCCTAGACTGACCCAGAAACCCAACTCAATCCCTGCATTTCGGGTATGAACATCATCTCGTGCTTGCAGTACAAACGGAATGAACGGGATGGCAGACACAGCAAATCTCACAACAGTGAATGCTGATGGGTCTATTATTGATTCAACCTCTTTAACAACCGGAATATTACTAGCTACAACATGAAAGTAAAGCAAAGTTCAAATTGTGAGCCATGGAATATGTATGAGATGTAATGCAAATATATCGCCTAGTAAACCACTTGCTTTGCATGTTACTGAGAAAAAATAGTGTTTTTGAGAGACTTATAATGAATGTTATTAGACTTTAACTTTAAATACTACAGATGACCCCTTACCCAATAGCTTAAACGTTTGAGTCAAATGGTTAACTAAATTAGTATAAGAATGAAGGTTCCATATTTGAACTCCCACGTCTCGATTTATTTTAAATCAATTTCCAAACATGTTGGACTTGACTAACGTTGGGTCATAGCTTATAGCTTGAACTTTTAGGTCAAATGCTTTCGCTAACAAATGCAAGCAACTGCACACCAATCTATGATGCCTTACAGTGAATGAAAAGAATAATGCCTAACTAACCAGCAACAACAAAAAGCAATCCTACTATCAAGCCTTCTGGTATTCATTGCTGCCTAAAAAGAACATCTTTGTCGAAAACAGAGAACAAGCTTTTCCTTTTTCCTCTTCTACTTCCTTACAATTATCCACCATAATACTTGAGACTTGAGCGGGATCCTATTCAGCACCAACAACCAACCTTCACAACCTTGGGACTATTTGATGTCAAAATTATATTTCACTTCAGTGGACACAAAATGATCAAAATGTAGTACTGTTATTTTCAAATTTTGAAATTGAAAAACAAGATTAAAAGAAAAAACAAGTTCAAGGCAAAATTTGACAAAACAGGAGAAGAGAAATCATGATACAAATAAATTTTGAACATATAAAATATTTGTATATTATCTGTTTAGAAATATCACCAACACCAACAAATTTCTATAAAATTCTCCTTAAATTTGGCAAAAGATGCCAAATATAATGAAAGCAAACCCCAAACTCAGCTGCACATTATCTCATTCTAGCATTCTGCACGAAGTGGAAATATATTGTCATACATTTTGTTAATTATTATGAAAGATTATATTTTTCTCCTCTTAAATTATTGAAAAATCACAGCCATACAAATCAAACTAAAAATTGCCAAAAAAAAAAATTATACGATTCTCAAGAATGCAAAAGTTACAATAAGAGTAAAAGAAATTATAACATTCGCTAAACTTAAATCAAATTTATTTCCTCTATTTCCTAAGCAACGAAACTGAACGAAATGATTACGAAAAATCACAAATTTAAAAATAAAATAAAGAAACAAGCTTACCGTAAACAATAGTGATCACATTGAGCAGAATGACGCTCCTAACTTTCCTGGAGGCAAATAATATCCTACGCCAAAGCGATCGCCTCTCAAACAGAGACTTGAAACTTAGGGCTTGTCTCTTCTGAGCACGAACTCCATACGAAGAGACGGAAGTGACGTCGTTTTTTGCATTACAAACAACTTTAGTTTGCTTCGACCTACAAATATCGGAATTAATCCAATTCTTCCGTCTCCACCATCCAGAATTAGAAGTACATGAAGAAGAACAAGAAGAAGAGGAGGAGTTGCGTTGAGCAGAAAGTAAAAAACGGTGTCGTTTAACCTGACCGAAAACGGAAATCGAATTGCTAGGTGCGGGAGAGAGTTCAGCTGTAGAGGAATCAACTGCTGTCTTCGTAGACCATCTGGAAAGAGACTGTGTAGCGATAGCCATAGCTTGAGCTGAAAGACTGAAAGAGAGAGAGCTTAGTCTTCCTCCCTCTCTAGAGACTTGTCTCTGAATCTGCCTCCTCTGCAGTTACAAAATACAAATCTATAGAATGGCCTGCTGGATGCTACTGCTACAACGTAAGCAAAAAGCTTCAGAACCTTTTGTGATGGCATGGGCGCGTGATACTCGTGTCGGATTTTAAGTGGATCATTTTTTTTTTTTTTTAACATGGAAAGTCTTTAAAGGAGCAATAACAGTTGGTTCACTTCCTTTCACACAAGTATCCGTCAACTAAGAGCGAAACTTTTTTAATATCAACCGTTATCCTAACATAAATTTTTTTATCTAACTTAAATATAATATACAATTTATAAATTTAAATTAATATAAGATGAACTATTGAAGTGTTGTGCTGATGTACCCAATAGATATTGGTCAAGAAAAAAATACTTTGTCTCTCTTTCATATAAAGACTCAAGAAAAATACTTTGTCTCTCTTCCATATAAAGACTCAAGGACTGAATGCTAAAGATGACTCGAACACTCAAAACTTACTAATACTCGACTCGATTCCACTCTGAATGCCTTACTACAAACCAGAGCCATCCTTATATAGGCACACAAGGAATACTTTAGAATGGTGACTAATCATTCCAATACACTCATGCTTATCCTTATCTTACTTTACAACTCACACATGCATTATTACAATGCTTTATGTCACCTCACTCCTGGATGACTCATCATCCTTATCTTATTTATTATACGAATAATATAATATTACATAATTAATAATAATATCGAATTTAAATTTAAAGTTCTGACACATAAATTGTTTATGATATGATTAATTATTTGAATAATTATATTATATTATTTATTTATTTATAATTTAATAGAATTTAATATTTTTTATATTTTAAAAAAATTATATTTATTACAATTAAAATATAATTAGTATTATTTAAAATTAAATTAATTAATATTTAATTAGATAGTATCATAAATATTTTTTAAAATATATGTTAAATGGATGATATGATTATAATTTGTTTAACTGTATAATAATTATATCGTATTAGAATTTTAATTTTTAATATAATTATTAAATAACCTGTTCTTTACTTAACATTATATGACACTAATGTAATATAATAACTCAAATGGTCATCTCAACTTCTAGGTGAGCTATCAAATTCTTTTAAAAATCCATAGAAGTGATTTTTATTTACTTACTTTTTTAATATAATAGTGATAAAAGTTAAAAATCTTGAATCAAGTTTGTTTGGTTACTGAGAAATAGAGAGAAAATGATGAAGACATAAAAGCAAATATTTGATATGATACTTTGAATTTTATTCTACTTTTTCATTATTATTGTATGTAATAAAGCTGAGAATATGTACACAAATGAAGCTACTGTAAACTTTTGTGAACCGACTTTTCACAGCTTACAACAATCTTGACAGCTAAGCAATTAACAATCTAATTAATTGTAACTATAAATAACAACTAACTCAAGCTACTTCTAACTAATTCCAGTTAATCGTGTAGAGTTTGGATTTGTTATTAACCATATTCTTCTACAATTAATGCCTCATTAGTTACTACTTGTTGATTGTGCCATATTACTACTCTGATAAAAACTGACTCAACAACTCTGCCTAATTAGCTGACCACTTGATGAAGACCAACTCAGCTTACTGCTCTGTTTCCCCCCACATCCCTCCTCAAGCACAAGGTTTGAGAACAACCTTAAGCTCGAATCAAAAATAGAAAAACTGAGAGAATGATAAAAGGTTAGTGAGAACATCAGCCACTTAATTTTCATTGGGAACATACCAAATCTTCAATGTTTTACTGAGAACCTTATCCCTAATATAATGTACATTAAGCTCAGTATATTTAGATCAAGCATGAAAAGCAGAATTTTGTGGAAGAGTAATAGCATTTTGATTGTCACACCACAATACAAGAAAGAATGAGAGCAGAAATTGTAATTTGTGAAGCAAAGATTTAATCAAGAAATCTCAGCAAAAGTAAGGGTGTTCATGGGTTCCGAGTCGACCCGGAACCTTGTGGAACCGAACTGACCGGTTCAGTTATTGAACCAGAACCGGTTTGATTCGGTTCGGTTCCAGTATAAAAAAATAAAAAATTGATTTAATTCGGTTCAGTTCCGGTTTCTTATCTTATAGAACAGAACCGAATCGCTGAACCGACCTTACCTGCTTGACCCATATTCAACCCGACCCGACCTGACCCAAAAAATAAACAAAAATAAAAATATGTCTTAATCTATTCGAACAAACAAACACCCTTCTTTTCTTCAATCTTCGCTCACTCATCTCTTCTTCAAAATCTACCCTAGTCTTCTTCAATCTTCACTCACTCTTCTCTTCTCCAAAATCTGCCCTAATCTATTCGAACAGACAAACACTAAGTATGATATCACAAGGATTGGGCTGGAGCTCAACAACAGCGATAAGGGAACCATATAATCGAAGGCTAGCAACAAGACAAGAAGCAAAAAGATAGTAATATGGAGGATAATCGACTCAGGCAAGTTCTCCAGCATTGAATCATCATCCCCAGTTTTCAATCAGTACTAAGAACGCTTACCGGAGGGGCACTCTTTGAGTCGTTACGCTCTGAGTCGAGAACTGGTTCAAAAGTAGAAGGTGGTCCAAAATGAGCTAACGCGAGTTTTCAAACTACGCTTGTGTGGGTATTGGCTCGGATCTCTTTGATTATGTAACTTTGAATTCTCTCAGTATGTACATTTGCGATTTTCTTTTTGTATTCCTTTTGATTGGCTTTTTTATGAACCATGATCTTTGGTTAGTGTCATAGAACAAGTTAGTGGTTGTCAACCATAAACATTTCTCTTACTACTGTTTTTGATTAGCACTAGGTATGAGACTTTAATTGCAGATCCTAGGACGATAGGATAACAGCTTAGTACCAGATCCAATGACTTTGATTTATTTGCACCATTTTGTATTAGTAATGTCTTATGCTTGCTCTGATTTATTTTCTTCTACTTTTTCAGATTCTCAAGAAGGCTAGGCAGCTTGAAGACTTTCTCTTAGTTGGTATTTATACTGACCAGATAGTGAGGTGATTCAATTTGTTTTTATGTTCGAAGTTCACTTCTCATTATGGTTAATTCTCAGCATCATAAACTATGTCTATCATGACCTTCATGAATGAGTTGGGGGTGTTTGGTTTGCAATTCAAAATAGTCTCTAAAAATTAGGATATAAGGAGTTTTTAAATGTGATGTAGATATATTGTCAAAACAAATGTTTCTGGAATGGTATCTAAAACATTTTTTGAGAATTCTAAATTAAATGGTTAATTTAACAGATTTTTTGCATCCTTTAAAACAAGGATTTGATTGTACCTTCCAAATTTGTTGTTCGACCATTTAATTATATCAAATTCCTTTTGCCAAAAGCAGAAAAATATTCTTAATTAAAAAATTATTATGGCCTGAAATTTCTCAAAATTTGAAACATTAAATTTGGGATACACTACATATACCGTTAGAATAACCGCTATATTTATTGCGGGATTTGAAAAAAATTAACCTGCTGCCATTTATTGTTGGAAAAAAAATTGTGGGTTAAAGGTTTGTTTTTTGTGCATTGCATATTTTTTAGGATTTGCTATTGAGTGAATCTAATTTTTCCATGATCTCTAATTTTACATGTCAATCTTTTGCCAATTTTCAAGGTTTATGCTGCCTTTGCTGATTTGTCTTTTAAAGAAAAATACGTACATGAATCTAGCTGCTTTTGAGACTTTGGACTATCTTGCCATCTTCCCTGCTTTAAAGATATCATGGTCCTGTATTGATGAAGCCCAATCATACCATTTGTCCATGAAATTGAATTATTAGTATGAATATATTTCTACCTCTTGATTTTGTATGAAATCTAAGTTTTAATCGGCATGTTGTGATTAACTATCATTTGTCTACATCGTAGACCATTTGTTTAAATTGCCTTGCTTGTAGAATTTGAAGTATAAGATTTTGCACTGCTTTAAAGATATTATGGTCCTGTATTAATGATGTCCAATCATACCATTTGTCCATAAAATTGAATTATTAGTATGAATATATGTCTAACTTTGAACATGGATACAATTAATTAAATGACATGTGGGAGAGGAATTATTTATCATTACTCTTGATTTAAGGCTAAGTTCAAGAGCAACTTGTAAGTGTGGGAAACACCTACAATGTTTTCTATCATTCTATAGTACTCAGTTGCAGTGTTTTCTACAATAATTAGATTTGTTTGGTTGTTAAGAAAATAAAGAGAAAATGATAGAAAATGTTTGTATCCGGTCTGAATATTTTTTACCTACATGGCAACCTCCTCTTGACTTAAAGGACATTGAATTATCTCTATAAACAATTTGGAACATAATTATATGACAAACTTATAAGTAAATTTTTTCTTTTTCCACATAGCTAGCAGTAAAATGAAGTTGTTTCAAATATACTATAATTTGATATGAAATAGAACAATTTGGTCAATTGGAATCATATCATATGTCAAAAAAAAATGAACTAATTTCACAGTGATATACAGTTGAAAAGATGTTAGCTAGTTACCCTTGTGCATCAAAGACTTCCCATATGAATAAAATATTAACCATGATATTGTTTTCATCTTTGATTCTTTGTACTTGTTCAATTGAAAATTAATATATGGATGTGCATGCGGGAGGAAAAGACATAGTTATGCTAAAAATTAATCTGGGTCATCTACCAACATAAGAAAATTAAGATTCTGATTTCCTGCAACATGCATAAAGAGATATGACATAAATTAATTAAAACATGGCTGCTTATACTATCTAATAAGCCCCACCCCGCATACAACTTCTTCTTCACAGAAGCTTTCCTTCACGTAGTCTACAGAAGCAAAACAAATTACTAACTTATTAGTTTTATAAATCATAAATACATGAGTGTCTCATGCAAATCATCATTGGAAATAGTGAAATAACACCAACAATTAATGGAAAATGTCTTCCAGTTCGGCATAAATGGAAAGTAAAGTTAAAAGCCTTCCTATTTACCATTTTATGTTTGTTTATACATGTATTTATTTATTTATTTGAATTTGCCTGAGAACTTGCATTAGAATTTGTAAAATTACTTAGATTTTTAGTTTCAAAATAATATTCAATATTTAATAAATAAAATGACGCATGCTTGCTTCATTTTTGCAGTTCTAGAAGGTTTCAAAAGCAAAAAATGGATGTCAGTGGTGAAGATAATCAAGCTACTTCCCAGGTTTCTAGAACTCATAAAAATATTTTAGATATGTGGGATCATTTTGAGCATATGAATAATCTAAATACTGATGTTATTGAAAATACCAAATGTAATTATTGTGGGAAGATATTAGCATACAAAGTTCAATAGGGTACTTCTGCAATGAGAAAACATATTGATAGATGTTCTAGGTATCCTCATAATATGAATAAGAAGCAAAGGTTGCTTGTAGGTAAGCATTGTGACACTGATGAAGGTAGTACTCTTACTACATGGAAATTTGATCAAAAGTATTGTAGACTGATGTTTGCTAAAATGATTATAAAAGATGAGTTGTCTTTTCTTATAGTAGAACGTGAAGGTTTTAGGGAATTTGTGCATGCTTTACAACCTGAATTTAAATTTGTTTCTCGCTTAACTATTGCTAGAGATTGCATGAAAGTATATATGAGTGAGAAGGCTAGTTTGCAAGAATGCTTTAAATCCATGAATACAAGAATTGCTTTAACTATAGATATTTGGACTTCTATTCAAAATCTTAGTTATCTATGTCTCACTACACATTTTATTGATAATGATTGGCAATTACACAAAAGAATTCTGAATTTTGTTGAAATGCCTAGTCATAAAGGGAAAGACATAGGAAAAATGGTAGAATTATGCATTCAAGAATGGGAAATTGATGATAAAGTGTCTACGATCACAGTAGATAATGCTAGTTCTAATGATGTGGCAATTGCATATTTGAATAGTAGACTTCCAAACTTAATTTTTGGTGGGGACTATCTCCACATGAGATATGCTGCTCATATTCTGAATTTGATTGTTAAGGATGGACTTGTAGAAATTAGAAACTCCATCAGTCGGATTCGTAGTGTGGTAAGATATGTAAGGAGTTCTCTAGCAAGAGCCCAACAATTTAAATGGTGTGTTGAGAGAGAAAGGATTACTAATAATAGAAAGGTTTGTCTTGATGTTTCAACTAGGTGAAACTCTACTTACCTAATGTTAGAGACAACCATAATATTTCAAAAAGCATTTAATAGGATGGAGGATGAGGATCCTGCCTATAAGTATGAACTTGAGAGTGATGGCGGTGTTCCAACTCAGGATGATTGGCAAAAAGCAAAAGTTTTTGCAAGATTTTTAAAGAAGTTTTATGTTGCCACTAAAAAAATGTCAGGATCATTATACATCACTTCTAACTGTTATGTTCATGATATTGTTTCTATCCTTAATTGTATGAATGAATGGGCAAACGATACTGATCCGTACGTTAGAAGTATGTGTTTGAAAATGAAACAAAAGTTCGATAAGTATTATGGTGATGTTGATAGAATAAACATTATGATTGTCATTGCAGCTGTGTTGAATCCTAGATATAAGATGTATGTGGAAAAAAAATTTTTACAATAAACTTTTTGGTAATGACAGTGTAAAAGTGCAAGAGAAATGTGCACATGTTAAGGATATCTTGCATTCTTTGTTTGAGTCTTATAAAGGTAATTACAGAATTTCAGAATCAAGTAATTTATCTGAAAGTTCAAGTGTGATAGAGGAGAGTGGTGGTGTTAGTGGCAATGATGATTACATACATATTCAAGATGAATTAATGAGGTTTATAAGAAATGAAGAAGATGTGAAGCCTAAATAAGAGTTGGAAAAGTACTTTGAAGAAGCTTGTAAAGATGGTGGGAAAAATCTTGATGCCTTAACTTGGTGGAAAAGTAACAGGTTCAAGTACAAAGTTCTTTCTCATATTGCAAGAGATGTGTTGGCGATTCCTGTGTCCACTGTTGCCTCAGAGTCAACTTTTAGTACATCCGATCGTGTGCTTGATCCATTTTAAAGTTGTTTAACTCCAAATGTTCTGCAGTCATTGATTTGCACTCAAGATTGGTTACGAGCTGCACCGACACTTATAAATATTGAAGAGTTGGTTGAAGATGCTAAATGATATAATTTTGGTAAGGCTAATTGTGTAATTGCATTTTTTTATCGTATTACTTAATGATTGGATACTCTTATGAAGCTTAATGATTCGTATAAGTTGTATTTTAACTGCAGCTATAGCGGTAGATGCATTTCTTAGAATATTCAAACAGACTTAAAGAGATTGCCAAGAAGCATGGAGTTAAAGAGATTACCTGTTAAATAATTTTTATCTCGATGTTGCAGTTAATGTACTTATTTTGTTATTACAATCTTTATTTATGGGGCTCGTTGTCATTTGTTGATTTTGGCTTTTATCTTAAGGATTTTCATTATATCCTGAATATTACTATATATGCAATGACAAGATATATGTGATATTGATGAACTTAGTACTTAGTACATAGCAGATCTGTTTATACTTATTATCTAGTGTATTTTAAGACTGAGAATTTCTTGGATGGAGGATATGATACCCTGAATGTAAGAAGGTGGCCAAGTAAGTTTTATTTTATAGTTGTTTTGTGTTGTTAAATAGTTATATCCTCCCTTCTCATTCCAATTTACCCTTTAATTCAAATTTTATTGCAAATTGGAATATTTAATGCTACTAACAGTACCAAGAAACGAAGGAATATGCTAATGAAAATGGTTGAAGGAAGGTGCAAGGTACCATGATTACTAACTGAGCTAATAATTTCCCCAAGGCGAACATAGTATACATGTTAGGGAAGTATACATGTTACAAATTAAAAGCCTAGTTAAAGTAAATAGGCTTTGCTGCTTTTGACTACAGTAACATCTTTTTCTATCAGTTTAACAAATACATGTTGTAGTAACATCTTTTTCTATCAGTTTTATGAACATTTGTTAAAGTATATTTTGTGAGCTAAGTTATCATACTTAAGGTGAACTTATAAAGGAATTATGAAAAGGTTCTGTCCTTACATAACTTCTAAGAAAAGGTCCTGGTGGGATCTACTCTTCATAAATCATGAATAAGACATTAATATTTATGCTTATGCTTATTTCTTAGGTTTATAAGCCAGTAGAAGAAGGGTCTTACATCAAAATGATTGATATGGCCAGTAGGCATCGATGACAAATACAATTTTTACTTATTTTACCTTTTGGGTGCAATACTTCTGACTTTTTTTTAGTAAGTTGAGCTTATATGCAAGCATGATTTTTGTTTCTTCACACAAGTGGCATGTTTGGATCATTTGATTAGAGTAAAACATAAAATTTATATGCATGATATTGTAATCTAATGTGGCAAAATACATATTCCACATGTGTAAACATGATTTTGATACAGTTTGATAAAATTTATATGCATGATATTTTGATTTTGTGTACTTATTTTGTGTAAATATTTTGGTTGTCATTAGTGATTATTAGAAGTAAAAACATGATTTTGATACGTGTATTTGATAATAGGGTACCTTGTTTTCAGACTGAAACCGAACCGGAACCAAATTGAAACCGAAAAATAGGTTACCCTGGTAAATAGGGTAGGTTCCAGTTCCAAAATTTAGGAACCGAATTTATTTAGGGTAGGTTTCGATTCCAAGCGGAACCGGAACCGAAACCGAATTTGAACACCTCTAAGCAAAAGCAGTAGTTAATACCCTGTATTCATTCTTTACGCTTGACCTGAAGACTATTTATTGATTCTTTGAGAATTAAGAGACCAAATTATCACTAAAGTAAATTGCATAAGTACCAATTAACTTTCTATCATTAATGTCACAAGCCAATCTGCATCTATAAATGCTTGAATTTCATAACTTTCACCAGATAAAAACTGAAGACTACAAGAAGTTATGGATTGAAGATATCTGATGACCCTTTTACATGTTTGCCAGTCAGTAGTGGTAGGAGAAGACAATAGTTGGTTGAGTTTATTAATAGAAAATGCTAACTCTAGCCTAGTTAGAGTTACATACTGTAAACCTCTTATAATACTCTTGTAAAATGAAATATCAGCAAATGGATCACCATCTGTTATGAATAGTTTGAGGCCTAATGTTATAGGAGTATCAATACCTTTACATACTGCCATGTTAGCTCTTCGAAGTAGATCAAGTATATATTTGGTTTGAGAAAGATGAATATCATTTGTAATAGAAATCACCTTTATGCCTAAGAAGAATCCTAAATGACCAATATCTTTTAATGTAAAAGTCTTCTCAAGTCTAGTAATGAACAATTCTGCTACAAACTTGTCAGGGTTAATAATTAAGATATCATCCATATAGATTATAACCAAAAGTAATGCAATAAGAGTGTGTTGAAAAAATAAAGATGTGTTTGTCTTAGAATTCTGAAAACCCCTAATAAGTAAAGTTGTTTTAAGATTATCATACCAAGCTCTGGATACCTGTTTAAGGCCATAAAAAGCCTTATTCTATTTACATAGATGATGAAGATATTCAGCATCTACAAACCTCACTGGTTGTGGCATAAACACTGCCTCTAATAGATTACTATTAAGAAATGAATTATTTATATTAACTTGTCTAATTAACCATCTATTAAGCATAGCCAAACTAATGATAATTATCACTGTATAAGCTTTGACAACTGAGCTAAAGGTATCAACAACATTCACACCAAGTGTCTACAAAAAAGCCTTTGGCTACTAACTTTGCTTTATACTTCGAAACAAAACCATCTTAGTGATATTTAGCTCTTAAAATCCACTTGTTGGCAACCACTTTAAGTTGAGGAGAAAAATGAACTAGTTCCCATAAATTATTTTTATATAATGCATCAAACTCACCTTGCATTGTAGCTTTCTAAACAGGTAGTTGTAAAGCTTGTTTAGCTATTTTAGGTTATAATATGGGAGATGAGGAGCTAACAAGATAATTTTTGTTTTGTAGATACCATTCTTTAATCAGGTGAGCATAGGGTGAACAATGAAAGGTGTTATATCTAGTAATGAAGAAGTAACACATGTTATATCTAGTAATTGAAAAAGACACAACAAGAATAGAAGAAATATTATTTGTAGATGAAGTATTTGGCTTAAAACTTATTAAATTTGTTTCAAATGGAAATTGAGCTCCATCAAAGACTAGCAATAAACACTCTCCCTGATGAATGAAGACATTTATGTCTTTTATGAGTTAGACTATATTCCAAAAACACACATTTGAAAGAATAAAAACTCAATTTATGAATATTGTAACATCTAATATATGAAAAACAAGCACTACCAAACACATTTATAAAATAATAATATGGAAAAGACTTGTATAATATATAAAATGGAGAAACATCATTTAGAACTAGAGATGGAAGTCTATTAATTATATAAACTAATGTATGAAATGATTCTTGCCAAAACTGAAGTGGCATTAAAACCTGAGCTAATAAAGTGAGTCCTAAATTAGATAAACTTTAGTGTTTTCTTTCTACTACCCCATTTTGATTATGAGTATGAAGACATGAATGCCTGAATTAAATCCCATATTTCTGAAAAAAAAATATAAAAATAAAATTAAAAAAAACTAGAAAATGCTAAAAACTCACCATCATAATCTGTTTGTAGTGTTTTTATTTTACATTCATGTTGATTTTTCAACCATCAATTTATATTGAATGAAAGTTTGAAGAGCATATGATTTGAGTTTTAAGGGAAAAATCCAGCAATATCAACTATTATCATTAACTAAGCTAAGATAATATGTAAACCCTATATTTTAAACATAAGGATAGCATGATAAATTAACGACATTCATGTTTGCATTTGCATGTATATATGGGTAGTTGATACACAATCGAGGCTTAGGTGACTTAAGCTAACTCATGGTATTAGAATTAAATGAATTTGATAAATTGGACTTAGTATATATTTGGTTTTTAAGAAACGTTCTACACTAACGCATTCAGCGATCTTGCTAGCCAGTTAATGAGCGAGGTCAATGAGCAGTGCCCTTGCAAGAGATTGGGGGTGAAGCCCCCAAAAGGTAAACAAAATTAGTGCTAAATAATGAAAAGAAAAGAGTCAAAAATCTATCATAAGCATAAAAAAATCGATACATGGAATGGAAGTAACAATACATTGTTCAAATGTATCGATACATTGAGAATGCATGTCGATATTCATTGAACGGATCGATACCTACGAAGAAATGTATCGATACTTAGCAAGTCTGAGACTTAGGAATAAATTACAAACTAACCAGATCAATACCTATGAAAAAAGGTATTGATATAAAGTAAAACAATGAGTTCAAAAATAATTACAAGATGGACTAGATCAATACCTTCATCAAAAGTATCGATACACGTCGAGACAAAGAGTTAAAAAATAATTACATGCTGAACCAGATTGATACCTTCAACAAAGGTTTCGATACATTGAAAAGAGAATGATTAATACATTAAGGTAAATGTATCGATACTCAAGATCGATGAAAATTTCAGAATTAAATTTTTAAGGAAATGATCGATACCTAGACCAAAAGTATCGATACCTAGCCCAAAAGTATTAATATATAACGTAGATATAGGTAAAATTTAACGAACAATTTGGTCTTTACACCCTCTATTATAAATACCCAAGAGGGAAGATTTAACCCCAGTATTTTCTTCACTCGTTTTCTCCCTCTCTTACTCTAAAATACCTCTCTTGTTCTCTCATTCGGATTTAACCAAATCTTGTCAAATACTTGGCTTATTCTTGCAATGTATGTTGCCAAGTAAGTAACTCATCATCTCCTCTACAAGTTGGTACCAATGTGAACCTTGAAACAACAAGGAGAAACAAAGGAGAAAATAAGGGTTTCGCAAACAATTCAGGAGTTTTATCGATTAAACAGAGATTTGAAGTTTTAAGGACTTCTACAGACTAGAGGTAAGCTTATCAAACCATTCTAAGTGCAATTTTTCAGAGTTTGAGCATGTTAGAATTTAAGGTTACTATTTATCCGAGATTTAATTTGATTTCGTGTAGGAAATCTAGATTCATTTGATAAATTGAGATAATTAGAAGTATATAATGATCATATACATGTCGGATATTATTTGGAATGAGTAAATCCATTTTTGACAGAAGTGTGAGTTAGGAATACTCACTGCCATGGAGTTTTATTGATGGAAATCAGATAAATGACATCCATAGATTAGCCTCGAGAAATGTGTCGTGTCAACTAAAGGATTCTAGACATATATTCCATGAGTATTATATTTAGTGCATTGTGTTTAATTATATAAAATTGTGAAATTCATTATATATGCATATATGGTATCAGGTTCTAAAAACTCAAGAAAAAGGCTGAATGGACGTAAGGATCAGTAATGGGGAGTGGTTACTCTCCCCTTATTGTGAGTAAATTTATATATACACATTATGTAAATAAAATGAATGTGATATTTATATGTACGCTTGTGTGTGAAACAAGTGTTTTGAAATATTGAAATGAAACTTGAAATTAATGTTTTACATGTGCTTTACTTTGATATTTAGATGGTTTGTATACTGTAGTTTGCTGTTAAAGTTTTACTTGATATACATGTTTGTAATGGCCGAAAAGGCCAACTTTGAACTATATGTTTTATGAACGTTATTTGAAAATATTATGGCCAAGGAGGCTAGGATTTGATTTATATGATGCATCACCATTGTTTTGAAATGATTTATAAATGTATGTATATTGGTGATGAGGCCGATAAGACCAATTATTGTTTATTGGTCAGTAGGCCATATTATAAACTGTATATACATGGAGATAGCCTATGGACGGACTTGTTGAGAGGCCGCATAGGCGAATAGAGCCGCAGTGGGACTAGTATAAGGAGGAGAGTCCATGGCAAGCCTATTGTGTGTCGAATACATGTGTGTGCAGTTATAGATACCCTATGGAAAGTCCTGACAACTTGATAGGGTTATCTTGGATTTGACGAATTATGAGGACAGTCACTCATATGACCAAGTGACTACTCGGAACCAACATCAGTGAGTTGAGTTTGTTTTATAAATGCATAATTTGCAAGAAAAT
>JAXCLQ010000009.1:2464948-2495063 GCA_035584115.1 Cedrela odorata
CATGCAAAATGATATAAAAGTCATTTTATTAATCGTAAACAAGTTTACAATTAATTACAGATATATATATATATATACATAAAGATGATATCTCTGAACCGTATGACACGATTAGTTCTAGAGCATATCTCTAACAATAACTACTGCTAGTTGACATTTCCTCGAACCGATCAACCGATTCCGTTTGCCTCATTAACTGTCAACCGTTTTCCCCATCCAGTCGACTGCTTCTGTCCACCCTCCTGTCGGTCGACCAGTTCCCCAATCCGATCAACCGATTTCTCTTTTATATATATTCCTATTATTCTTATAACCAATTAAGTTTTCTTTATAGTACATTTTAACCCCGCTCACTAAGCGAGACCACTGAATGCGTCAGCGTAAAGTAGTATACTGATTCTTATTACATAATAATTCCAAATCACCAATTTTACTCATATTACGAGCTAACCTAAGCTCGACTAAGCCTCGTTAATGTGTCAATTAATCAAGGATCATGCACGTGTAATAATGAATGTCATTAAATGACCATTTTACCCCTATATTCAAATAACAAGGTTTACATTAATTGTATGTTTAATTTTATTAAATCTTAAATTGCATGCTAATCATTTAATCAAAATAGTCAAATGGTATTAGAGCATGATTAAGGCTTTGATTATACTTGTGATTGCTTGATGAATGCTTAAAATCCATGTTAGCACCATGAATAAAAATTAGGCTATAATGGGATTTTGTGAGAAAAATTATTTTTCTCTTTAATTTCATGTATTTAAATGAATCATATGATGATGAATTTTCATGAATTTATGGTTGATTGAATTATGGAGACATTGATTTGATAATTGAAGTATGGTTTGGTTATGGTAGATCAGGGTTTCCATGCTTGATTTTGTGTTCATGATGGACAAGATGATAAATAGTTATCATCTTGTATTCTAATGTGATTAAAAGTATCATGTGATGATGTAGAATCTATGGATAATGATTTCATGATGATGGAAGTGAATTAAGCATGGTGGAAATACCTTAATAAATTTGGCACACTATGAAACAATGCATGGATTATGTGATTTTATGTTAATTAATGTGTGTTTAAATGTTGAACATGTTAATTAATTGTATATTAATGTGATTAATGTATAAAATGATAATATGATCATTAGTTAATGTAATTAAATATTAATTGTATTTAAATGATCATTAGGGTTTTGCTAAATTAATTGTTAATTTAGTTAAGTTGCTTGTTAATTAATTAAGTCATGAGATAAATTAGTTATTAGACTTAATTTTATGTTAATTAGATTAACATTAAATTTAAATTATTTTTCACAATTACCATATTAATTAATTAATGAGATTAATAAGGTTAATATGTATATGTATGCATTATGTGAATGTATGCATGTATGTATGATAAAATGCATGAATGATGATATTATGTATGTGATGCAATAATGATATCATAAATGCATATTTTTTAAAAGTTAAAATGAATTGAAAAAAATGATCAAGTTTGCTTATTTTTCAAGTTAACCTACTTTTATAAGTTAGCCAAATTATATAAGTTCAACTTATTTTTAAAGTAATAGTAATAATGTAATGATTGCATAATTAACTTGTTTTTCAAGTTAAGCAATCCTTACAAGTTAGTTTAAAATAATTTGTTTAACTTATTTTTCAAACTTATTTTTCAAGTTAAACAAAATTTTCAAGCAACGTCATTACTTATGCGACAAGTAATCCCGACCAGGCGAAGTGATCTAATTACTCGAGTGTCAAATAAAATAAGTCGAATAATTAATGACATTACTATTTAAAATAGTAATGCAAACTGAACATGCAATTCGATGACTTATGTAATAAGTTGTCGAAATCGAATCATAAATGTCCACGCGTGTGAGACATATGCGACTAGTTAAACTTCAAGGTGATTGTTTGCGAAACAATTATTCGAACCAAGCAAACATTAAGATTGCTTGTGAGATAAGTAATCTCGAACGATGTGATAAATAGTAAATCACTATTTATTAAAATAGTAATTTAACTCAAAAAAGTTAATAACTCACTTGTGTGACAAGTGGAGTGTATTACGCAAGCATATATTTCTTATATGACAAGTAAAGTGAATATGTCATTACAGTAGCATGCTAAGAAAACACCAGTTATGCGTGTGTATGCGTGTGTATGTGATATGCGCATATAGATATATATAAAAGATGATAATCGTTCATAAGATGGATAATTATCGGTATAAGTGCTTGGCCCTAAAAGAAATGTTTATGAAAACTTTCTAAGTTTTGAGAGTACGTACATGAGATGTAAATGAGAGTTTGTTTAACTCCTTAAAGACTTATCTTATCCTTGCCTCCCATTGTGGTATAACTAATGATTATTTGACATAAATTTTCTGCTCCAAGATTTCTATTATGTGAGAAGTATAAGGTTTGTGAAATTGAATTGGGTTTATTTAGTTCTCAGTGGTATTCAAGTTTTGACCAAGATTTCTATTGTATGAGGTTGGGATGAGAATGTTATTTGAGAATGCACAGTGGTCTAGATATGACTAGTGGAAGATACTAAGATTTATATTGTGTGAGGTATCTGAAACTAAGACAAAGGAAATAAGTCGAGCCTGTATGTGATATAGAAAAGAAAGAGTTATTAATTCATTGAAGTTAATTGACCAAGCTTTCTATTGTGTGAGGTTAACTGATGTAGATGAGAATTCGATTTCCCATTAATTTCTAAAATCTAACAAAACTTTTAAGTCTTATGTTAAGGAGTATGAGATTTAAATTAGATAGTGGGAGTTGATGTAATCATGCTAAATATTAAATGTATTCAATTGTTGAATTAATTTTCTTTTGTAATTTAATACATTGGCAATCTTTCTTTCTATGTCTTTTTCAATTCTCTCTCTTTGAAATCGAAAATGTCATATTCAAACGTCTTCTTAAAGACTCTGGACAATCATGTCCTTAACGGGCCAAATCTAAAGGACCGGTTGAGGAACTTGAGAATGGTTCTTGAGTTTGAAAATTTAGGATATATCTTGGAGGCCGAAATGTCGACGTCGTTAAAAGTGGATGCTCCCTAAGAGGAGCAAGATGCCTTTAAAAAATAGCATGCCGATAATCGTAGAGTGAAACTCTACATGTTAGCTTCCATGAATAAGGAGCTACAAATAAAATACAAGAGTATGACATCTGCGTATGAGATACTCAGATCCTTACAAAAGTTGTATGAGGAAAACTCTTGTGTGTTAGATTATGAGATATCTGCGACCCTGTTCATAATGAAGCTCAAGGAGGAGATCTCGCCTGATGATCATGTCATAAAGATGATCAATATCATCGGGCAGTTAGATATTTGGGCGTCATTTTGACCGACTGTCTCAAAGTGAATTTGATTCTCCAATCCCTCCCTTCTAGTTATAAACAGTTTATAACTAATTACAACTTAAACATGATTGAGTGTACTCTTTCGGAGTTGCATAATAAGCTTCAAGAGTACTTTAAGTAGAACAACATAGGTACGGGGATATGAGGATGTCTATATGGCCAGCACCAGTAGGTCTGGTAAACAACCACAGAGCTCATCTCAAGGTCCAAAGGTTTGACCTAAGAAAAAGAAAGCCAAGAAGGCTTTGCCTATCAAGAAATCCAAATCCAAGAGCAATGGAAAGTGTTTCCATTACGAGAAAGAGGGACATTGGAAAAGAAATTATCATTTGTATCTTGATAGCCTTCAGAAGACTAAAACAGATATAAATAGTAATTTTATGATTGAATATGAATTAAGTGTTAATTTTGATATTCATTCATAGGTTATTGACTCAACTGCTGCATCTCATTTATGTGTGTCATTGCAGGTAATGTAGAATAGTTTTACATTGGCAGGCGATGATATCATCTTACGGATGGTTAATGAAGCAAGAGTTACTGCAGAGGCTATAGGATCGTGCGAGTTGAGACTCCCGTCTAAACATATTTTGAAATTAGATAGAATTTTATATTTTGCTTCTGTTGTAAGAAACTTTTTTTTGTATCTGTACTATGTAATAATGGTTATTCTATACAGTTCAATGGAAATAAATGTTTATTACATTTTGGAAATGTATGTGTCGGCAAAGCTGTAAATATAAATGATTTATATGTCTTTCAATTGAATAATAGTTATTCACTATCTTTCATTACTAATAAAAGAATTCGTGTTGACAAAAACCCTAACTATTTGTGGCAGCACAAATTAGGTCATATCAGAGATAGACGACTCACTCAGCTTGAAATTAGTGGGATATTGATCTCATTGAGTTCGAAACCCTATCCAACTTGTCAGTCATGTTTTCGAGGAAAAATGACCAAGTCTTCTTTTAAAAGTAAAGGTGAGAGGTCAAAAGAACTGTTGGATCTCATACATACAAATGTTTGTGGACCATTCAATACTATGGCCAGAGAAGGTTTTGTGTACTTCATTGTCTTTACCGATGATATGTCTCAGTATAGGTATGTGTATTTAATGAAATACAAATTCGAATCCTTTGAAAAGTTCAAATAATTCAATAATAAAGTTAAGAAATAGACAAGAAAAAGTATTAAGACTTTACGATCGGATCGTGAGGATAAGTACTTAAGTATTGAGTTTCAAGAATTCTTGAAAGAAAATAGAATTATTTCGCAAATGACTCAACCGTATACACCTCAGCTTAATGGTGTGTCAAAATGGAATCATTGTACTTATAGGGATATGCTTTAAAATTTGCTGCACACAACCTCAATAAGGTTTCAACCAAATTAGTCCAAAAGACTTCGTATGAGATATGAAGTGAAAAGAAACCCAACCTCAATTATATGAAGGTTTTGGGTTGTCCGGCTTATGTCAAGCTTGTCAAATCTAATAAACTTAATGTAAAATTGGAGATGGGTCGGTTTATTGGATACTTAAAGATAGTTTAGGTTATTACTTTTACTTTCCTTCTAACGAAAGAGTTTCGATCAGCAGAAATGCACACTTTTTAAAGAAAGGGTTTCTTGAAGAAGGTTGTGCAGGTAGAGACATTAAGTTAAAGGAACAGTCCTTAGAAACTCAAACCGATGTTGCTGATGCTGGAGAGTCCAGCCAATAGCCCTCTGTTACAATTATTCCAATTCTAACTCATAAGTCTACTAGGGTGCCTAAGCTTCTAAAGATATATGGATTTTTTACTGAGTAAGATTTTGAATCTTACTTAGAAGGAGAGGTGGATCATGGTAATGATCCGAGAACTTATGAAGAGGCTATCCTGGATAGAGATTCAAGAAAATTGCTAGAGGCAATAAATTCTGAAATAGAATCCATGCATATAAATCAAGTTTGGACGCTTGTTGATCCTCTGGAGGGAATAGTTCCCATCAACAAAAAGTGGATCTTCAAGAGAAAGATTGGTAAAGATGGACAGGTAAAGACATATAAAACTAGATTGGTTGCGAAGGGTTACACTCAGAAACAATGGTTAGATTATGAGGAAACTTTATCACCAGTAGTTATGATTAAGTCCATCAAAATCATGCTAGCCATAATAGCGTACCATGATTATGAGATTTGGCAAATAGATGTCAAGACAACGTTTCTCAATGTTTACATTGAGAAAAATCTGTTTATGAAACAACTTATTGATTTTGTATCCTCTGTTGAACCGAGTAAGGTATACAAGTTACATCGATCCATTTATGAATTGAAGCAAGCCTTGAGGAGTTGGAACATCCAGTTTGATGAAACAGTCAAATCGTTTGGCTTTATCAAAAACCCGAATGAACCTTGTGTATATAAATGGATTAAGGATCATGTTGTATGTTCCTAATATTATATGTAGATGACATATTATTGATGGGTAATAACATAGACATGATGTCAGAGGTTAAAATCTAATTATCCAAAACATTCTTCATGAAAGATTTGGGAGACGCGACCAATATTCTCGGGATTCGAATCTATAGAGATATATCAAATAAAATAACTGGATTATCCTAAAAGTTGTACATTGAAAAAATGCTGAAGAGATTCAGTATGAAGAATTCTAAGGAAGGTCTTTTGCCCTTCAATCATGGTCTACATCTTTCTAAAGATATGGATTCAAAAACCGATGAAGAGTAGCAATGGATGCATAACGTGCCCTATGCATAAGCTATTGGTAGTCTGATGCATGCTATGCTATGTACAAGACCTGCTATTGCATATGCTGTAAGTGTTACTAGCAGATATCAGACCAATCCTGGGGAGAAATATTGGTCGGCAGTAAAAACAATCTTTAAGTACTTGAAAATGACTAAGGATTTGATTATGAGTTATAAATCTCAAGAGTTAAGCATTCATGGGTACTCAAATTCGGATTTTCAATCGGATGTAGAGGATCGCAAATCTACTTATGGTTTTATATTTTTGTGTAATGGAGGTGGTGTTAGTTAGAAGAGTTCTAAACAAATGATAACAATTGACTCTACTACAGAAGCTAAATATATTGCTGCTTTAGAAGCTACTAAGGAGGCAGTTTTGATGTGAAAATTCGTATCTGAACTTGGTGTGGTTTCTAGCATAGCTTATCCAATAAGCATATTATCTGGTAATACAGGTGTCATTGCACAAGCAAAGGAACCAAGAATACACCAGAAATCCAAACATATTCAGCGCAAGTATCACATTTTGAGAGAGTTTGTTAGTGCTTGAGAGATCATCATTCAGAATACCCCTTCAGCCGAGAATGTCGCTGACCCTCTCACTAAAGCAATGACATTGAAGCAATTAGACCATCATCTTAAGAAGATGGGTATTAGATATAAGAGCAAATGACTTTAGTGCAAGTGGGAGTTTGTTAGTGTAATATGCTCTAAAACCATTAAATGTTGTAGATTTTGGGCATTTTGTATTGAATCACATATTGTAATATATACTGTACATATTAATTTATAAAGAAATTGTTTCTTGTTCATTTGTATATGCTGTTTTCTCTATCTTTTTATACTAGAAGATATAGTATGCATATGAATTGCCTAGATAATTTAATTATCTAAATTGTTCCTCACGAGAGTGGTATCGATCAAGCATCGATATCGCATAATGGGTATATTGAATATCTCTAGTGAATATCATGAGATGATATTAGTGTAAATGGCAATGATAATCATGTCATTGGAGCATTAGTATGGATTAGCAGTTAGAAAACTGTTTTTCAAACGTGACTAAATCAATGATGAATTACATAGAATGTATGTAGTCAATAATTCGTCATTTGATTGCAATAGTGTGCAAAGTAGTTCTTTAACCTGAGACGTCATAGTCGACATCCGATATGGATGCACATGGCTCATATAGTGTATAAGTGCAAGACTAATCACGTCTTGCACAATAAACCGGTTTGGTCATGTGTTGTTTATATTGAGATGTGAGTGATTATTAAGATGAGATCCATTGACTCGATACACAGGATATTAAGTTCCCATTGACTCAATCCGGATTTGATTTCCCAGTCGAACGTCAGTGAACATCTGAAAACAAAACTCTTGCCCATGGAACAATATTAGTCACACGAAAGAGTTTCGTGGTGACAAGTTCAACGCGTAGTGATCGATGATCTGAATGGATACTAAGTTTAAGGTTTTGATTTCTATGAGACCTAACTTAGTCAGGATTAGAAGAACGGAATGATATCACCCACATAGAATATATAATTAGTAATAAATAGTTCAATGAAGATTTTTTTTATTGTGGTTTAAGAACTATGGCATATTGTTAGATATTAACTATAATCGTTGAGTTATGAGTCATTTTGTACTTTTAGAAGGCATGAAATGATATTTTTCAAAGAAATTGAAAAATAAAAACAAGCTCTCTCTCTGTATTTTCGACCAAGCAAATATTCAAAGTTCAAAGAATTTGATTCTCTAAGAGATCTAACATTTGAGAAGTTTATCTTCATCACACATCATTAAATGTTAGTGATTAAATTTTAATTTTGTTTAAATTGGTGAAATGAAAACTTAATTGCATGTTTAATTTGATTAAACCCTAAATTGCATGTTAATCACTTAATCAAAACCTTCATCTAGGGACATTATTTATGTTAGGTGTTTGAAATATCTCATCATTGTCTAAACCTTACTCATACCCACCCTCATAGTAGTCACATGTAACATCATTGGTATATTGTATTAAAGAATATGGTGCATTTATATTAGTAGTAAGAAACATAGAACTGACTTGGTTACTACCACTTGAAGAAGCAAAAAGATTTGTAAAATTTGTTTATGCTCATCATATAGACGGTTTTACATACTGTAGAATGAGCGACTGTATTATGGAAGCAACTTCTCTACTATTGAATATGACAAAAAGGGGCATAAACCCCCCAAACGTCGATACTTAGCTATTAACTCCAATGAAGAAGACAACATCTTTATCATTTTTTATATCAAACAGACCTAAATTGCAAACAATGTCTGCATATTGCTCTTATTTTAATATTGAACTCGGTTGGATTTATCAAAAGTAAAGAATATAATTGATTGATGAGTTATAGATAATTTATATTTTAATCAACCAAACGTTTTGCCGCCATTATAGAACTTATTACCATCTACTGAACCATCCTGCGATCCTCCAAAGACAATCAATAAGTAAACGTTTGTTATCTATGTGTAAAAGATAACAATTATCATAAACAAATATTACAAAAAATAAAATAAGACAAACAATATCCACGAAATTACTCGACGTTTTTTGTCGCCTCTCAACTTTTTCATCGAGGGGGAACCAAAAATGTAGAGGAACAACAAAAAAAAAAAGTCGAGAATGATGAAAAACATCGAGAAAACATTATTCCTCATCTTTTCTGACATATCAACAAGTATTTTTGTGTAGAAAACTAGCATATCACATTTAAAGTAAAATAAAATTAGTTTAATTATAATTCTTAAGCTCTAACGTATATTAACTAAGCAAGTCAAAATCAATACAATGACAAAAGAAAATTTATCTCACAAAATGTAATACTAATTCATACTTATTGAATATAATGCAGCATTTATTTTATTTAACCACTCCAGTCATTGAAATCAGAACTCGATTTGAATGCTTGTACAAAATCGTCTTCGTTTATCACTGCAATTAGGCAATAATTTCATATTTAATATTTTTGTTTCTAAATTGTAATGCACTTGATACAAATATAAAAAATAAAAAACAGTAATAAATAGGTACAAAATGTGTGTTTTGATCATGGTGAATTTAAGATCAAGCATCGATATCGCATAATAGGTATATTGAATATCTCTAGTGAATATCATGAGATGATATTAGTGTAAATGACAATGATAATCATGTCATTGGAGCATTAGTATGGATTAGCAGTTAGAAAACTGTTTTTCAAACGTGACTAAATCAATGATGAATTACATAGAATGTATGTAGTCAATAATTCGTCATTTGATTGCAATAGTGTGCAAAGTAGTTCTTTAACCTGAGACGTCATAGTCGACATCCGATATGGATGCACATGGCTCATATAGTGTATAAGTGCAAGACTAATCACGTCTTGCACAATAAACCGGTTTGGTCATGTGTTGTTTATATTGAGATGTGAGTGATTATTAAGATGAGATCCATTGACTCGATACACAGGATATTAAGTTCCCATTGACTCAATCCGGATTTGATTTCCCAGTCGAACGTCAGTGAACATCTGAAAACAAAACTCTTGCCCATGGAACAATATTAGTCACACGAAAGAGTTTCGTGGTGACAAGTTCAACGCGTAGTGATCGATGATCTGAATGGATACTAAGTTTAAGGTTTTGATTTCTATGAGACCTAACTTAGTCAGGATTAGAAGAACGGAATGATATCACCCACATAGAATATATAATTAGTAATAAATAGTTCAATGAAGATTTTTTTTATTGTGGTTTAAGAACTATGGCATATTGTTAGATATTAACTATAATCGTTGAGTTATGAGTCATTTTGTACTTTTAGAAGGCATGAAATGATATTTTTCAAAGAAATTGAAAAATAAAAACAAGCTCTCTCTCTGTATTTTCGACCAAGCAAATATTCAAAGTTCAAAGAATTTGATTCTCTAAGAGATCTAACATTTGAGAAGTTTATCTTCATCACACATCATTAAATGTTAGTGATTAAATTTTAATTTTGTTTAAATTGGTGAAATGAAAACTTAATTGCATGTTTAATTTGATTAAACCCTAAATTGCATGTTAATCACTTAATCAAAACCTTCATCTAGGGACATTATTTATGTTAGGTGTTTGAAATATCTCATCATTGTCTAAACCTTACTCATACCCACCCTCATAGTAGTCACATGTAACATCATTGGTATATTGTATTAAAGAATATGGTGCATTTATATTAGTAGTAAGAAACATAGAACTGACTTGGTTACTACCACTTGAAGAAGCAAAAAGATTTGTAAAATTTGTTTATGCTCATCATATAGACGGTTTTACATACTGTAGAATGAGCGACTGTATTATGGAAGCAACTTCTCTACTATTGAATATGACAAAAAGGGGCATAAACCCCCCAAACGTCGATACTTAGCTATTAACTCCAATGAAGAAGACAACATCTTTATCATTTTTTATATCAAACAGACCTAAATTGCAAACAATGTCTGCATATTGCTCTTATTTTAATATTGAACTCGGTTGGATTTATCAAAAGTAAAGAATATAATTGATTGATGAGTTATAGATAATTTATATTTTAATCAACCAAACGTTTTGCCGCCATTATAGAACTTATTACCATCTACTGAACCATCCTGCGATCCTCCAAAGACAATCAATAAGTAAACGTTTGTTATCTATGTGTAAAAGATAACAATTATCATAAACAAATATTACAAAAAATAAAATAAGACAAACAATATCCACGAAATTACTCGACGTTTTTTGTCGCCTCTCAACTTTTTCATCGAGGGGGAACCAAAAATGTAGAGGAACAACAAAAAAAAAAAGTCGAGAATGATGAAAAACATCGAGAAAACATTATTCCTCATCTTTTCTGACATATCAACAAGTATTTTTGTGTAGAAAACTAGCATATCACATTTAAAGTAAAATAAAATTAGTTTAATTATAATTCTTAAGCTCTAACGTATATTAACTAAGCAAGTCAAAATCAATACAATGACAAAAGAAAATTTATCTCACAAAATGTAATACTAATTCATACTTATTGAATATAATGCAGCATTTATTTTATTTAACCACTCCAGTCATTGAAATCAGAACTCGATTTGAATGCTTGTACAAAATCGTCTTCGTTTATCACTGCAATTAGGCAATAATTTCATATTTAATATTTTTGTTTCTAAATTGTAATGCACTTGATACAAATATAAAAAATAAAAAACAGTAATAAATAGGTACAAAATGTGTGTTTTGATCATGGTGAATTTAAGATGGGTTATAAATATAATTAGACATAAAAATTAAATCATTTTCTCTTAATTCTGTAATGGAATCAAACGAAAAAGGCGAGTAGGTATGGGTGAATTAGGTTCGTCTGTTCGTCCGTCGTCGTCCGTTAACCTCGTAAAGGATCTTTGCAATTGCTGATTCTTGGTCTAGTAAAGGTGAAATATTTATTCTTCTCAATTTTAAAATTGTATGAGTTTTTCAAATTTTCATATCTTGCTATTGAAAAAAAAAAATTGATTGGATCTATTTTTAATAGTTATTTACTTTAATTTTTTTGGCAACAGTGATAAATAGATACAAAATGTGTATTTTGTTCCTAAGGTGAATTTAAGTTGAATTATAAATATAATTAAATAAAAAAATTAGGCTATTTCTGTAAAAATCCCAATTAACGCTTATAGCAAGAACAGCGCATAATGAAAAGAAAAGAAAAGAAAATAATAATTAAAAATAAAAAAGGTGGGCTAATTTCCTCTTGATTCTGTAATGGAATCAAATGAAAAAGGCGAATTAGGTATGGGTGAATCGGGTCCGTCCGTCGTCGTCCGTTAACCTCAGCAAGGATCTTTGCATCTGCTAATTCTTATTCTGGTAAAGGTAAAGTGTTTATTCTTCTCAATCTTAGAATTGCCTGAGTTTTTCACATTTACATATCTTGCTACTGAAAAGAAAAATAAAAAAAAATTGATTGGATCTATCTTTACTAGTTATTTACTTTAATTTTTTCTGCAGCAGTTGATACTGATGTGAGATATTCAAAAAATAAAGAGAAATTGTTTATGCATCCCCTCCCAATTTCAATTCCTGTTCCATTTCCATTTTCAATTCGATCTATTTGTAATAATACTAGTACAAGCAGAAGAGGTGACATGCACAAGACTGGGAGTGTATCAGGTAATAACACTAGTGATAATAATTCATTGAGAATGACACAGCCTCAGCAGTCTATTAGGCGGTTGGGATTGTGTTCACAATTAGCTCAACAGTCTTCCCCGATTGTGTTCCCTGAGAAACGCAGTAAAAAGGTTAAGGCTTCTTCCAGGCCTGAACTGGATGATCCTCCTTCATTTGATAAACCTAAGATACATGAACACAGAATTGACATTGCCGGTGGAGGAGATGAAAAGTCTGATTTATTGGGATATATTGTTTACTCTGGCAAGCTTGTTTTGGATAAAAGAAAGACTGCCAATGATAAAAATTCTACTGATGTACAACTGCAGTCTTCAACTCAAGCTACAAATCAAGAACCTCTTAATGCTAAGCTCACCAGCAAGGCTTTATTTTGGGGTTCTCATGTGTTTCCTCTTGATGATGTCATCTCGGTATATTTTATTCTAATCTTTTTTCCTTTTTTTTATTTTTCATTCCCAACAATTAATTAGTTCTCATTTACAAGTAGCTCGTTAATTCATAAATGATTTGACAGGTCTCATACAATAATGGACTCAGACACTTCACTGTTCATTCTTATCCTTTTAAAAAGGGTTTTTGTGGCCTATCCTGTTTTATAAAACCTCGTAGAGTTCGCAAGGATTATCGCTTCTTGGCTTCTAGCACAGAAGAAGCAATTCAGTGGGTTGGTGGCTTTGCAGATCAGCAGTGTTTTATTAATTGTTTGCCTCACCCTTTGGTTTCTTCAAAGAAACAGGCTTCCTCAGAATTATTTCCAACTGACACTCCTCCTGAGTTACTTTTCCGGTGTAAGAGTCCGACTAAAATGCTTGTGATATTAAACCCTAGATCCGGCCGTGGTCGTTCTAGTAAGGTTTTCCATGGCATTGTGGAACCTATATTTAAGGTGTGTTCCTGGTTTGTTTTAGACTTCAATCTGCTACTTCAGCTTATTTCTGCTCTTTTTTGTGATGAGTTTATTAGGCTTACTGCAAACAATGCTAAAACTGAATCTGTTGCCTGATTTGCCTTACAAAGTTGATGCAATGGGTGTATTTGATAATTTGTTGTCGTTATAATTTTCTGTATAGTGCTCTTGTTGGCTGAAAAGAATTTCTTAAATTTTTGTCATAATAGCATTCATATTCATTATACAGACTGTGACAGCTTGCAGGGTTTAAACTGGAGGTTGTCAAAACAACATCCGCTGGTCATGCTAAAAAATTGGCATCCACTGTTGACATCAGTACATGCCCAGATGGTATTTCTACTGGATGCACTATTGACTAATATGTTTTAGTATTTCTGATGACAAACTTTGTCATCTTTGTTGATACTGTTGTACATTTTTTCAGGAATTATCTGCGTCGGAGGTGATGGAATTATCAATGAGGTGAGTCGTTTTCAACTTTAGTTGAATGGTGTTTGTTTTCTCCTTCTACTCTAGAAGTTATGAGTTACTTTTGCTTTTATCATAACCATGACAAGTTATTAGCTTGGATGGCTAAAAGTGCTTAATTCTCTTGATTAAAAAGTTAGTCATAAATTCCTGCCAAGACCATGTGGATTGGTTGAGTAATTTACTTTTCTGGAGTCAATGGAAAACAAGTTATAATGAAGTTGATAATTTCTAACTAAATCTTGGGTTAAGATTCAATACCATTAAGATGGTGTTAAATTTTAATTTCATAGTATTTTTCTTTTAGGTTTTGCAGTATTTGATCACATACTTCTAAACTCTATTTTTACTAAAATAATTGTTCTATAATCTTACAAGCCGATCTTATTATATGACATGAGAGTGTCATCTGCTTGATTGCCCATCTACGGAACTAGTCAGGCCTATATCTAAGGCTTATCTTGATAATCCATGTTATTATTTTTGTTCCTTGGGTAGTCAAAGTCTAATGGCCTTCATCTAATAGATAGGGGTAGAGAAATGAAACAAGCCAACATTCAAGTGCAGGGTGCTATTGTTCTAAAGTAACTCATGCAATGCTCCAAATAACTTCAACCGAATGCCTAACAGTGCTAAAGTAGTTTTGTGATTAATTCCAAATGTCTTGTTATAGATGATCGTTTACTACAAAGTTGATTGGTGTGAAAATGAAAGTTAGATTAATTATTGTCAGAATTTTCACAAATAGTGAGTGTGAAATATAACGTAATTTTTTTCTTGTGTGAGATTGAGAGCTTGTTTGTGTATTGGTTGAGCAAAACAAGGTACCCTAGAACAAATTGGAACCAAATCTGAACCGACATGGTAGGGTACCTTATTATACCAGGTAGGTTTGGGTTCTAAATTTTAGGAATTGAATTTTTTATGGTAGGTTTCAATTCCACTCGGAATCGGAATCGGAATCGAAACCGTACCTTATTTTGCTCACCTTTAGATTGACATAATGCAATGCATACTTCTTTTTTTCGTTTTTGTAGAAAAGGAATATGTTTAGTTGTATATCTAGAGAAAAGAATATGCAAAGTTGAAGCAAGGGATAACATGTTTGTTGATGAAGCTGGTGTTGTAGAATTGATTCCATATTTGTTTCCTTGTGGATAATTTGACAGTTCTCAAAGCTAGTGTTATATATATTTATTCCTTATTTGTAGATAATTGATTGGATTAGACTCTTTGGAAAGCCTTCAGAGTCTCGAGAAATTGGGTGTCACATGGAATTCAATCTGATCAGAACTTTTAAAAAAGGGTTGCAATGATTTGTTGCCATTTACGTGTTGCAAAATGTGATGTGTTTAATTTATAATATAGCTTATTTTTGGTTATCAAATAAAACTCTAGTTATTATTTTCATAATTGTCATCCGGTGTCTGGTTAGTTGTATGATCTTTAGCAGAGGTTTTAACTGGTATAAACTCTACATATAGAGAGGAGTGATTGTACGTTGAGGCTGTGAATGCCAATATTCTTTCAATAAGTAACAACCCGTCCAATGAAGTTTTGCCTCATGATTTATTCATCAACATGGTACAAAGTTTAATCTATTGCAAGCTTTAATTGGTCGGGATTTAGAAACATATTATATATGTTACCGCAGATAATTAGAAACACGAGTAACCATTGATTTATACCCTTGTAGTAGAATGTAATCTAACAAATCTGCAGTGTTGAAGAATGTAATCTAACAACTCTGCAGTGTTGAAAATGGCATGTAGGTTAACACTAAATCATTTTATAACAATTTTATATGTTAAATAGGTTTATTTAATTGTCTATGGTTATTTTAATATGAAACAAAGAAACTATCACTAAAATAAGGTATACAAAGTAGTGAACAAGATGTCCACTAACACGGACACCCTAAAAGATCACAAAAAAATGATCTATACTATTTGTATATTGATTAGCTACCAAAACTAAATCCATAGGATCTATAGAAACTATATTATATCGAAAGAAATAAAATGCACACCCAAGATTCACAAAACTAAAGCCCAAGGTACCTTCCCAATTTAGATATACAAAAGAGAACAAAGAATATTGAGATTCCCTACTGATAAAGGTTGAGAGTGAAGCTAGTATTCATGTTCTATCCCATTTAAGTCTTCCACAAAATAATCTTCAAAAATACTTCTATTTCTCTCTTGCCATATCACCTAAAGAATAGCCAAAACTACACATTTCCAAAACTCTAGCTTTTTCACCTCCAACAAATGCTTGAGGATTTTCTAAAGCAAAAATCTGCGAGAGGCTGGAATCTTCTACACAAATTTCACAGCCTGAGTTATCTGTACAATATTCCAACAACAGTGCTACAATGTGAAAAAGGTGCTCAACACTTAACCCATTCCTCTTGCACATAACTCACCAAGAAGGAAAGCATTTATTAGGATTACTTCTTTGGATCACATCACGAATGGAAGAAGTTGCATATGTCTAGATGCGAACTGATGTTGTCACTGACCGCCTTTAGCCTTTCAGATCGTTGGTGTAGACATAGATCAGGATGAGAACCCGAAAATTTCACAGGACTCCAGTCAAAATATTGGAACTAATAGTTTAATGTGATCTCTTAAAGATTTTTGGCTCCAACAATATGATAAATATCTTAAATTTCTTTTCAATCTCCAAAGAATGAATGAGAAAGTTGGGTAATCAATATACACCAGCTTGTCTAGAAAACAATCTAAAGTTTCTTTTCTAGACTTCACCAAATGTAGTTTGTGTGGTTTTACAATCATTTTTATGCTCATTTGTATTATAAATGTGTGTGTGTGTGTGTACATGTACATGTACATGACGTTTTTAATAAATTTTTAGGACCAATGTTAAATGATAAATGATAATGTTTGAAAGTGGGAACTGGGAGTTTATATCTAAAGTATTACTTTAAAGACCTTATCACTTTCTAAAGTATTACTGTAAAAATTTCTGTATACATATTTGATATCGTCCTAACTTTGAAGAAACAAACTTGATGGACAAAAACTCAGCAAACATTCAGACAGGTAATACATCACTGATTAATTTTGTAATAATTGTATCATCTGAAGTTCGCACCATCCCTTGTGGTCAGGAGCCTTGTCCATTGATGGCTCTCTAAGTCTGTTGTATCGAAGATTGAGTAATTTAGGTGAAGTTTCTTAAACTATGTAGACATTTGACTAACATCCCTTGGTCAGCAGTCTTGTACATTGATGCCTCTCTAAGTCAGTAGTATCAAAGACTGAGTAATTTAGGGTGAAGTTTCTTAAACTATGTTGACATTTGACTCCTAATCTCTCATTTAACTCTGAGCTGGAAGAAGAAAGGTTTGATCTTAAGCTAGCATTATCAAAAGTTGGGTTTGGTTTGTATTAGCTTTTGGTTTTTGGAAGTATTTAATGGTGTTTTGGTGTTGATTTGGCTTTAAACTTAGTTTTCTTATGTGAGTTGGTGGGTTGAAGGTTGCAGGTAATGCTGTAAATGTTTTTGGCATTTGAAATTTCAAGAGAAATTGATGTATTGATGGAAACACCTATGTTTAAAAATCAAGGATATTTGTTCAAATTTAATGTGAATGACCAAAATGTTTTTTGATAATTAAGGAAAATTTGTGAGGAAGAAACACGCAATAGCTCAAGGTATTTTTGAAACGAATTGACAAACAAGACCCTAAGTAAGTTGAATGATTAGCTAAAGGACAAATTTATTTCAGAGGCCACAGTGGCTGGGTACGCATGCTGGGCCTGGCACTTACCCTCACACGAGGGTCTGAACCCAGCCTTTCTGACTTGCTAAAATGCAACACAATACAATATTTATTATCCTATATCATATCATTTTCTTTGGTCTTTCTGGTCACAGAATGTTATGCGTCGATGACCTTTTGTCCAAGTGGCATATTTCCCCTTGTAAAATGAGAGTTATGAGACCCTTATGAGGTGAAAGGATGGGAAGAAGGATGGCTACTCCCTGTTTTGTAGCTCATTAACTGTATTTATGAAAAATTAAGAAATAGCTGTGATGGGACTCTGTTTGTTTCCATTTAAATATTTTGTCCAATGGAAAACATGTTCATTATAAATAATTTATTTTATTGTAAATTTCTGATTATTCTGTTTATGTACAAATTATGTAATTTTGTGAATTTTGGCTATGGCAACGGAACTCCCAACAATGACTTGGTGGCTAGCGATTACCACTGATGATTGTGGCTGACAGCTAGCAAATTGGGGTAGCCAGCGAAGGTAGATGAATTGGATTGCTGGAAAAATTTACATGTCTCCAAAAATCATTAGCCATATTCTGTGATTTACGTCTCTATGTTGACTGAAATTAATTGTGTTGCACTAAACACGGGAAGATGAAAGATTTCCTGCAAGTTGTTACTAAGTTGTTTGCTAAAGGGGATGAATACTCAGACAACTCTGACTCTTTAAATCTTTTTAATGAACCTTTTATACACTCGTTTCGTGAGTCTGAGTCTTAGTTTTGTGAACATCCAAAGGCATGAATAGTATGAAAATTTTCAAACGTTAGTTGTGGCAAATTTGTTAAAAGTTGGTCTAATGATCTTGTGCTCCTTGGCCGTGACTTGAACAGAACATTTCAATGGAATATTTGACTTCTCTTATCTATTGGTGAATTGTGTTGGATATTATACTGGTATTCTTCTTGTCTATTGAATAAGACCCTGATTACTGTACAGGTTCTAAATGGTCTACTTTGTAGAGACAACCAGAAAGAAGGCATTTCTATACCAATTGGAATCATTCCTGCTGGTTCTGATAATTCATTAGTTTGGACTGTTCTGGGAGTTAGAGATCCAGTTTCTGCTGCATTAGCTATTGTGAAGGTGACACTTTCTCAATCTGCTATCATTTTTGCTTGACACTTGTTGGTAATTCTGTTACAATTAACGATTGTTTCCCTACCTGAAATTCTTGATGGCCATTTTGGTATGCACATTTTTAGGTTATTTGAATAGCCATTTGAGCAACTGGATATTTTTAAAGGTTGTTAATATGTATGTTAGTCTATATGTTACCCTGTTAAGTAACACGAGCATGTGATGATTTTACCATCATTGTCGTTATTTACTTGGGTTTTGTAGATGAACTATTATATGGTTCTTATTGCTACAAACCTTCAGCTTGTGCTGCAATAGATTTGAATCTTTCGTCAACTTTGACCTGGCCCTGCATCTCTTCATTCATTAAGTGCTTTTTGTTGAAAATAAGTCTTGTAGTTCCTAAAATGTTTGGGCTCTGTGCAATATTTGCACTCGTATCAGTAGACTTTACTCGCTCTATATGATTGGCACAGAAACGAGTATCTTGTCTGCATATTAGGCTTTCTGCTGCTCGCAACTGATATAATTTGTTGGTTTTAGGGGGGCCTTACTGCTACAGATGTCTTTGCTGTTGAGTGGATTCAGACTGGTCTCATCCACTTTGGGATGACTGTTTCGTATTATGGTTTTGTTAGTGACGGTAAGTCATAAGTCTTTAATTAAATTTTTTCAAAATCTTGGTTCCTATTATGGTTGATTAATATGCCAGGTGCTCTGTTACGAACGGAAGGCAAATGATATAAGCTCAGTAATAGTTTATGGATTTTGTTTTATGGTTTGAAGTTTTAGATGTGCATCAATAACATGTTTCACCTTTTGAGCTCTAGGCATGCACTTTCCAGTTATTAAATTTTTTAATTAATTAATTGATTTATTTAAGGGGGGGGAGAGAAGAGCAGGAAATTACCAAGAATTAAGGGGCTCTCCGGTACTGTTATGGGGGGGTATTTTTCATTTTCTGAGTTCAAATTCAGTGAAAAATGCGTTCAGTTGGTGTTTACCAAAAACAGTATTTAGAAACATGGTGATATATATATATATATTTTTTCACTTTTCAATGGAAGTTCGAAAACAACTGTTTTGTGTTTTCACTGTTTTCAAGAATAACTCCCTCCACAACTCTGTTCAGAAATCAGTGGTGCTATTTGTTTTACCATATTTAATTTAACACATATCAAGAATTATATTTTTAAAATGATATTTAGGCTCATCTGCCATATTGATTATATTTTCTTTTATTTGGTGTAGTTAACAGTGTTAAAATTAAGGTGATTTTTAAAAACAACAATGAGAAATGACTACCAGATTTCATATTTTTTTCCTTGAACAATTAAGGTTAATCATATTATAAGTACTTTAAAATATTAACCATTACATGATATTTAGTTGATGAAATTTGATGAAAATAAGTACTTCAAATATTTCTACCAAACACAAATACAACTTCTTATACTTTAATTAATAAATTTGAACACAAGACCACTTGTAGAAACTGAATCAGCTACTATGTTCTCTCTACCCACAAACTTAAGCAAATATGTAAAACCTGACAATATTTCTCAAGTTTTATAAATATGACAGGGAACTTATGTTTATCGTATTAAGATAAGTTTAATTATAAATGTTGTTACGTTGTATTGTTAAAGCTAAGTAGTCCTTTTACATCTTGAATTACCATGGGTTGCCTGTGCACTTTCTCATGTGTGGTATCCCCTTGGTGCACCATTCTTCATTTAAATGTTTCTCCATGGGAAAAAGGGAAAAAGAAAAAGAAAATCATTATCTGTCTCCAAAAAGGTATGATTTTGATACCATTTGTTAGTACTTGTATCACTCTTCATAGCCTAGGTATACGATATTGTTGCATCGGGTGGGAGGCCTTGGAAACTTTGTGACTAATCTTGAATGCTTTTGGATTTATTATTTTTGTTGGGATAAGATAATTTAAATGACAATGATGTGTGTATATGGAGTAAATACTTTTTATCAGTACGAAATGCATATATTTCATGTGTTTGTACATCATTTGGTTTCAGTGTTGGAACTTTCTGAAAAATATCAGAAACGGTTTGGCCCTCTGCGTTATTTTGTTGCTGGATTCCTCAAGTTTTTATGCTTGCCAAAGTACAACTACGAAGTGGAATATCTTCCAGCATCAAAAGACGATCTAGAAGGAAAACAATCAGCAGAACACGAAATAGTTGACATTTCTGATCTTTACACAGACATCATGAGGAAATCAAAAACCGAGGGCATTCCCAGAGCCTCTAGTTTATCAAGTATTGATTCTATAATGACCCCTAGTCGAATGTCTGGAGGAGATCCAGATTCATGTAGTAGCACTCATGCAAGCACAGAACCATCAGAGTATGTACGTGGTCTAGATCCAAAATCGAAACGCCTGTCTTCTGGGAGGAGCAATGTAACAGCAGAACCAGAAGTTATTCATCCTCAGTTACCACTATCCACGACTCCAAATTGGCCAAGGACCAGGTCAAAGTCTAGGACAGATAAAGGGTGGACTGGATTGACTGTCACACATGATCCCTCTAGATGTTCTTGGGGAAATACTGGAACTAATGATAGGGAAGATATATCATCAACATTATCTGATCCAGGTCCAATCTGGGATGCTGAACCAAAGTGGGATACAGAACCTAATTGGGATGTGGAAAATCCAATTGAATTACCTGGGCCATCAGATGATGTAGAAGCAGGAACAAAGAAGGAAGTTATGCCTAGGTATGAAGATCAATGGGTTGTTAAAAAGGGGCAATTTCTTGGCATTTTGGTTTGCAACCATGCATGTAGAACTGTGCAGAGTTCTCAGGTGGCAGCACCAAGAGCCAAGCATGATGACAACACTATGGATATGCTCTTAGTACATGGGAGTGGGCGGCTGCGGTTGTTGAGATTTTTCTTGCTGCTGCAGATGGGTCGACATCAATCACTACCGTATGTTGAATATGTGAAGGTATGAGCTTTTTTTTTATGGTGCTTCATTTTTTTGAGTTATGACCTTTCTGTATCCTAGCAGGATTGAACTGCTACCTCCTCTATATCATTTTTTATTGGGAAAAAGGATACCGGCTGTCATTATTATTATTTTTTTGTTGGTGGGAAAGAGGGGATGCCATTATTCTCATCAGTCATTGCTTAAACAGTAATTTGAGTGCATTAATTTGCATTAAACAGCACGTTGAGTACATTTATGAGGACAGAAAATGATGCAATCATGTTAGGAAATCCTACCTGCCAGTTCAAGTGTGTTTTGTGTGTGTTTGTGGCTTCTCATTGGACGAAGGACCAAGCAGTATTTACATTTCATCTGGCACGCTGTTTGATTCGTGTCTACATTTCAATTGTACTCATTGAACATCATGTTAGTCTCAGTTGAGGAATTTTTATTCAACATACAACACTTGAAACTGAAATTATAACTAGGTTTATAATATCTACTGTTTTGTGGAAAAGAGAGCTACCAATATCTTGTTAATTTTGTAATTGACATGCATAATAGAGTACCAGGAGGACGCTGTATGCAATGGTGAAATCTACAAGTATTGATCCTACAACATAACATCTTATGTATATATATATATATGCCCTCAAGGACTGTCATTGCATTAATAACCAACCTAGATTGAGAAGTTGGGATGAATCTAGTTAAAATTGCATTGAGCTGTATTTGCATCTTTCTACTCAAGCTTCTACCCGATGCAGGTAAAATCAGTGAAGATTAAAGCTGGAAAGCACACCCACAATGGTTGTGGCGTTGATGGTGAGCTTTTTCCACTCAATGGACAAGTCATCTCATCTCTGCTTCCAGAGCAGTGCAGACTTATTGGTCATTCCCACAACCATCACGAGTAATATATGAATCCTTCATTTGAATTCTAGGACAAATTCTGGGGACATTTATGTTCTCATTGTGAAATATGCAGAGCATCCTTATACCGAAAAGATTATCTTCTATTTTGTTCTTTTTTTTCCCTCTTCTTGAATCCCTCCGCATTGTGCCATCATACAGCTGAGGTCCCTGTAAATTTTTGGTTCGGTTATATGCATCTGCTGCCTGTTGTTCATTCGTTCTGTTCCCCTTTTTCTTTCTTCCGTTAGCTAAGCTGCTTCTACCTTATTGGTGCTCCGGTGTGACCTGTTCAATGTATTGAAATTTCTGATTCATTTTTATTTTTATTTTTTTTTAAGTTTTGCTGTAATTATCATGGAATTGGTCTGGGTTTATTTGTTATGTAGAGCACTTGGCTTCATATCTTATCATAATTTTCCCAATGACTATTGCTCTTTACGTATATTATTTATGCTTCTAAAGTTGACTTCAAGCAAGCGATTCTGTTTTGTTGTATATCAATTTCCTCTAGATGCCCGAGTATGCATGAACATGATGCAGGGTTGAAAGTTGAAATCCATCAGCAGCTGAATTAAATCACGCAAGCAATTAAAACAAAATATAAATGGTTTGTTGGTAATGTAAAAATCTATGGATGAGAAAAAGGAATAGAGAATATTAGTGGGTAATCATCCGCTAATATCTATCAAGGTAAGGATGTTCCACCTCTCGTTTCTCATCCACAAAGTATGGATATTTCATTTTCTTTCCTTCCTAGAAAAATAATTAAAAAAGAAAATCTTTGTTCTACTGATATTTTATCATTTATTACGTTTACATGGGATATCTCGAGTGCTATCACTTATACATTGGCCCTTGTCAAGTCTTCTCTTTGGCTTTATCTTATTTGATAGGTGTAGAGATAATGCGCGCATGACTAAAGAAACGAATCCCGTTGTGTCATGTTTAGCTTAGCTGAGCCCGAACTAGAGAGAATCAATTGAATAGAAAACCAGAAACCAAAAAAAAAAAATTTTTTGGTGAGATAGTAGAGAAAGATTGAATAGAGACAGAAATCATGAGTAGCACAATGTTGGCTTTATCTTCGGCAACTTCTTCGCTAATAAATCGGCCACTTGCAAATGCGTGTTTCTCCTCTTCCGTAGCAGTTTCTTCATTTTCAGCTGCTACTAATAATTTTAGTATCAATATTAACAACAAAAGAAAAAAAGGATGGATGTTCTCCTGCGAAGTATCTGTAAAATCCAACTATTCAACTGCTTCTGTAGAATTAAACAACTGTCCATCTGTATCAGTGTCGTCATCGGCGGTGGCATCAGATGATGGCCTTGAAGAGGCTAAGTTAGGTGCAAGGGTTAGGGTGAAAGTGCCTTTGAAGGTTTACCATATTCCTAGGGTTCCGGAGGTTGACCTCACTGGCATGGATGGTGTGCTCAAACAATACGTTGCCGTTTTTAAAGGTAAGAGAATCTCAGCTAATTTGCCTTACAAGGTGGAGTTTAAGACTGAAATTGAAGGCCGAGGTACTGTCAAGTTCTTTGCCCATCTCAAGGAAGATGAATTTGATTACCTTGATTAATACTATTAACATATTCCTTTCCTTTCCACCCAATATACTTTCCTATCTTCTGCAGATAATATTGGTCGTCCTATATGTACTTCACATGAATTACGCTTTTTAGTACTATTGTTACTTTCTCTTGTTTTCTTTTCTGTTATATATTAAAAAGAAATTCTCTATTTCTTTCAAGATCACAAAGTTTTAATTGATTGTTCAAGTTTGGTAGAGTATTTCATTTACTCCATTTCTTTAATAATGTTACATTCAATACCACTGCTGAACCATAGTGTTTTCTCTACCTAAGGGTTTTTTTTTTTTGGGCAAATGTGTGTTATTGGTGATTGTAATGCGAGCAAAATTGTATGGGAGCATGGTTGATTGAAAATGCTTCTAAATTTTAAGATTAATTGCCTGGCCTTTTTCCCTGAATGAAGCAAGGCCTAGGCATTCCCTCAGGTCAAGGCCTCTAACTGGATCATGGTTCCTGATTGAGCTGACACATATAAGATGTTCTTCTTTTCAATACCCAATAAAGCTCTTTCCCCTTTTTAATGTGCTTATTGTTGAAGATCCGTTTTGAGGTTTTGGCAATGAAATAGGGAATACTTGATTTCTTATAGCTGGTTGGGTGATATATGTTACGTGTATTAGAAATGTGACAAATTAACTGAAGCAATAAATATGTAAGTTTTATCGGATTAATTATCTATTTTGTTCTCGCTAGAGGCTTGTAGTACCTCTGAGATCCCAGCAGAGAGACTATTTCACTTAAACTTTCAAAGCTTTTTTTTCCCTCTTTTTGAGGGACACATAGAGATCTTTGTCATACATTTGTGTTGATTTTAATTATTTTTGGCTGCTTAGCTGCGGAAACAAAACCAATTATCGGTAGCTGGTTGGGTGATATATGTTACGCGTATTAGAAATGTGACAAATTAACTGAAGCAATAAATATGTAAGTTTTATTGGATTAATTATCTATTTTGTTCTCGCTCGAGGCTTGTAGTACCTCTGAGATCCCAGCAGAGAGACTATTTCACTTAAACTTTCAAAGCTTTTTTATCCCTCTTTTTGAGGGACTCATAGAGATCTTTGTCATACATTTGTGTTGATTTTAATTATTTTTGGCTCCTTAGCTGCGGGAACAAAACCAATTATCGGTAGCTCATCAGCTGCGGGAAGAAACCAATGAGATCAAGGTTTTCATTGTGTAGATCATTTAGATGTTAGGGAATATCTCAAAATCCTGGGGAAGGTAGAAAGGCAGGGAAGCTCTGCCATGGTGATCACAGGGATATTTAATTTGGCTTCAGCCCTTCTATAAGTGAAAAGTAATTATAAACTAAGCATCTAAAATTTTCAAAGAGAAAAATAAAGATCTGTTGTGCAGCTTCTACTTTCAGGACATTCGGTTTTGTCTTCATTGTTTGATGGCAAGCATTAAAATAAAGGGTAACCATATGGAATCGAGACAAATAATGCCATCTAGATGGTAAATAACAAAACTGATGACGCATGCTTGAATTCGGAAATTAGCGTGATCATACCTTAGTTACCTTTGATCTTGTGAAAATAAGAAGTTGCTATGCTTCTGTAATGCCAAGATATTTTCATGGATCGGTTTTTCTTGGTTGCAGATGTTCTTCAATATCTTGACACTGTTATAGTGTAATTCAGAGCAAGATTAATTTAGCATATTTTTTTCTGTGAAATGATGGATTAAATAACTGCGATATGGTTTGATTCACTCTTAACCACACAACTGGTGAGTTGTCTGAATTCCAACATGAAATCTGAGCTAGCTTAATTTTTAGTGTCAAACTGTTTGCTGAGACAATTATTGAAGCTTTATGCAGTTTTATAAAATTAGCTGGTAAAATGATGTGTCAACTTGTCTAGGGCCAAATCTGGTACAAAGAGTTAATGTCAGATCAATTCAGATTGATTTGTTATTCTGCAGAGTTTTTTTTATGAAATGGATCATTCATGTTGTAGGTTTAAACATGCCTCTTGTTTTACTTCAGTCGTGAGATTTGAAATTAGATCTTAAAAGTTACGTTTAGCTAATGTTAAATTGTATGAAAGGGTTGTGTGCACTTGTATTTGAACTTTTATGCTCATATTGTTAGTTATAGGTACACTGACAGTGGGCTTAAATGCATCCATTGATTGAGCCCCATATAGCACTGATTGGCAATCCCTACGTAGACTTTTAAAAGCATGTGTTATGCTTGGCCTTAATGACATTTTCACCCACATTGACTGCAAAATAAGCAGTTGACACTGATCATTGAATGCAATCTATCATTTTATGCCTTTTTGTACCTGCTACAATTTCTTGTAAAATAAAAGTTGCCTGTGCTGCTTGTTTAGGAAAAGCTTTACTGATCAAAGTTCAGTTAAATGCTTCTACAACATGCTAATAGGGAAGGTTTATCCCAACTGACAGAGAAAACTCCTTAGGAAGAGACAAGCTTAGCTTGCACCTTTCTTTTTTCTTTTTCTTTTTTTTTTATTGGAAAAACTTTGGTTGAATTAACTTCTTTCGGTTGAATTGTTTATAAGTTGTAATAAGCATTCTGTTCATTTTATAGGATTGTGTAGTCATTCATTATTTCTGATTGTGTTCATGCAACTGCACATACTACGAGGGTTCTTTCTTGTTAATAGCACTGTGAACTCCTTAGGATACATTAGAGGGAAGTAATCAACCAGCTGTAATGTAAATTAATGTGTTTTTGATGTGGCAATGCAGTCCTTCAGTTCACTATTGGCATATATGATACGTCTGAATAGTATTTATGCGTGTTGGATATTTGAAAATTCACTATGTTGCCAATGGGGCTTTTTGGTTATCATTACGAGTGTTTTTGTTTTCACGGATGACATCGACAATGATTGATAAGCAAAACCAGTAATGCCTTGCCATTACCTGATATACAAATGTTTCTAATTGTGGACAATGTCATTCTTTCTTTTGCATGGTTCATGTGTATGGAAACAAGACATTTGTGTTATTAATAGTGCTACAGATACAAACTCATTCATACAAACTAATGTAGTAGTACTATATTATTTCCAATGTCTTATATCTTAACACTAGTTTCCAGAAAAGAGAATTCAAATTACATAGTATGAAGTTGATGAACTGTTTAATTTATTGCTTAAATTTTGCTTTTTAAGCACATCAATAGGAGCATACTTTGGCTATAAGATGGATAATCTTACATGGCCAAGATGATAATTCTGAGAAAGCTTATATGAAGTTTTAGAAGACTGCTATAACCACCTGAGTCTAGTAATGCATGCAGTAGCTTTTTGGACCCTACAGTCTCACTTCATTGGCCAATAATAAGTACGTGGTTGCATGTCTGGCTTTTGGTATTTATGCATTTGTTGAATTTTATGAAACGTCTTGCCTTACCTTAATATCGAATTTTTTGATGCTTACTCTATTAGTTTTCTTTCTCACCCTCTCAAAAGCTTCAGAAGTAGAACGTTGTTATTCGATCTTAAGTAGCAGCTCTTGTGCGCCTATTGTTCAATTCTAGTTTGTTGAAAATTCGAAACGTACTTTAAAGGTGGAGATGGCAGTTCTTCTGGTTGATTGGATGGAGTGGAGTGAAGACACTCTAGTTGTGTTTTATAGGTTCACTCAAAATGAATGGTGAATGATGATCACCTTGCTTATCTGGTTTTCCCTCCCTGGAAGGGACATTTAAACTTTGTTGATGATGAACCCATGGTAGAATACTAGGAAGGTGCTCATTATCACTTGCGGTTGATGTAGAAGGGCTTTAGGTATAGCAGCACACATAATGCACGTGAAGAGAGAACTGCCTGCCTGACAAGAGATGATGTTGTAGTAATAATGATTCCACAATATCCCTCGTGTTAAATCCACTGACTTATAATGGTTAAGCAGAACTCAATATGATGTTTTTTTTTTTTTAATCTATTTACTTTAACCGAACTTGTACTTGTTTTGAGACACGGATTTGTGAAAAACTGGCCGATCGAAGGAGGAGAAATTCCACGTCACTCGGATAAGAAACATTATGTTTGTACTGATTTTAAGCTTGAAACGTTTACTAAAAAATTCCACTACATTTGCATGATTTTATGAAAATTTGATCAATAGACAGTTCGGATGACTTTTTTTTTTTTCTCCATCTTAGGAGGTGGTGATTTATAGTAAAGATGCATTGAACACATCTAGAATAGTTTGACATACTATACTGGTGCAGAGATTTGTGCTATGAAACTGTTCTTTCACGTCCTGTTTAATTGATCAATTTGACTTGATACGTCAAAAAATATCTTTCAACTTGAAATATGTTATGTTTATGATTGTTGTGATTCTATCTAATTAAAAAAAAAAGGTGCTCAAAACTGTTAGTTAAACATCCACTTTTACTTATTTACCCATTAATCAGTTATAATTGACAAACTAATTCTTTAATGTCTTGTTTAATTGACCTAATTTATAATTTTGATATGTCTAAAAATGCTCTTAAGCAAATATGATATAAGTAATTTTATTTTACAATTGTTAATTAAAACTTAAAACACCTTAATTTAAAACCCACACAATCTGTTTTAAGTTTTAGAGCTATAGATAATGGTCCAAGAATTGTGCTTTAGAAACTTAAATGTTAAAACAAAACTTGATGCTATTTGATTTGCTATAGTTTACTTATAGGGCACGTAGCATATTTGCATATGTTTGTTTTTCAAGTCTCGACGAGGCTGGTGAGGATAAACGATATTTCTTTCTCTTGTTCTTGAATAGCATGTAATGGGAAACTGATTTCTTTGTTTTTTTTGTCATTGGATTGAAATCCTCAACAGAGATAATGTAAGATTTACGGCATTATAATAGCTAAACAAAATCCACTTTTTTTCTTTTTTTTTTGTCAAAAGATTTAAAACTAAACAATTCATGTTTCACTCGATTAGTTTTCAATTGAAATCATTTTCATTTGACAAAGAGAATAGGTATTGATTCCATATTTGATTCTTTCGTAGATTAAAAGGAAATTACACTAGATCTACGTGAACTTTCTAAAAATTTTGGGAGAGGGGATCAGAGTACTCTATAGTCTATAGATTAAATAGAGATAAAATTAGCATGAATATGTAGAGTAGAGGCTTTGGTTGCAAAAGGACAAACCAATTTATGATACGTTGAGCTGTATTTCAAGAAATTTAGGATTCATAATCATATCATTCATGCCATACCAGCTTTGAAAAACATTATTAAATCATAGGCATATCCTAATCCAATGTGAATATGATATTAATGCTTTATGTTTACAAGTTACAACCGTAAATGTTATTATTTACGGCTATTGAGTTAATGTTAGCAGCACAAGAAACATATTAACACGTAATGGTAAGCACTCTGCATATGATTTCATATGATATGAAAACAAGAAACACAAAAAGAAAAGATGCTGGTGTCTGGCGATTGTTAAGTTAGTGACTATAATTAAGTGGCTCCCACTGCATTAATTAAGAAAACACTAAGTAGTGAAAGATACTACAACAGATCACTATTCAATTAAATTTGAAGTTGAAAAAAAAAAAAAGTAACAACAAAAAGAATGAAAATAGAAAATAAAATTTTATAGTATATATAAAAATGAAGGAAATTGAAGAGAAAGGTAAAAAAGTGGTGGGGTATGGTTGATTAGTCTTTTCAATTTTCAGTAGAGGAAGGAGGGAGAGGTGGGTGATCGATGGGCTGGACCGTCTGTGGGGTTTGGTCCAACCGTCAAATTCCAAGGGAGACGGTAGGTAATTTTCAGGGCCATCCCCAAACCCATATGTCGCCATCCATAATCTATTCGCCTTTGCCCTTCAAGTTATTTTCTCTTTTTTACTAGGGTGTAATTTTCCCTCTCTAGGATTAATTTGAACGTAACATGACATAAGCATTTATTTATTCATTTCTTATTATAATATAAAATTTGAGGTATGCAAAATACAAATACAAATACAAATACAAATACAAATACAA
>JAXCLQ010000009.1:2495696-2534748 GCA_035584115.1 Cedrela odorata
CTGTATCTGTATCTGTATCTGTATCTGTATCTTTTCTAGTATTAGTTCTAACAATTTATGTTTACTAGTAGTATAAGAAAAATCTCAACAGACATTGCCATTAACTTCAAGCAAATCCTACACTTCTCTCTCACAGACCAAGCTGCTGCTATGGTAAACTGTGTCATTCACTCTCTTCTTTCCTTTTCATTATTTTATATATATATATATATATATTTAAAATGTATTTTGTTCTGATCTCAGAGTTTTGAATTTTTTAATTTTCAGCGATGAATGACGAAATGAAGTGCTGAACGGGAGGTGATATGCGGAAGATCTGCTGTTCATTAAAGAGGAAGACGGTCATCATTTTTCAGATTTGATTTATTAATTGAATGTCAGGAGAATTGCTAGGGTTTTGTCTGCTGTTCCATTCAAATGACTACCAAACGCGCTTACAAGCTACGTATCCTTCTGGGGCTTTACATACACTTTGATTCATCACTTCAAAATTCCCAGATCTCTTCTTTCTTAATCTTTACTATCGACTACATTGTTTTGTTTTATTGATGCTGATGTAGTTGTTCGCCTTGACTAGCATAATCTTTTAATAAACTTAGAGGAATTTGTAGCACATTCTTCTACCGTCAATTGCCTCAAGATTGGAAGGAAGTCATCGCGGGTTTTAGTCACTGGAGGTGAAGATCACAAAGTTAATCTCTGGGCCATTGGTAAACCCAACGCCATTCTGGTTAGTCCTCTATCTTTCTTCCTTTTTTATAAAGAAATTTTTTTCAAGAGAATGAAAAGAGTGCTTTTAAATGCCTGATAAAATCATTGGCATTGGCATGGTAGTAAACTTGTTTAATTCCAGATAAGAAAATCAAATACTACAGTAGGGTGGTCATTTTTGTGACTAATGTTATTGCAAATGTTTTTTTTTCTTGACAGAGTCTGTCCGGACATACAAGCGGAATTGACTCTGTAAGCTTTGATTCTTCAGAAGTATTAGTAGCTGCTGGAGCGGCTAGTGGAACAATTAAGCTTTGGGATTTAGAAGAGGCAAAAAGTAAGCTTCTCAATTTCATAAAATACTTTCAACTTCGTAAACAGATCGTACCCTTCTTGATTGTAATTCCTTCTGTGGCATTGTGATTCTTTGTGCAGTTGTTCGCACACTTACTGGTCACAGATCCAACTGCATATCTGTGGATTTCCATCCTTTTGGGGAGTTCTTTGCATCTGGCTCTCTTGACACGAACCTTAAGATATGGGATATCAGGAAGAAGGGATGTATCCACACATACAAAGGTCACACTCGAGGGGTCAATGCCATCAGATTTACCCCAGATGGTCGTTGGGTTGTATCAGGTGGAGAGGACAACACTGTAAAGGTAAGATTTGATTTCCTATTAGTTCATGATATTATTGGTATCAATGTAGTATATATCATACCTACAATTATGTTCATAGAAAGTTACATGGTAGAGATGATGCTCCCGTATGATTTTATGGTTGACTCTGAATAACTACACTATCTTGACAGCTGTGGGATCTGACTGCTGGAAAGCTTTTGCATGACTTCAAGTGTCATGAAGGCCAGGTTCAGTGTATAGATTTTCATCCTCACGAGTTTCTGCTGGCAACGGGTTAGCTATACTTTGTGTTAAAATTGCTTTGTATCAGAAATTTATTGCTGTACAATTTGATACGTTATATTATTCTATAATCACCTTGTTTATCTCTTTATTACTATAGTAGTTATTGAGATCATTATGTACTGCTTGTTTACTTGAATTTTTGTGGTTGCTTCCTCTTCACATCTTGTCCTACCTCCAAAGAACCAGTACAAGTGATTAACATATAAACACAGAAACAGTATAAGCTGTAAAGTGTGTTAGGTTAATGGCTTGACAGTTGCTAAAAGACTGCTTGATATATATACAAAGCAAGGTAGTCAAAATGTGGATTACAGTTTAGTTAATAGTTCAAGCTAAAAATTTATCAAGAGTTTCAATGTAAAGAGCGTGAGATCATCTTAGGTTTAAGATCACTACTTTTTTTATATAACCTGTGAGTAAATTATTTACTGAGAAGATCCTTTTGGATTTTCCCTTGTCACTGTAATGCAAGACTAAAATAGCAATCTTACTCTCTTTTCTTGTTGTGTCAGCATGATTCCTCAATCTAATCCTATTTTGTGGTGTTTTGTCCTAGTAAATGAAATATCGGTCCTTGTTTGTATTATTGCACTTTATATGATTTTGCCCCTTTTCAGGTTCATCTGATAGGACGGTTAAATTTTGGGACCTTGAAACCTTTGAGCTAATTGGTTCGGCTGGGCCTGAGGTAATCTTATGTCTTCTTGCATTATTGTTGTTACCAAAGTAGATTTCATATTAGTGAGAGAAGCTGAAAGTCTCTGTATTTTTCTTTTTCTCCACAGACTACTGGAGTCCGTTGTTTGACTTTTAATCCTGACGGGAGGACCCTACTTTGTGGATTGCATGAAAGTTTGAAGGTACAATCTCTTAGTAGTTTGAGCAACTTTATGCAAATCATATGTTAAGGTATTGCCTTTTTTTTACTAGTTTCTACTTTTTATCAATACAGGTTTTCTCCTGGGAACCAATAAGGTGCCATGATGCAGTGGATGTGGGATGGTCTAGATTGTCAGATCTTAATGTTCATGAGGGAAAGCTCCTTGGCTGCTCGTATAATCAAAGTTGTGTTGGAGTGTGGGTTGTAGATATATCGGTATTGCTCATTTGACTTGCGCGTGATTTGGCTTGTTTTCTGCTGATTGTAATAGATTGTAATGCTGTGCTGATTTGTTGCTTCCAATGTTTTATCTGATGTACAGCGGATAGAGCCATATGCCATTGGTAACGTTACCCGATTAAATGGGCATTCAGATTCTAAATCTAGTGCAAGTGGGAATTTATCAGTACTGAATGAGAACGCTGCAAAGACTAGTTTGGGAAGGTTATCCGTTTCACAAAATTCAGATCCTTTGGTGAAAGAAACAAAATCTCTTGGAAGATTGTCAGTTTCTCAAAATTTGGATCCTGCTAAGGAGTCAAAAGTTTTGTCATGTATGTTGCGTTTTTATGTTTTCAGTTTAGTGGTAGTTTTGGAATTTTATTTTGTTCTATTTTTCTTTCTTCCTTTTCCTATTTACACCTGTTACAGTACTTGGTTTAAACTTTATTCACAAGTCATCAGTGTGACAAATGCATCTCATTCCTAGTTCTGTATGCTGGTTGAAGCCACAGGAAGTGTACCTGGTACTCCTCAAAGGGTCAACCTAAACATGGGTTCAAAGACGAGTATGGCCAGTTCAATGGCAGTGCCTAGTGCAACTGTCTCAAAGAGGAATTCTACTAAGGCTAATTTAGCATCCAATGCTCCAATCTTGAACAAATCAGATATTGTACCTGTAATTGTCCCTAAAACAAATGCAAGATTTGAGCAGGCATCTGAATCCAGAAAAGAAGTTGATGTTATTGGAAGAACAATGCCGTTTTCTTTGCAGTCAAAAACAGTTGATTTTCGAAAGTTCCCGAACAGTGGAGATGAGGTTGACCAACCAACTGTCTCTGTTCTCTGTGAAACCACAGGCTCTAAGGCTACTGAATTGAGCAGTATTGCAGACAGGAATACCTTTGCTGCTGTTAAAGGTCAAATCCAGGGAGTTTCTGCCACAGAAAGGAACACTAAAGATGATAGGTTTACTGTATCCAGTAAGAGTGGAACAATGTCAATGTCAGAGTCCCCTGCTAGCTACCAGGATGAAAGATGTACGTATGCAAAGCATTACAAGTATACTTTTCACCTTCAATTTCACGGTTTATTTGGGCTTCATGTTGGTAAAAAATTAACATATAAAACGTTTTCTAATTCTTTTTAATATTTATGCATGTTCTTAGTTTCACTTCTGATAATCAGATAGAAAGGAACCTAAATATTTCTTCTCAAACATTTCAAATAATATGACTAGGCCTCATTGCAGATACAAGGTCTTTTAAGTCTTAATAGGAACACTATTTCATTTGTTGGAACAAGATTGTTTAACTAGTAGATGGCTTGTATCTAAAAGACACAGGATTTGGATAGATTGCCTACCAGAATCTTTTGGCATCATAGTATCTTACTCTAAAGAGATTCATCCTGATATTTACAAATTTAAGATTGGTAAGTCTTAAATTCAGTGTTATAGAGATCAATATTATGCTTGGAGGACTCCAATGAAACTTGGTGAAATTTGATTTTGTAGTCTAATCACATGTTTGACTGATTATCTTAATTTTTTTATATTTAATTGACTTTTTTTATAATGCTGATAAAGATAAAAGCTTTACTCTGTTACCACATATGTACAGAAAGAATGAGGAGAGGGTTTAAACCTCTTTATATATTCATGCATCAAAATAAGGACAGAGTTTATATGCACTCTCAGTTTAAACTTGTTAGAAGTGGACGTGGAAAAACTTTATCATTATATTCTTGAAGTTTGGATGAATTATGGAATGTTTTGTTGCAGTTTCAACTCAAATAAATTATTTGGACCCTTGGATCTCCAGTACCCTAAGGGATTTGGATGCTAGTTGGTGCAAAGATGGGCTAGGCCTAATCACTAGGCCCTATGGATTTATTTTTGTTGGACATTTACAATAGAGGCCTATAGGTCTTATCATGTTAGCATATGGGTTCTGTAGTTGTATTTTTGCTACTATTGGTTAATGGATCTAATAGGGAAACATGACCTCATTTACTTGTTTACTGATAAAATAAGACTTTAGTCCTCTCTTACTATTGTAACTAGTCTTAAAAAAGCAATCCTTGAGTCCTAAAATTAACGAAGTAAAAATAAAAAAAAAAACTACTGAATACTGTTTTCTTTTCCCTGTGGACTTCTCAAGCTCATGGTTCCAGTTCAAACTTGGGACCTTTTTAGCACCACCACATTTTGTGTGAAGGAGGGTATCATTGGGTTCACAACAAGTTGGTGAAATAATTTCATTTTTCCTTTAGATGAATTTTCTTTGGTCTTTAAGTTTGGCCTTCATGATTCTCTTGTTGTCTTAGCTGATTTGGGGTTGTTTTATTAGATTATATTGGACATAGAGGTAGTGCAAATCTAAAGAAGGATACATTCCTAAAAGAATACATTTTCATCTCCAAGTGAAATACATGTAATTGAATGTTCACGAGAATAAAACTAGGGCGTAGGAAAGGAAAGGGGAAATTAGGGGTTAGATCAAGGAAGAAAAGGTAATACAAGAGAATAATATCTGCAAGTAAGGTTCAAAAATCATGCCTAAAAATTTATTGGTGTTTGGAAAGTACACGTCAAAAAATATGATCAAAATGCTCTTTCTTGAGTTTAGAGAACTAGAGAAGTGGATTTTGATCTAAATCTCTTGGCCTACACTTATGTGTAAAAAGATCATTTTTGTTAAGGCATTCTTGGAAATATTCTTGTGAACCATCTTTCTTGTTACTATGATTCTAATGACCATTGCTAATAGCATTTAAAGACATGAGTAAGTATTTTCTGTGGAATTGGGATCTGGAATTAATTATATAACCTATCTAATAAACAAGGGGGAAAATGGAAACAGAATTTGATTCCACCTATTTCAAATAGTGTAACTTATTCTCGCTTAAGGGGATGAAGGGATTAGTATGAGGTCTGTTGTAGCTACGAATATGGCTTTGCTCTCCCAGCAGCTTTAGGTTTCAGAAATACGGGAAGTAGATAAGCACATGTAGAGGGTGATGATTGTATTGAACAAAACCTTGAAATGCAACGATATCTTCACATGCACGCACTGTTATTAGAAACGAGATAGGCATATTTGCTAATTAAATGCTATCATGATTACTATAAAATAAATGCAATTGTTATCGAAGCTTTTTTGCCAGTTCCTCTGCTGCCCAGTTTTTAGTTCATATTTTCATACTTTAGATATTTGATGATTGATAGGCTTTCTTTGAGAATGTCTGTGGCCGTACTTATATAAGTCTTATGCATTTATATTTCAAATGAAATGTTGAACTCTTAGTTCTGAAAACTACAATTGTTCATTGCAGATGATAGTCTGGGGCATAAATCAAACAGAGATGGGTGTGCTATGGAAAGTCAAAAAAGAGGTATTGATGTTTCTAATTCTTTCTTTATATTTGTAAACAGTCCAATGAAGTCTGATTCAGTTTACATTTTAAAAATTATTAGGAAGAATGCGTTCACTTGTCGTAAACTGGGAGAAAAGAGGAAGATCTCCAAACTGTGAGGGACCTAATTCCAGTATTTCCTCTGGGACAGTTTCTACAGTAAGCGTGCCCCCTTTTAATGTGGTATGAATACATTTGAGTTATGTACTCACTTTGTCTAATATGTTTTCTTTAAACCTTTGAAAGTTACTAAAATATGAAGAGCACACAATACAATAAGTATTTTCCTTACACGTGCAAATAAACATCTTATTAGACGAAGGTGAACTTGATATCTCTTGGTATGTGTTAATTTGTGCAAATTTGTCTCTTAATATATGAAGTTTAAACAACGGGGATATTCTCCACATGCTGAAAAAGAGACGGCTTCTGTTAGTGATGAGGATGCTGCTGCAGATGTAATGGAACAGCATGATCAGTTTGTCAGCTCTATGCAGTCTCGTTTAGCTAAGTTACAGGTATCCTTAAACAAAGTTATTGTTAAACATGGATGATGAATGAATTATTACTCTGATGAGAAGCTCCAATCCCAGGAGATGATGGTTAGATCTTTCTGAGATTCCAATGCATCATCATGGGTGGGTTTCATTCGATGGAACTTTGTTGTGTGAGACTGGTTGCTAAGGATACCTGGCATTTTCAGATCCTTCTCATATTTTTCAAGAACCTTTATTGTTTCTCTAGCTTCCTGTTTTGTGACACAGTTTTGTTCAAAACACTCTTTGTTAGAGTTGCATACTAATCTCTCTCTCGCTTTTCGCAGTTATCAATACCTACATGCTTAATGCTTTCACCTCAAATAATCTATATTTCACCTTCCATGCTTAACTGGATTGACAGTCCTTGCTCATATGAAATATTTTCTTGATCAATGATTTTGGGGTTTGCTTAATGTTTAACAGTTTAAGGTACTAGAAAAGACAGCATAGTATTTTCTTTTCACTTGTTATGTTATTTATTTCATTTATGAATCTACTTTACTGCCACAAAAGTAGGGGTGAAGCCATGACTAATTCTCTCTTTAATTTGATATACTTGTCTCCTATTTGTTAACGTTAAAAGATGCTGATTTTTGCATAACCTTATGCAGGTAGTCTATAGATATTGGGAAAGGAATGATGTTAAGGGGGCCATTAGTGCTATGCAAAAGATGGCTGATCACGCTGTAAGAGCTTGGTGTTCAATTATATATTTTTCCATCTTTTAATACATTGGATGTGAAAACAAATTTCTGTTTTCTACTACTCATTTTTGAATAGTTTCTGTTGCTGTAAACTGCAGGTCCTCGCCGATGTAATGAGCATTGTGATGGAAAAAATTGACATTGTCACATTGGATATTTGCACTTGTCTTCTTCCTCTCCTGACAGGTCTTCTTGAAAGTGACATGGATAGGTAAGAAGATTGTAATATCTTCTTGTTTTTATTGTTTTATTCCACCTGTCAGCACTATATCATGTTAATGCATGGAAGAAGTAGTTGTTTCCATCCTATGTCAACATAGAGTTTGCCTTTAAATATTTAAAGATAGAGTAGTATGATTGCAATTTGCCTTTAAATTTACCTGATCTGCGGATTGAAAAAATGAGATTACAAGGTGAAATTCTTTTCAGATGATCAAAAAATTAATTGTTCCCTTAACATTATCACGATTACTAGGAGGGGTTCACAGCACTGAGAGCATTGTTTTTTTCTCTTTACACTTCCAGTCACTAAGAAATAGGTAGAAAGACGGGTTATTTTATTTTATTTGTTTGAACCAAGCAAATTAGCAAGCCACAGATATATTCATTAGTTAGGTTATGACCATCATTCATTCTAAGGAGTATATATATCTCCTAGGTAAAAAAAGACTGGTTGTTAAGGATCAATGAGAATTGAAAAGGTGCCTATCATCTGTCAACCAATTAAAGAAAAATTTGCTAGAGGAATTCCCTGAAGAGCTAAGGCTCAACTTCCTCGAAAGTTAAAATTCCAATTCCAACCCAATGAAGAAGAGGCAAGGACACTCGTGCTTTTGAGCAAACATTGTGAGAACAAGAAAGTCTTTAATGGGGAGGAAATAAATAACACGAAGAAGAATCTCCAATCGTAACGTCCTTCCAAAAATGGATTTTTTGTCCATTAGCAATTTCCAACTTCACATGATAGAGAAAAGAAATGTAGCCATGTAAAATAGATTCTAAGGGCATTGCTAGGAGCCTTGAGAAACTATATTTGTGGCCCAACCCTCACATGTGAGGCACGTGCTTCTGATTCTTAACCACAAACATTACAGTAACCACACACAACATATAATAATTAATAAGGATTCAAGCATGATACCACTTGGTTCTCTTGACTTTGATACCATGTTGAATAGTCCTTCAATTCAAAAGCTTAAGCTTATAGGTAAAGGTTCAACGTTGATATTTAAGTTCTCAAAACAACGAAACATATTTCTTGAGTACTTATATATTCTAAATGAAGCATTATTTATGGTATATTTTTATATCACTTGATTAGCGGATTTCAAAATAAACTACCATCATTGTCAGATTGTTTTGTATCTATAATTTTGTGATTGATGTCCCAGCATATTAACTGTTTGCCCCAATTTAGGCATTTAAGCATCTCCTTGGACCTGCTGCTTAAGCTTGTTAGAACATTTGGTTCAATCATCTATTCAGCAATATCAGCAACAACTTCTGTTGGTGTTGATATTGAGGCAGAGCAAAGGTTTGTCCAGATACATCTTTAATTCCTTTGGTTCAATGAGTCAGAAAAGAAATATCAATTAACTAAGATTAAAATATGTTTTGCTTTGTATCTAAGAATCGAGCGTTGCAATCTCTGCTTTGTAGAGCTGGAAAAGGTTAAACGCTGCTTGCCTACACTTACCAGGTTGGTAACAATTAATTTAGCTTGAATGGTTGCTGTTTGTTGCTTATTTGAAAGAGTTACGGTTAGGGATTTTTTTTTAATGTATAAATTTTCTGTTTTCCTGTAGAAGTGGCGGTTCTGTTGCAAAATCTGCTCAAGAATTGAATTTAGCACTTCAAGATGTTTCATGACTGACCACTCATACTGAGTAAAATTGTAATTTGTCTCTGACCTTGCATGGATTAATTTCTTACAATGCTTCGATGGAGAGGGGTTCAAAGAATGAACTATCTACATGCAAGGGCCAATAGCTTAATGTCTTCCTATGTCCCCCATTCTGCCATGTACATGCTAAGTGGAGTCATTAACAATAACTTAATTTTACTAAATTAACTGGAAACCAAAGGAATAGTAGCTGCTGCTGGTTGCTGCACAGTTTTGGCAACTATCAACTCTGTACCATGCTTCGCGAAGAAGTATTTACCCACTTTACTTCCGTCTTGCACTCTAACCCTCATTGCAGCTCATCGGATGTAACTTTTGGTGTGTATTGATTTAATTATTGTTTTCATCATACATATATAAATGTGTCAAATCCTGAAATAGAGCAAGCTGAGCTATTTTCGAGCTTGATGTTCAGACTTCTATGTAATTATATTATTATGGCTAGGTAGTGAGTTTGGCAGCTAATGCTATAGCACAATACATGCTAGTATTGGGCAAATGCATCGGAGATTCTTTCTCTCTGAGACCATTGTGTCCCGTTCGCCAAATTTTCAGCTTTAAAAGATATTTTTGAGAATAAATGGATGTGGGTTTCACTTAAAATTCATAAGGATGTTACAGCGCTTGTATAATTCAGTTCTATCTTCTATCTTAATTAAATGCAAAAGCTAGAAGCTAAAAGAAAAATGTCTATTCCAACTTTGTAAGTTATGTTATTCAACAAACTTGCTAAGTTGAAAGTGCTATAATAGACAACATATAATAAATACCAAAAATGTGTACAATAAACAACTTAAAACAGAAAGAAAAGAATATAGATACATTTATTTCAGATCTTGAAATTCTTGTATCCAAACTCAGTACTTGTCATCCCCTCTTCCCAGTCACCCATGCAACGCCCTCCAAATACTACTTGTTGAATGCCTAAATATCTGCCATTTACACAATCAAAAATGAAAAACTAACTTATTAGTACTAAAGTCAAGAACTATCATCCTTCAATAGCATATGATGGTAACACCGTATTTGTAAAGCTTTCTTACTCTGAACTAAGTACCGTCAAGCAGTTGAGGAGGACATCAATGGCAAAAATATCACATGTACCAAGGTCTACCCTGTTATAGGATATATTTGTGAGACTTCTTCCATGGTATAGAATGCCAAAAACAAATCTGCTAATATGTTGTTAAAGACAGGAAAAGCAACTGAGATCTTGAAGCCATACCAAATGCGGCCCCAGTTATCCTGAAACTCGACATCACTGATATCATGAAATGAAGACGGCATCACTGTGAAACCCTTTTCTGCGTCATAGAGGGGATCATACTCCATTGATGAATTTGCCAACTGTCATCAACAGTATTATTCTCTTTTCTTGCACAGCAAGAACTAAAGAAATCAAATCAGCTAATAATTAGGGAAATAAACTTTCATGTCAAATTAAGTCATCTACTTGTCAAGAATACCACATAAAAGTTCCTCTTTTGTTGCACAATATATATGCTTGAAATATTCAATAATTAATAAGAAAGACCAATGACTATTCTTTTTACATTTTATCTGAGTATTTTTCTTGATATTACATAATTGTGTCGGCCACACAGTTTTTTTCTCTCTGCTGGGTACGTACAAGACAAATTTCTCCAGAGCGTGAACCTTTCTTGGATCAACAATGAAGAAAAGGCATAACTGCTCATATTTTTAGAGCTTGAGGTTCTTTTACCCAACAGGCTTCACTTAAATGCTCAAATGAACATTAGCATGTAAAGAAATTACCTTCTACAATTATTACCACAAGTAGATACCCATAATTCCACTATGCATACCCACCCATACAAAAGTGTGTGAAATGTTCTTTTTTTCAAAAAAAAAACTTTGCCCGTATATATACCTTAGGTCATCAAACAAGCACAATGACCACACAATAGTTAAAAGTGAACAAAAATAAGACAGAGAGCACATGAACAAACCTGCAGATTAGAAGAATTAAAAGCACCCAATCGCCCCATAACATACCATGACTGAATAACCTGTAAGTTCATGACCAATAAAATTGATAAACAATAAATGAATGGCACAAGCAATAAATGATGATAATTAAATAAGGTGTTCCAGATAATTGAACGAGAATTCAATGCAGCATGACAAACTAAGAGGTGTATCTTCTATGAAACACTTACACTACCAATAAGATCAACGTCCCGATCAGATGGTGAACCATATAGTTCAAACCATATGTAAGAATCCAGAGGATTAAAGCTGTGCAGTCACAAGAAGAAAATTAATATTATAAAAGGTGAAGTTAACATGTATATCAAATACTTTTCATTAAGTAACAGCTTCAATCCTGCTCAATATTTTACTCGATGCAATTCCTGTACTAATATGGTTCTCAGCCATTCAAGAAGCGTTGCAACCAATATCAATTTTGTGGTGCATTTAACTTATACATGCCAAGAAAATTATGTCAATACCATTGATGAAGCAATGACTACAATAAAAAACTAGCAACAATGCCCAGAGTATTGATGAATTTAACATGATAAAGCTATTCTTAACATGACAACATCATAACAAGTCACTAGTTTGAATAATCAATTACTTGATAATGTGATTGCATAATTGAACCCTAAAGTGTATATAACTCGTTAACCCAACTAATCAGTAAGTTTATTGAACCCTTAGCCTGAAACTTAATTAAAGTAAGAGGCAAATTACTCTCTAAAGCTGACTTTGAATGCAAGGACAGAGCCAGTTTTCGATTTATTGAAGTTTGTACCCTTCTTTCTAACTCTTTCTTCAATCTGCAACATGTTTGCCAAAGACATTAATAAAAGCTGGTGTGCATTAATGTACACCAAACTTTCAAGGAAAAAAAAAAAAGGCAATATTGACAATTTAGAGCCTCTTTTTTCACCTTGATTTGAAAAAGAAAGTCAATTATAAATCATTGTGTTATATGCATTTAGAAAGACATAATATAAAATGAGAGCATTATAAACAAAAATTAATTAACAATAATGGCGCTTGATCAAAATTTGAATAAAAAGATGAGGAGAGTTTCGGTTCAAGTAATGACTCGTTTTCTCATAAGTTCAGGGTTGCCAATGCTGTCGCCAAGAACTGCTCGGAGCTCCTCATCGTCTTTGCATGCATCTTTAAGTACCCTGTAACATCATAACATAGTATATCTACAGTTAGACAAAACGCATTAATTGAGGCATTAATTCAAACACATAGAAGAGAAACATTTTTAAAAAAAAAGTCTACTTTGCCCATGAAGGATATTTGTGAAGTCTATCGAATTCACGCTTCCTCTTCTCTTCCCGAACCTTGAGCAGTCTCCTTCCTCTCGCCGTCGTTCCCGACCCTTTAGCCCCAACTTCATTTGTTTCACTATCGTCAGTAGTTGCTGCATGGATTGGCTGAAGCCGAGGCGGCTTCTTCGCTGTGTTTATGGCTGACAAGTAGTAATTTTTGTTATTGGGAACGAGTGTAAGTGAATTAGAAAACGAGAAGTGATTAGGTTGAACAAAGGCAATATTATTGAGAAGATGAAGATGGGTTCGGGTTTCATTGCTAAAACCCCATATCTTGATCTTCACTGCCTCCATTTCCCCTTTCAAAAATGGAAAACTAAAAGCAACAATAATCTTCTGACCCACCGCTATCTTTACACCTTTACTGTAGAGAATTGTTACAATACTTTCGATACTATCACAATATCATATACCACCACAGTATTTTTATTATTATTATTATTATTATTATATATTGTTAAATTTCTTAAGTTAAGGTTATATTTAAGTTTCCTTAAAAATAAAATATATAAAATTTAAAAACACAATAAAGAACTTGTGACATGTAAGTATGAATTTTATAATACTTTCATTCATATTAAACAAAAAAGGAAATTATTCATTAATAATAATAATAATAATAATAAAATTAACTATGTATTTGTTAAACTATTACAAAAATATCAAAACAAAAGCCATCTAAAATAATAATAATAATAATAATAATAATAATAATAATAATAATAATGTCATCCACTTCCTTTTTACCCTTTGTATTTATCTATTTTTCATTGGTACAAAAAATTTTATCATATAATAAATAATATTGATTATATAGGGCATACTGGCCATTCCATAGAGGCTGTGTAGCAGCAAACAATAAGACGGACAGAAATAATACCATAATTTGAACATAAAAGAGGAAACCAATCATAAAATTAAAATTATTTAATTCCCACTAAAAGATAACTGAGACAATTTATTAATTTCAGTCTCAAACTATCACTACTAATTATTAATATAAACTAGAGAAAACAAATTACATAAAATATATATATATATATATATATATATTCCTAGCCAAATGTTCGCTGTATTGAGCTCTTAAGAAATAGGTGTCAACAGGTACATCTTGCATGTATAAGGAGCCAAATTGGTTGATAAGTTCCCTACCACTGGTTTTGGCAAATTCTCATGCTGCACAAACACACAAAATGAAGATATCAAGTTTTATGCACAGACACAAATAAATGAAATTAATATATAAATAAATAAATAAATAATACCTTCCACAGATCTCTAGCTATCACAGTAGTTTTCGGTGGGAGTCCAATATCTGTCAAGTGTGCTGAGGGAGACGCAGGCCATTGATTTCTGTTTACTAGAAGTACAACAAATCTATAGCCTGAAAGAGGACCTGCCCAAACCTGTTGGAGCCAAAGCACAAATGAATGATTGTTTGTACAAACTCTCTCAAGAAATCCTAAAAAGAAATTACTTTCAAAAAGTTGTAGCTTGCTCTGTTTATCAGTACCTCAACATCTTCTCGAACCTTCTTAGCTTGAACACCAAGTGGATCTGTATGTCAACACCTTTAGTTATGCTCATCCTCATGAACACGGCAATAGAAGTATATGAAATCATCAAATTCTTTTACCTTGGTTAATAGCTATGACTTCTCTATTGCCAATAATATCCAGTGTTTCTCTTGTCATATTTCTCACATCACAGCCAAGCAGAAGGGGAGCCTGCCAATGCAATCAATCCATCAGAAATGCATTAACTCATTGAGCAAATCATTATAATAAATACACGTTACCTTGGAGATGGCCCATAAACTAAAGTGTATGATATATTCATCCTTTGTCATTCCTCCATTTCCAACCTCAAGCATGTCAGGATCTGAACAAATAATGTTATAAAACACATAGTAAAAGAAAAATTTCCTGAAATTATTTTTACATAATTTTAGAATCCTGACCATTCCATCCACCAGGCCTTGCAAAATCAGCATAAACTTCATTAGCATCTGCTCTGGAAATCATACTGCAATACCAAATAGCACAAGTAATTAACTTAGAATATTTAACCAACCTCTGACAGAAGTTATTTTAAATTCTGACTATGAAATGCGTTACCTGTCAAAAGTGTCCTGAATGTCACCAGTAGTTCTCCAACTATTTCCTACCTGAAAACCCCACAAAGCTGGGTGCATGTCTCCCCTGTATGTGTATATATATATATATATATATTAAGAAGAATATGGTAAATAAAAAGAAGACTTGGCTGCAGAGGCGAAAACAGAATATTTTCGTTCATAGAAAAAAAAAATTTGATTACCACTCGCATAGTGAGTAGTAAATTGGGCGGCGAGTCTTCATTAAAGCTCGGGTCATTACAGGGTATCTACACAAATAAGGTAAAGTGAGGAATTATAAATAGCCACACGCTTAAATGGATAAGTATTTTGTATTACTGATTTAATTACCTGTTCATTGGCTTTGATCCATCTGTGTAGCAATTATCATACTTCAAATAATCAACACCCTACACAGAAAGTTAATTTATATTAAAATTATGAATACAATAGAAAACCCGAAATGGAAATCGAACTCTGAATATTATTTTACCCAGTAGGCAAAGGTCCTAGCATCTTCATCCTCATGACCAAGTGAACCAGGCATTTGTTTGCTACAAGTGTAATACCTGAAAAACAAATACATGAAAAAAAATTTATGAGCTAGCTTCAAAAAGAATTTTCTTTCAAGTTTTAACAATGATTATGTATGTTACCCTGCACTTGAGTATATCCCAAGTTTAAGCCCCTTGCTGTGAACATAGTCTGCCAGAGCTTTAATGCCAGATGGAAACGTTGAGTTTTTAGCTTGTAAACGGCCCTGAAATATATATATCATTTCCTTAAGTTCCAACTTCAATTTTCAATTTAAACATGGAAACACAGAGCAAAAATAGAGACAAAGCATACCTTTGCATCGCGAACTTGTTCACCCCAACAATCATCTAAGATGTTGCAAACTTTGGTTAGCCATTTATGTCAAATAATGATAAGAACAGAAAACATATTATATAATACACACACTATAACAGAGAATGAAAAACATAATTGAAACATACCAATGTTAACATATTTATATCCAAGCTTGGATAGACCACTGGAAACCAGAGCATCAGCTGTGAAACCAACCAAGTAAGATATAAGTACACTGTAAAATAAATAAAGACAAAAAAGAATTCAAATACAAACTTACCTGCTTGTTTGACAATATCTTCATTAATATTACACCAGAAGTGATTCCAACTATTCCACCTACAATCAAAAAATGAAGGGACAGCGTCAGCAAAACTAAACCAATCTTGTGTTAGAAAAAACTGTTGTATACAAAATTTCAGTACCCCATTGGAGGAGTTTTTCCAAGGCCATTTGCTAGCAGATTTCGCCTGTGTTGCTGGCTGTAGTAGTTAGCTTTGCTGTTTGACATCTTCCCCATAATTGTTGGCCTCGACGAGGCAAATCCTATCACCATTAACAAACATATTAACTTCAGAAGAAAACTGTTACGCCTTTTCTCCATTTCTAAACTACCGAATCACACAATTGTTTTAAGAATGGGAAGAAATGGTTTTAGAATAGTAAGCTTCGGGATTGGAGAAGGTAAAGTTGCTATTTATAGAGAATTTTGAAGGCTTACAACTTTTTACGGTTGCTTTCTCTATGATTTGTTACTTAGATTATTGGATAGCTATAACTTTGCGTCACACTAATCCAGTTTTATTTTAAATTCTCCCTCTTTACCGGGATTTTTTTCATGGGATTTCTAGTAATAATCCAAAACAATTACTTGCTAATGATAAATAGGGAAATTTTCTTTTACATTAAGGTAATTCACTTAAAAAAGGAAAATATTTAACCGATAATACTGACAACCTTTTTTTTTAAAAAAAGGAACACAGTTGTGTTGATCTGTAGACTCTCACACGTGGGTGAAGGTCCCGGTGATATGCTTCTATTTTGTCTTTTGTAGCCAGTGCTGTTATTATTCAGGAATTACTTTCTTTGTTGCTTGCATTTCACTGCAAGCAATCTATATTCAAATTACAGAGCAATAATATTGTATTGCTCTTTAGTATCAATCTTGTGGCCGTGCCTCAAAAACTTATCCACTAGTTTGATAAGGATAGCAAAAGGAGTACCTATAGCTATGTGAAATGATGTGGCGTGCTCTGCTAATAATCAATATATATCCAAAGCAAAATTTAGGAATGTTGAACCAGTTTTTGATTTGTTATATATGTTTTTACTTACTTAAGTTGCAGATTTTGATCATTACCATAACCAAACTTCATTAACAAGAGATGTAATTCAGAATCAAATTCCAATATCCATCGATTTACTGGGAACCGAAAATGATGTGGAAATGGAGGGAAAACTGCCATGCAGCTCTTTTTGTTTATTTGGTTTTTCTCTATCTCCTCCTTTCCCTTTTATTCATTCATTTTGTCAAATGTTACACTTCGTTCCTTTTTGTTCATGATAAACAAATATATTAAAATGGTGCCGAAACACCCCCTTCCAAAAGCATTCAAGCATCTTTCGATTAAAGATAACAAAAGGCAAAAATTTAGTAAAGCCTATTAATGGTGGTCTGACATGTGGTCTGTTTATCACCATTAAAAAATTTGTCATTCTGTACCAAAGATTTTTTGCATCGAGTTTATTAACAGAACACTTAAAAGGAAACCAGAATTCTTAATACTTTCCGCGGATTCATGTGTCGCTTAAAAGATTGCAAGTACTTCTGAGAAAAATGTCACAGCATTGAAACTTCTAAAATGCCATAACCTCTAACCAATTAATGATGTTATTATCTTCCCTGAGATGTTTTGTTTATAGAGATCAAATTGTAAGTGTACGGTTCAAGGATACTCTGATAAAGTAAACCAATGCTCATTCCACAGACTTGCTTCCTCCAAATTACAGTAACAATTATTAAATTTCAAACACGAAATTCATGTCATTAGAATAAAAGATACCAATTACATCATTTATAAATTTCCTAAGCAAACTTTTGTGTAGCTCAGATGACCTCTTAAGAAATAGGCTTCAACACGTACATCTTGCACGAATGGGAACCCACCATAGATGACAGGTTTCCTACAAATTGTGTCGGCAATGTCTTGTGCTGCATCAAAAATATACATAACTCAGTAAACAAATAAATGCTTTCAAGTCTCAAGCAAGGAAATCACTCGTATATTATGGAAGAGATGACACGAAAAATATGAATAAATATTCTAAGGCTCGTAGCTGATCATTACCGCCCAGAGATCTCTAGCTTCAACAACGCTATTTGGGGGGATTCCAATGTCATCCCAGTTGGCTGTGATGGCATAACGTCCAGGACCTCGGTTGACTAGCAGTACAGCTACCCTGTAGCGTGATAGTGGTGCTGCCCATATCTGTGAAATAGAAACAAAAATGATTTATTTGCCCTATTATTCTGAAGGAGAACTGCATTCTGCATATACTACAATCTCAAGAAAGTGTAGAAGTTTTACCTCTTGATCACCAAACAATCTAACCTTCTTTGCTTGGATGCCGAGTGGATCTGATATATATTTATATATATATATATATGAACAACAGGAAATCAAATATTTTAATGGGTTAAGTGATGCAAACTTTTTCTACCATGTAATATAATTACCTTGGTTAACAGCAATGACTTCTTTATTGCCAATGATCTCTAGTGTATCAGCTGTCATATTTCTAACGTCGCAGCCAAGAATTAGGGGAGCCTGCAATATCACTTACTCATGAGCTGCAGAAGACAGCATTCATGCAAGGCATGGGTGCATGTGAAAATTGTTAATCTGCCATACCTTGGAAATGGCCCATATACTAAAGTGTACTTTATATTCATCTTTTGTCATCCCTCCATTTCCCACCTCAAGCATGTCAGGATCTATTCACTCAGAAAAAAGAAAGAAAAAGCAAGAGATCTCTAAAATGAGGCACAACATTTCTGAAAATTATTTATTAATTGGAGATAGAACTGTCACTATATAAGAATTCTGACCATTCCAACCACCAGGCCTTGCAAATTCAGCATAAACTTCATTTTGGTCTGCTCTGGAGATCATGCTGCCAAGGACCAAACAAGTAACTTAGGACATTTGAATCAACTGACCAAATATTGAATTCTATATCCGAACTTTTACCTATCCCAATTATCTTGAATGTCAAAAGTAGTTCTCCAGCTATTTCCTACATTACCACCCCATAAAGCAGGATGCATGTCTCCCCTAATGTAAGGCAAGATGAATATGTTAAAAAAGAAAAAGAAAATTTGAAAATGCTATTAAATAGTTCATCATTAAAGACAAAAAATATAATTACCATTCACATAGAGAGTAGTAAATACGACGGCCAGAATTCATTAATGCTCGGGTCATTACAGGGTATCTACACGAAAAAGGCAATGTAGCATATTATATATACATGATTAAATGAAGATGATGAGAACAATGAGTATTTCGTATTATCGATGTGATTTAATTACCTTTTCATTGGCTTTGAGCCATCGCTGTAACAATTATCATACTTCAAATAATCGACATGCTGCACAAAAAAAGTGAATTATATTAACTTTTGGTGGAATGAGAGCTACTAAGATAATATAATCCAAAAAAGAAAATGAAAACAAAACATTCGTACCCATAAAGCAAAGGTCCTAGCATCTTGTTCCTCGTAACCAAGTGAACCAGGCATTCTTTTGCTACAAGTATAATAGCTGCAGAATAGAAGCAAATGCGTCTATTTACTTAAGAATTTTTCAAATTCCATCAAATGTTATATAATGTAAGTTTGTGTCTGGTCAGAATGTTGTGGCGTTACCCGGCACTTGAGTATATCCCAAGTTTAAGCCCCTTGCTGTGAACATACTCTGCTAGAGCTCTAATGCCGGATGGAAATGTGGTGCTGTTAGCCCTTAAATTACCCTGAAATCACTAGACCTTATAGTACCACTTTCCTTTCCATTTTTTGTTTTATTACACAAATAGAAATAAACAGAAGAAAGAAAGAAACAAACCATACCCTCTCATCACGATCTTGTTGGCCCCAACAATCATCTAAGAAATCAAGCTATGATTAAACTTATGTCCATATAACTAGCCGAAAAATACCATAAAATATAGAATAAAAAATACAATTGCGTTGTACCTATGTTTATATATTCATATCCAAGCTTACGGAGACCATAGAAATCTATAGCGTCAGCTGTTAACCAAGCAAACAGCAAAATATAAGACTGCTCCATGAAAGCTTTGGTGATTCTTCTCAAGCAAGAAACTCAAATTGAAAATACTGGATAAACATACCGGCTGCTTTGATGATATCCTCATTAATATCACACCAGAAGTGATTCCAACTATTCCACCTGTACAAAAGGAAGAAACCAGCTTTTTTTCAATATACACATTAGCAGACAAAATATCAGCAGCATATAAGAAATAACAACAAAAATCAGATGCATGCATATATAAAAAGTTGATACATACCCCATGGCAGGAGTGAGGCCAAGGCCATTAGCTAGCAGATTTCTCCTCAGTGGCTCGGGGTTAAGTTTGCCGTCTGCCACTTTCCCCACCATTGTTTCTTTCGACGAGGCAACACCTATCACCATTAATGATGAAACTAAAAACCATATTAATTTCACAAGTATGCTGTCAATAGTTTTCCCCATTTCCATAACAAAGCAAAACCAAATGAGTATGAGGATTAAAAGATAAGTGTGGTGAAATTTGGAAGAGAAGAAGGCAGTTGTATTTATAAAGACTTGAGGAATCATAAATTTTTGGGATACCTATTCACATAATATCAGGGATTATTGGATAACCTTCATTCCATCATTTGAAAATTTTTAAAAATAATCTACTTTCATTGACAAAACCTTTTCATCTTTATCAGAGCACTTGATAATCCATTTAAATAAATAAAAAATCTTTAAAAAAAATTAAATAAACCCACAAATGCCAACCAGAGGGCATAACATTTCCACTCATCTTACCATTGAAAATGTTGCATTTCTACCCGCTTGTGTATGTGATCAGGCTTTAACTTGTATTTTGTTGATTGCATACATCATATAAATGGTAAGATGAGTGGACAATTTAGTGTAAACCAAGAGATAACAATTGGTAATGTTGAGTTGCACAATATGGTGTCCGTAAATTTTCCAATTTCTGCTCGTATCTTTTCCTCTACTCATTTTACTTCTTCCATTCACTCATTAGAACTTTACACCACGTTATATTTTCTTGTATGTTCATAACAGGACACAGTATTGTGAAGCAAACTCCACATTACTGTCTTCCTTCTCTTTATAGTTTTTTGTATAACAGAGAATTCAGATTACGGCACTTCTAAATAAGGTATTGAGGCCACCCAACATTTGCAATTTCAATGATTAGTTCATCAATCCTCTTTCCAACATACCACCAATAATAGGAAAGGAAACTACAATTGTGCATGCATTGCAAAACGAAAAGCTTTGCTTCAACTCTTTATTACGAATCAATGTCCAGTAACATGTGAGGAATGCTATTACAAATTTCAAACTCTCACTGTGACATGATGCTATTTGCCTAGAAGGAGATAACCAACTACATAACAGATAATCCTGTGTAATATGCAAATGATGTTCTATCAGAACGACCTCCTAAGCAATAGGCTTCAACACGTACATCTTGCAAGCGTGAGACTCCACGGTGACGGTCAGGTTATCTACAAAATGTGCTGGCAATGTCTTGTGCTGCATAAAACATATATACATTAGGAGGAACCACAAAATATCCCTCACAGTGGAAGAAATCATAAAGAGGAAATGAACAAATATGATAAGGCTTGTAGGTCAACAGTTTACCTCCCAGAGATCTCTAGCTTCGACAACACTTTTTGGAGGAATTCCAAGGTCATCCCAGTTGGCTGTGATGGAATAACGCTGAGGACCGCGGTTGACTAGGAGCAAGGCTACTCTGTAGCCTGAAAGAGGCCCTGCCCAAATCTGTTAAAGAAAAAATAAAAATGATGGTTTGCTCAGTAACTCTAGAGAGAGCACTACTACTGTCTCAAGAAAAATTGAACAAATTTACCTCCTGATCACCTTCCGACCTAACCTTCTTTGCTTGAATGCCAAGTGGATCTGTTGTATATGAACACATGATACCAGCATTTAAATAAATTTAATGATACAAACTTGTTCACGTCGATGAATAAATGAAATCCAATTTACCTTGGTTAACAGCAATCACCTCCTTATTGGCAATGATTTCCATGGTGTCTTTTGTCATATTCCTGACATCGCAACCAATAAGAAGAGGAGCCTGCAATAGTACTTAATCAGAAGTCAACAGAAGTCACAAGAATGAGAAATCATGCAAGGCAAATAAAAGATACTAGTCTACCATACCTTAGAAATGGCCCATATACTGAAGTGTACAATATATTCATTTTTGGTCATCCCTCCATTTCCCACCTCTAGCATGTCAGGATCTGTTCAATAGACCAAAAGTTAGAACAAAAATCTAAACAAAAGTAAGTAATTTGCTGCAAATTATTTCTACTCTGGTAAAGATTGTTGTTATTTAACAATTCTAACCATTCCAACCACCAGGCCTAGCAAGCTCAGCATAAACTTCATTCATGTCTGCCCTGGACATCATGCTGCCAAAGCAAAAATGAAAAACTTATAATGTTTTGACCAAAGTCTTAATGAACCATATTTAATTTCTGAATATAAATATTACCTGTCCCATGTATCAGCAATGTCATTAGTAGTTCTCCAGCTATTTCCTACCTTAAAACCCCACAAAGCAGGATGCATGTCTCCCCTTTATATACAATAAGAAGAATATGTTAAACCAAGATATAACTTCGGAACATCACTTAACGGCAAAGAAAATGTTAAACTAAGCAAAAATCAACACAGATACAAATGGGTACCATTCACATAGTGAGAAGAAAATGGGACGGCCTGCCTTCATTAAAGCTCGGGTCATTACAGGGTATCTACACAAACATGGAAATGGAAAATATCGTTGCCACATGCCTAAATACAGGAATGCTTAACTAAACATGGGAAGAACATTAAATAGTTTGATCAAAGCTATGATTTCATTACCTGACAGTTGGCTTTGTGCCATCATTATTACAGTTATCATACTTTAAATAATCAATACCCTGCACAGAAAGTGAATTACATTTAACAGCGCCTGGAATGGAAATCAAGATACTAAGGCTCATTGCCGATAATACATAAAGATAACAGAATTCAAAACAGAAAATGAACACTAAATATGATACCCAGGAAGCAAAGGTCTTAGCATCTTGCTCCTCATAACCAAGAGAACCAGGCATGGCTTTGCTACAAGTAAAATACCTGCAAAATTAATGGAGGAGCATCTATGCGATTAATTGTTCCAAAATTTATCGATTATGTGGTAGAAATTTGTCTCATGGTGCATATGTTGAGTCATTTTACCCTGCATCTGAATATATCCCAAGCTTAAGCCCCTTGCTGTGAACATAGTCTGCTAGAGCTTTAATGCCAGATGGAAATGTTGAGTTTTTAGGTACTAACTCCCCCTGAACTTAATATTATTTTGTTCAGTAACACTTATTTTTTCAAAACCTTTTAAGACTTTGAATCTTTATAAGGGAAAACAGAATAAACACAGAAACAAATCATACCTTGTCATTGCGAGCTATTTCAGCCCAACAATCATCTAAGAAATCAAGATGTGAATTCCTTGGTTAGCCACTTATGTAAAAAATGCCAAGTACAGAAAACATACTATAAAGAGAGAACGGAAAAATATAATTTCAACATACCTATGTTAACATAGATATATCCAAGCTTTGATAGACCAGTGGAAACCAGAGCATCAGCTGTCAATTAAATCAAGCAAACAAGATATAATACCGGCATTTAAGTACAATTGGTCACTATGCTGTGACAGCTTGATGAAATGAATAAACTTACTAGTTTCTCTGATCATTTTCTCATCAATTTTGCAGTTAAAGTGATTCCAACTATTCCACCTACAGAAAAAGAAAACACCAACTTTTCAAATCCCATTTTCAGTCTGTTATATCTGTAATCAATTCAAAATCATAGATGGAACTAAATTCAATCTAACATAATAGGAAACAAATTCAATTGTTGCTTCCTAAAATGACAATGTGGTTTCTACTTCTAGCACAAATGACAGAAGTTACTATATATTCATTGTTCATATGATGTATACCCAAAAATCTCTGAATAATCATCAACACATCAGCTTATACAAAGAAAAATCAAATCTTGGTTTATAAAAACAAAGACTAGACTCATTAGTAGTAAACGCTCAAGAACGATAGCTCTTTCACCAGAACCACTAGAATGTTTTCATAATTAAAGTACTCAGCATATGCCATAACAAGTGCTTATAAGTTCTTAAACCCAAAAATGGTACTGAAAAAAGCAGAAATTCGATCCAATTCTGACTCTGATTTGATGATAACCATTCACAGTCAAAACTAACAGAAACATGTGCAACCAGTAAGAAGCAGAAGAGAAGAGAGAAACACTCAGAAGCATGTATATACATGTGAATGAAAGGTAAGTTTAGAAAAAGTGACAAACCCCATAGGAGGAGTCATGCCAAGGCCATTAGCAAGCAGATTTCTTCTGAGTTGCTCGCTGTAATAGTTGAACTTGCTGTTGGTTCTTGATGAAGCAGCAGCGTTCATGGCCATTAAAGATGACAATAACACACACCATATCAACTTCACAAGTAAACTACGAATCCTACTTCTCTCCATTACAAATTGTTGACGTTGTAAGAATAATAATAGAGTAAGATAGGAGAAGAGAGAAGGATAAGAACAGAAAAAAGTGTCGTAAGTGAAGAAGTCACCAAAAGTATTTAAGGACTTTACGACTGATATAATATTGTCTCTGCTCAATTTCATAAATTAGTCATACCGAATTTGCCCTTTGCGAATTAGCATCCCAGATTATTGGTATATTAATTTCACCACGCCAGCAATAATTATTACATCATTATCCAATAATCATCATAACACTCTCTTAAAATAATTTGGTATTTGTAATCAATACTAATACACTTGAGATCACTAGTGTTTCTCTCATCTCATCTCATGTATGTTAATGTTATGTATAATGGAGTTGGAACTTGGAACTTGGAACTTCAATTCAAATGTGTATGTGTACGTAAATTGTTATAATTTGTGCTAAATACTTTTAAATTAGCAATTTTATCAACTTTCATTTTAACTTTATAGACATGATTAAACAATTATATTTGCTTTGACCGCTTGGTAGGAAGGGCGGGACTAGATAGGGACAGGGAGGGACATCGAGTTACACGTCACTTTCGTTTGATGGATAGATGCTTGATCAATGTACATACAGTAACAGTAGAGTAAATCAAATGGTTTGAATATTATTAAACGGTCCTCTCTTCTCTCTCTCTCTCTCTCTCTCTGAGTCACCGCGGCCAACTCTTGCGGTGGTGGTGGTGGATTGGCCAACTCTTTTAACGGTAGAAAGTTATCGTATATTTAGTGATGGACTTAATTTCCGCAACCCAATCGTGTGGACTAATATTTCTATTGACCCGTCATTAGAAAAAGTGATGGAACAGATAAATACAAAGAGCATGCATGCTAAAAAAATTATGAGAGAAAAGATGGCCAAAAGATTTATCAAATTCCAATAAAAGGGCCACCACTTCCAACAGATCAACATCAAATCAATTGCATTTCCTTGCAAAAGAAATAAGAGAAATAGAATGAACTATCCAGAAATCTTTCTTCATTAATTTTTTATTCAGTATTACAACCTACCATACTGTTCACGTGGAGGTTTCCCATAAGTCTTAAGGCAGAGCAGGGCCCGCCTCTGCCCAGATGAAGCATGGCATATTCTGGGATTCAATTCAATTTTTTAAGCTAAAGAAGAGCCAATTTTCTATTACCAGTCAACCTTTGCATTGTTGATCGAAAGCATATTCCAGATCACACCAAAAATCAGGTAAATACATCTCAAAGTTAAACCATTAACAGAAATGCTACCAACAAACTCTGGTTATTATTTAGAAGATAGCAGCCATACAATGGCAGCATTAGCTGTTAAAACACATAGGAGAAAACAACAGTAGCCCACAACATACCTCTAGCCATAAAGAGAAATATCTAAATATAGGACAACTTTCAAGTCAAGATAGCATAACCATTAAAGATATTTCTAAAGCAAATAAAATTTCACCTTGCCCCTATTCCCTCTAGAAGATAATCAAGGCGTTGAGTTGTGCACTTCATTTCACTATGCAGATCTTGATAACAGAAGCAGCTCCAATGCGATGAAGTGCCACAACTGCATCACCAGGGCTGCACAAATCACGGTCCGTTGCTGATTTCAGAGCACCTTCCAGTATTGACTCTGTAGATTCTGCATCAGTTGCCTTAGCAGATCCTTCTGCCAGAACAGGGAGCAAACCCCTGTATACCAGACTATGCCTTGCCGGGGTTTCATCACTGCAGGTCCAATCAAATGAATCAGTCGTCAAGACAGGGACAACTACCGATAAGATTGGAACAGCTGGTCTGTACTTGGCAACCAACTTGGCTGTCGTTCCACCACGGGTCAGCACAACAATGAGTTTTGCTTTAGCTTTATTAGCTGTTCTAACAGCTGATGATGCAAGGCTCTCCAAAGGACTCATAGGAAGTGGAGTTGCTCTTATCATCTCTTTAAAGATAGCCCCGTAATCAAGGGAGGATTCCGCCTCGATGCAAATTCGACGCATGATCTTAACAGCAATCTCTGGATAGGCCCCAGCTGCACTCTCACCACTAAGCATTACACAATCAGTGCCATCAAGGACAGCATTAGCAACATCAGTAGCTTCGGCACGGGTTGGCCGAGGAGACTTGATCATTGATTCAAGCATCTGAGTGGCAGTGACCACAGGCTTGCCCGCAAGATTGCACTTGTATATCATCATCTTTTGTGCAAGGAAAATCTTCTCAATTGGAATTTCCATTCCAAGATCACCTCGGGCAACCATATATGCATCAGTTTCACGCAAAATCTCATCGAAGTTGACAACTCCTTCCTGGTTCTCAATCTAAGAAAATCATAAATCAAACTACCACAGGTTAACCAAGAAACAAATGCTGATGTAACCACAAGCACCAACCATAGAATCACACAACAACCGCAGAAAATAAAAAATATACCGATGCAATCAAACATGCAACCACGTCAGTATATAAACAAAACTCGAGGAAAATATAAGAGAAACCTATGCATTGAATTGAGCATCCCTTAGACTAGGTCAATTATTCAAGTTATAATTGCAACTAGACCTTAAAAGTATATGTGGTTCTCCATTCTTATGAAAGAAAAGCCCCAAATCCTGATAATATTTCATAATGATACCAACTATTAGTCACCTCTAACATAAGACATCCACGCATGAAGCTATTCAAGCAAAAATATAAGCACCTGGACAACTAGTTATAGGAAGCAACTGGCATACCTTAGACATTAACACTATGCGTTTAGCATTGGGTCCAAGGACCTTACGGACATTAACAAGATCTGAACCCTTCCGTACAAATGAAAGAGCAATCATATCTATCTTATTAGGAACACCCCATCGCAGGATGTCTTCCTCGTCCTTTTCTGTCAGAGTGGGCAGATCCACCACAACACCAGGAAGATTGACATTCTTTCTCTCACCTAGCAATGCCGTGTTCTCACAACGGCACCTCACAGTTCCCGCATCTGGATCACAAGACAAGACACGAAGGGTAATGGTGCCATCTGCACACAAGATGGTATTTCCAGGCTTCACATCCACAGGCAGCTTTTTGTAGCTCATGGAGATCATTTGTTCATCACCCTTGATGTTGTAATCCGTAGTTACAGTAATTTCCTGGCCTTCTTTAAGTTGTATAGGTTTTGCATCCTTAAGAAAACCAGTTCGAATCTCAGGTCCCTGTAGCAAAAAAGAGAAATGGGGATTCCCTCTAGAATGGTTAACTGTAGCAAGTAAAAAGAACTCATACAATATATAGAAGTTTGTGAAGCACATTTAGAATCATAGCACGCCAAAAATAAAATCTAATAAGATTTGAAAAATTCTCAACAGCTTTTTGTTCCATTATTGCATTATTTATCAAATAAATACCATGCAGGGTAGGTGAATGATACCCACCCAAACCCCAAAACATGAAATATCAAAGACAATTTCTGCATAGATATCTCAACATAAACATTTTTCTTGTAATTCAGAAGCACAGAAATAATTCAAAAACATTCAAACTTCCTATAGTACAGAAGCCCAATGTTTGCTAATCAATATCTAAGATGCATCTTTAGTCAAACATAGAGGTTACAAATCCTCAGTTTCAGCTTACGCATATATACTGCCATACAAGTAATACTGTGTGCTCAACTTACTACATATCAACATTTTCCCAACACAGAATATCATGTAGCAGAAAACTATTGTTGTTATTATCATTTTTTTGTTAGAAAGACAACATAAAATCTGCACTTAAAAATCATGAACGTCAACTATTGTTCATCACAGAATAGCTCTGAAACAACAAACTGATCTTATTCATAATATTGAGTGACAAAGAAAAATTTGCCTAGAAAGCAATAAATCCAAGATAAGAGAGAAAGGGAGAATAAAGGGGGGTGGGACTCAAATGTTATGCATTTAATATTTGTATCCATCACATAATATTACAATGTGTAAAAAGGTATGTGATGCCTCATCTTATTGTACCATGTGTACCGTGCCAATTTCTTTTCTAAAAGAAAATGGAAAATAAAAAATAGTGTTCCTGAAATCATTCATATGAAGTAAACACCATTCAATGTGATGATACGAAATGCACAACACTGTTGATACGTGTAAGCGACGGAAAAGGTCAAAATTTCTGAAACCCTAAAGTTTTCTTGAGAAAATGCACTAATTATAAGCTTCCAAAATGCGGAGTATATAGGTAAGTAGAAACTTGGATAATCTCAAAGTTCAACCATTAGGTCTAGGTCCTAGCCCAAAGAGTTCAATAGTTTCCAGACAATAAAATGCTTATTCTCACTAATTTCCCCACAGCGCAAACTAAACCACTCCACAAAACTATTTTTTCCCAGTTTGTTGTAAAACCATCATCAATCTCGACGTCAGTTCTCCATGTCAACCCCAATGCACCAATCTGCCAAGCACACCTTATACTTAACATAACAGAACATCCTTTTTTTAATCCAAATTACTTTCCTAATAAACAACCAACTCATCAGCTAATCACCCCGTCCCAATGAAAATGAGAAATGGTACAACAACAGATAATGTTCTTTCTTCATGTCCTTCCATCTAATTCATTCTCCAATTCACTGAAAGTAGCAAATAACCAGTTGGAAAAATTAAAGCTAAATGACAGATTAGTGATGATGATGATGATGATGATTAACATAGCAAATGAACGCAAAGAAAAGAGAGACCTTGGTATCGAGCATGACAGCACAGAGGATCTGAGTATTCTGCATGGCAGTTCTGAGATTGTTCAAAGTCTCCTGATGGTACTCATGAGTACCATGAGAGAAATTGAAACGAGCAACATTCATGCCAGCCCTTAGAAGTTTCTCGAGCATAGGCACAGAACGTGAAGCAGGACCAAGAGTACACACTATCTTGGTTTTCGGCACCCGCGTATCATTTGGAACCTCCTTCAAGATACCCTCTATCTCTATGTTGGCCATGACTCAGCTTAACAAGTTTCTCGGAATTCTTCTTCACGATAACGCAAATACCTGCAAATCACAAATGGGAATTATAAAAACACCATCAAATTCAGTAACCCCGGTTTCAAATGGACAAGAATTTCATTAGAAGTAGTACTTTCGAAGCATAAAATTAAACAATAAATTAAAATTTTGAAATCACCCTCTAAAACACATCACATTTTCATTATTACGTTTCAATTTCCCTCAAACTTGGCACAAACAAACAGATAATCACACCACCAACCTTTTAAAAAAATAAACAGAGAGTATCAAAATTCAGCAAATGGAAAACGAAAACAAGAAACAGATCATTATCCAGATCCAATAAACGAGAAAAAGAAGGGGGAAATACGAAATCTAATTCAAAATGAGAGCAAATGAGATCAAAAGAATAGTTACATACCAAAACAAAAACAGAAAATGAAACCAAATCCCTCGTGCTGCTTACCAAAACAGCAGTTCGCTGGCACGCCTTTCCTTCTCTACCTAAAGATTTAAGCATTACATACATATATATATATATATATACACTTTATAACTATATATTTTTTTTCCTATGAGAATTTGTATTGTTTTGGTGCCTTTTTGTAAGGTGACAAAAACACTAGTAACTAAAGAGTGAAACTTGACTGACTAGTGGCTTTGGTACTGCCACAAAAGGATACAGAGTAGGTGGCGTTAAACAGTGGGCAACTTCGATTACGTGGTTTCACGTGTAAGTTGCAAGATTTTTAACGTTGTTGCGGGCTCAAGACACAAGAGAGTGGAATATTCGTGCCTTATTATTACGTAAAATAAAAAGGATACAATAATATAGTATTTTTCTGCGTAACTTGTCAACTAATGTTAAAAATATTTGAATTGCCAACTCTCCTCATAATAAGAAAGAAAGTAGATTCATTCAATTATAACATTCTTTAAATTTATTATTTATATATTGTTATAAATCGTTAATATTATACAAAAATGCTAACTTAATATTACACTCCCCTTTAAAATAAAATAAAAATAAATTACTAGCACTTGAGATGCATTGTTTTATTGCCATTACAGTAGAAGAACCACAGATTTGGAATGGATCGTCAGATAGCACGGTTATGTTTGTGGTTGCCTTTTTGAAAGCCCACTTCTGTGCGCGCCCCCCATTGTTTTTGTTTTTTAATAAAGAAAACAAGAACCTATCTTTTTTAAAACTAGCTTTTACTTTTCTCTCTCTCTCTTTTAGGTAAAATATTGCCATGACGAGTCATTTGTCTATAGAGTTTCCCATTCATCAAGTTATGTTTCAGTAACCTATTTTTTTTATACTTGTAAATTGACTTTGTATGTTCTTGGACCAAAAACAAGAATTTAACATACCATTTACAGTAACACATGTAACAAAGGTCATTCAAAAATCGGGATGAAACAAGGGAATGTTGCAAGAAATCATCCCAATTATCTGTTACCCTGCTTTATGGAAACCTTAATACAAGGTTTTGCAAATTTGCACAAACATGGTACATGAATCCTTGTAAAGCATCCCAAAAATGCTGCATCCTCACCTGTTTTATATCAACTTCGCTTAGAAGTTTTTAAGACATAACTCCATACAAGATATCAAGCTTATAATTAGGATTTCCACACATGTTGGACATGGGAAATTCGAGATTGCATAGCAACCAATGACACAAACCATACTTCAACAAAATCATCCACAGGATAATTATCCTGGATAATTCTAATCTTTACAGATAATGCAAGATTCAAAACTGTCACTCAAACACGTTTTGGTGGCACATATTGCACGCGCTCGTCTTCACATAAGTTCTGCATTAAGTCCAACAAAATAGTCAAGTGAGAAAATAACTTCAAAAAGTTTGACAAATGAAGAAATGTTCCAAGTATGCAGGGTCTATAGGCCAATAGCAGGAGTTGTCACTTTCTCAATTTGCTCAAGAGAAAGTAGCAAGTTGTCACTTTCTCAATTTGCTCAAGAGAAAGTAGCAAGTATGTAATAAACAAAACAATACAAGCAACCAAGAAGAAGAAAACTGAGAATTGAATCTGAAGAACAGCAGCAGAGCCAAAATTGATCACTCAGCATCAGTTAAGACGAGGGCTCCATCACCCAAAACAGCTTACTATATTCAGCTTTCTTTTTTCATTGTTTGCTCAAGTCCTTGTCATCCCAATCGGGTTATCCGAGAGGTGTCCTCTATTGGGCAAGGAAAAGGCAATGGTGCCTACAGAGCTTATTTGCTTGAACAAAGGATTTAATTTCTCCTTATGCCATGATTACTATAAAATGATGTTTTTCCACAAGGACATGGTGTGTTTCCACATTAAAGGGACATTGCAGGAGACCACCACAAACTATAATTTGTATTGGCTGCAGTTCTAACGAAGTATCAAATATAAGTTTTAACTATTTTATCAGTCAGCTTATAGATACAACCAAATGGGTAGAATAAGAATCTCCTTTTCCTTCTCTTTTTAGCTTCCCATTGACTCTCAGTATGCTTCTTCAACTGCCAATTTCATCTTCGCTAGAACCTTCAATTTCTCTTTCTTCTTCTCATCCAATATACATATGTTCTTGAAATTATTCACTGATTTAGAATTAATGTCTAAGCTATCTCATTTTTGTCAATCCTTGGAGCTGAAGTCCACGCTACTGTCAAAGTGGAAGTCTATGCTTCTTACACCTTAGATCTGACCATAGTACTAGACTTCCAAGTATGTGCAACATGCACTGGTATGTTCTGTTTATGTTCATCATGCATAGTTAGGACTAAGAGCAATGACAGCACACCAGACTGGAAAGTTAAACTCATTTTTACAAATTTAATTTCACTAAGCCCTATAAACTCCACAGCAGGTTGTTAGACTCTTACATCACAAACCAGTGGCAGACTGGCAATCTTTCCTAATTATAATGCCGTATGTCATCAACAGAAATAAATAGATTTCTTAACGGGGTAGAGTGTTACCAGAACTCTAATCAACCACAAAAAAAACAGATCAACTATGTGGATAGTATGCAGAAGTCATTAATACTCTGACCACTTGTCACTTTGTTAAACAGCTACCACAAAATTACCTTTATTCCAAACAAAAGAACAAATTGCATGTTATGAAAATTCAAACCTGCAAGTCTTCTGGCAGTGCTTCTGAGACAGCAAGAGTATAACAACCAGGGGCAAATCTTCCTGCAAAGGATTTAAAAATAGAAAATATGAACCCAGAGGTAAAAATACTTGCCAGAGGATATCATAAGCAATACAAAACAATAAAATTATGAGTCAGAACTACAAAATGCAACTAATAGATCTAGAAACAGAAATAAGAGATTTCCATGAGTTTCAATGAATCATAGATATTCCAGCTCAAATCACCAAAATCGGAGTCAAAGCATGGAGTCTCCAGAAGATCATCAATCATATCAAGAGATGCTTTCAAGTGACAAAAGCAATTGCTTAAACCTAGACAACCAAATATTTTCTCATCTAACTATTTTAAAATATAGATACTAGTGCAAATTAAAAGCACACTGAAAAACATCAAACTTCTATTACAAAGTTAATCCTACATGAGGATACAGCAAATACCCAACAACTAGGTTCACACCCTGAAGCATTATGGAAAATGCTTACAAATACAATCTGTGGCGCTTAATAAAGGCTTTACAGTTTCCAAAGTTCGTATTATAGGTCAGATATCTCACTCGAGGCGATCATCCATCAACTTATAGATGACCACAATCGTCTATATTTTCTCATCACTTCACCAATATCAAAAACATACTCTACAAGTCAGGCTAAAGTCTTAAAATCAAAAATGTTAGATCAATCCAGTTTTTTTAATGCACAATATAATTATCAGGTCCCAAATCTGTTCTTTTGATGGCATGTTGCTAGAATCAGTCCACTTACTTAGCAAAATGCAGGGAACCAGAGAATGTTTCTGCATGATCATGTCCATTTTTTTTTCATAGAATGACATTCAAGCTAGGACCTTGACTGTTGATCAAACTTCTAGAAACAGATATAGTCAAGAGGCCACATACCAGATTAATCCAGTTTATTTTTTGGCCCTTTGTATGTCAATTTAATATTTTGCAACACCATAATTCCTAGAGTGGTATAAACTAATAGAGCACAAAATAGCAGATTCATCAGATTTCTACTTGAATAACCAGCTTCCATGTATAATAATCATCTTCTAATTAAATTAACTTTTTAAGAAAAAAAATACAAAAAGTAACACAGTAAAAGAAGATACCAATTCGCAACCAGCGAGCAGCCCAGCTTCTAGCAGGATCCATGACTGATATTATGCTTTAGCAAGCAAATAAAGAATCAAGTAAAATCCTAAAGAGTGATTTGCTTAAGAGTTTGGTTATATCAATTCACGAGAAAAATCAAGTGAATCTTAATGATTTGATATAAAACAGTAAACATACCCATTAAAATTAGGGGTAGTACAATCAACAACGCGTTCATGATCTTCATCCATTTTAAAGAAGGGACAGTTCTCGCATCCCGATTCTCTAAACTGCATCGATGTCAATCACTCAAAACAATGTATCAAACCCTAGACGAACCGTAACCGTATACACTCAAGCAAAATAATAATTCAACTATAAAGAACCTGATCATAGGTTTTGACAAGCCGGCAACGGAGGCAAGCTCTCAGCTCATGTCCGAAACTAGTCGGAATTTGAGCCGGTGCGCTTCCCATTGTTCTTCTAAGCTAAATACTGGATGATTTTCATTCGCTGCACCGGAGATCGTTAAGCTTAAACAATTGAACAGATAGAAACACGAACCCTAACCCTAACCCTAACCCATGAAGCAAAAGTACTAATCTGGAAAAAATAAAATGAATGAGCTTGAAAATTTTACCTGACGAAATCTAAGTCGTTTCTAACCTTTTGCAAAGATGGATGATAAAACCTTCGATTTTAAGGGTTTAGTGAGAAAATGGGCGTCGATTGAGTATTCGAGAAAATGACAAACGGACTTAAAAAGGGGCGGGTATATTCAGTGTTGTTCTTGTAATTTCCGTAGAAATGAGTGGTAATTTTATAATTTTAGCTTATAGGATGCGAATTTTGCAATTGTGATACTTATGATGCGCTATTAAAGCAAGATCATTAAATAAGTTACTATTTTATATTGATACCAAACATTTAACTTGTGCCAAGTGATATAGTAATAGATTCAAGTCTCTCTCTACCAAATATTTTTTATTGTGATGGCTTCAAAAATATGTGATAGTGATACAATCATACATTGTTGTAAGACTATCAAATTAGAGTAGGAACATTTTACATATAAATAAAATAAGTTAATTTAGTATAATATAATGAGTTTAATCTCATAATTCGACTAAAATAAGTTATATATAATTACTTATATATTATTTTTATTAAATTTGTTTACAATATTTTTCATAGATTGGTGATGTTTAAAAATTTAACATCACTACTAGATTTTAATTTACTTTTATCCCTTCTCTCTTATTTTTAATCTTAACTCTTTTCATTCTCCACATAATTTATAACATATTACATAAATTATTTATATTAATAAAAATTATCAAACAATTCATTCAATTTTATTAATAATAATTTTTTTTATTTAAAATATTTTAAGATATAATTTAATAAAATTTACTACATGTTTTGTTGTAAATGTAAACCGAGTAAAGCTCATGTTTTTGTTCAAAAAAGCTTTTTAACTGTTACTAAATGCAACTATTTTTTCAATAATGATATTTTTTTATACTAAAAAAAATAATTATATTCTCTTAGACGAGAGAATATGTCATAATCATACTATTAATAGAAGATGGGTTAATTTTGCATCTGTAAGTTTTTGCTAATAAGAATAATTTCGTTATTTTCTTTTATCTTGTATTAGATTTAAATTTCGACCTTTGTATGATATTTCATTAAATACAAGCAAAGTGTATTATTTTGCCAAATTAAAGGTAGACGAAACCATCTAAATAAGATTGGATTTTATGTTTATATGCCTAATTTTTAGATCCAATCTTGTTTGTAGTTCATTTTAAAAATCTTACTTAATTTTAATTAAAATACACTCATTGTGACAAAATTACTCATTCTGCATTTTTTTCAATTTAGATAATATATATATATATCTCAAAAGAACAATTTATCTCTTAAATAAATCTAGACAAATATATTGATCTTGACAAATCATAGAATTTGTTGATTTGTCAAAGATTCGATAAATCAATAAATTGCATGATTTACCAAAAAAATAATAAAATTTTATTGAGAAAAACAATTTGTCTTAATTTATTGAGGGTAATAATTTGTTTAGGAGATAAATTATTATCGACAAATCAACAAATCTCATTATTTATAGAAGACAAATTTTTTTTCTTTTTTTCTTTCTGTTTTAAGTTGAAACAATGTAGCAGTAGTATTTTATTCCAAATAAATATTTTTATCCAAATTTAAGTTACAGTTTTGAAATGGACTACAAACAATATGAGCCCAAAAATTGGGCCATTTAATAAATAAAAAAAAAAACCCAATAAAAACAGAGACGGAGACGGCAAAACGCAATCGTATCAATCTGGATCTCCAATTGGACGCATGAGTAACTCCAGAACTCGAAACTTCCGCCGCCGTCCCGACGACGACAAAGACAACAATGACAATGCGCCTTCCACCACCGCCTCCGCCGCCGCCGGCAGCAAGAAATCATCATCAAAGCCTAAGAAACTTCTCAGCTTTGCAGACGACGAAGAAGAAAAATACGAAACCCTAACGTCAAATAGAGAAAAAAATCGACCATCTTCTCGTCCTAGCAAACCCTTTTCATCTAACAAGCTTGCAATTTCAAAAGATCGTCTACTTCCTCCTTCTTCAACTTCTCTTCTCTCCTATGTCCAACCGCAAACTGGGATTTTACACTAAAGAAGCGCTTCTTGAACTGCAAAAGAATACGAGAACCCTGGCAGATTCGTCGACAAAACCCCCGGCCGACACGTCATCTGAACCTAAGGTTATTCTCAAGGGTTGGATTAAACCTCAAGTTTCGACCCCAGTACAACAGAAAACTTCTCATGATTCGTCAGATTCAGATGCTGATCGTGGAAATGATACGGAGAAGGGATTTGCTTCGAGGGGTACTGGGAAAATTGAGGTGCAATCTGGGATTATTTATGATGAGGCTGCAATTAAGGCAATTAGGGCGAAGAAGGATAGAATAAACAACAATCACAAGCTGCTGCACCGGATTATATATCGTTGGATGGAGGGAGTGGGAGTAGTCATCGTGCGGATGCAGATGTGTTGAGCGATGAGGAACCGGAGTTTCCGAGACGAATGGCTATGTTTGGAGAGAAAATTGAGAGTGGGATGAAGAAAAAAGGTATTTTTGAAGATGTTGATGAGGAGGAGGAGAGGCCTGTAGTTGTCCCTTCAGAGAATGGTGATGAATATGAAGATGAAGATAAGATGTGGGAAGAGGAGCAGGTGAGGAAGGGTTTGGGGATTAGATTGGATGATGGTTCTGCTAGGGGGGTTGCTAGTACTAGTGCTAGTGTTGCTATGGCTCAGCCGCAGCAACAGAAGTTTTCGTACCCAGCAATAGCTGCTTATAGTTCAGTGGCTCCTACTCCGAGTATTGGAGGAGCAATTGTGGTGTCACAAGGTTTGGATACCATGTCGATAGATCAGAAAGCAGATAGTGCTATGAAAGCTTTGCAGGACAATGTCAATAGGCTAAAGGTATGGTTGACTTTGCTCTTTGCTCTTTGCTTTTTATTAGTTGATTTTGAATTTGGTAAAATATGAGTTATCTGCCGATAACTACTTGAAACAGAAAAAGAAAAATGTATAATAAGAAATGTTGAAACAATGAATTCTAGGGTTCTGTAGATATTTCTGTAATTATTACCATTGTTTTTTTAAATCCTCGTGGCTATGAGAAGTGGTATGTGGTAGTTTAAATTTATTTAAACTTAAAATTATAAAAAAGTTGAAAGCATAGCATAATGTGTAAAAATAAGTGAAGAAATAAACTGATAATCATTTCATTATTGTTGTTGTTTTTCTTCTTGTTCTTCTTTTTTGTTTATTGTTGTTGAGATGACTTCCTACTTCCTCTTCCAGCATTTTACTCCCCATGCCTCTTTAACTTTTTTAATAGTTGGGTGCAGAAGTCTCCATGAAACTATCACCAGTAGTTTCTTTATGGTTATGACTAACTAAACATAAATCTGGCCATGATCCTAAAAGGAATAGGAAATCCTAGAGTAGATAGACTCTAAATCTTCAAGTTCGTATTAATGAAGGAATTTACGTTAAATCCTTATACTGTTGATAAAATTATGGGAAAGCTTGGTTTTGGCTGGATACTTTTAATTGGTGTTACATGATTTAAACTGAAACGCTATACTGATTACTCTGTAATGTTTTCTCATCAGGAATTTCATGCTAGAACTATATCATCTATGACGAAGACGGATGAAGATTTGTCTTCCTCACTCTTGAAAATTACTGATCTCGAAAAGTCTTTATCTGCTGCTGGTGAAAAGTTCATCTTCACGCAGAAGCTTCATGACTATGTTTCTGTAATATGTGACTTTTTGCAGGTATGAATCTAATTTTATGACTCTTGCAAAAATATTTCTGTCTTTATCACCCTGTTACATATTCATTGTCATAAACAAAATAGATTGCATTAGTTTCTGTAGTTTTTATCAGATTTATGTTCTCATTTTTGCAAAGGTGTATATCATTTATATTTGGTTCAGGAAATTTATAATCCTCTTGCAATTATGGCTGATGCTGTAAACTGATAGAGTTTAGAGACTGTTGACACTTGTAACTTGCCTGTCTTTTAGTGGTGTAAATCTTTGATCCTCAGCATTCTGATTGAAAATGTTGCATGTATGCTTTAAAACTAGCTTGTCCCAAGGCTGTGCATGAAAAACAACCCCAATAATCCGGCTTTAACAAATAAATACTTGAATAATTTTGCTTCTTTTTTGTTTTTGTTGAAACTATTCCTAATTTGATATTAATGTTACTAAGCTAATGGCAATATACCAGTGAGCTATAATCACCAAAGGCCTCAAGTCTTTGCCATAATTTCACAAAACATATTACAGTTTGTAATCTGCATCAACAAGTGTATACCAATTTTACAAATCATCAACCAACGCTCGGTTGGATAAAGTTCATTACCTTAAATTATTCTAACCTATGTCAAAATATATAGGAGTCTTTCCCTGCAATCTATTTGTGCTACATGAGGTACTGCAAGAGTTAGATTTAATGCTAGTCGTGCATTTTTACATGCATCTGAAGTCATACCTAAGCTTACACATATAGCCAAAGTGTGTACAGAGGTAGTATAACACAACACTGTATATTAGTTTGCATATGGAGTGGCATACATGTATTGCTAGATGTAACTTAAAGAGTTCTAAGCTAGAGCTGAATCCATGAAGGATTATGTCACGCCCCGACCCTGGGGTCCTCCTGTGACAATCGCCACAGACCCTCATGATACACTCTCTATGTCCAGAATGT
>JAXCLQ010000009.1:2534848-2589239 GCA_035584115.1 Cedrela odorata
CTGTATCTGTATCTGTATCTGTATCTGTATCTTTACTGGTATTAGTTCTAACAATTTATGTTTACTAGTAGTATAAGAAAAATCTCAACAGATTTTGCCATTAACTTCAAGCAAATTCTCACTTATCTCTCACAGACCCAGCTGCTGCTATGGTAAACTGTGTCATTCACTCTCTTCTTTCCTTTTCATTATTTTATATTTTTTTTCTTTAACTTTTCTTTCTTTCGTCCTGATCTCATAGTCTTAAATTTTTGAATTTTAAGTGATGAATGACAAAATGAAGTTCTGAACGGGAGGTGATATTCGGAAGATCTGCACTTTATTGTAGAAGACTACGGTCGTCATTTTTCATATTCGATTTATCAATTGAATGTCAAAAGAATTGCTAGGGTTTTGTCTGCTGTTCCATTCAAATGACTACCAAACGCGCTTACAAGCTACGTATCCTTCTAGGTTTTACATACGTTTTGATTCATTACTTCGAAATTCCCAGATCTATTCTTTCTTAACTTTAATATCGACTACATTGTTATTAGTTTTTAATTGACGCTGATGTAGTTGTTCGCCTTGACTAGCGCAATCTTTTAATAAATTTAAGAGGAATTTGTAGCACATTCTTCTAACGTCAATTGCCTCAAGATTGGAAGAAAGTCATCGCGGGTTTTAGTCACTGGAGGTGAAGATCACAAAGTTAATCTCTGGGCCATTGGTAAACCCAACGCCATTCTGGTCAGTTCTTTATCTTTTTTCCTTTTTTATAAATAAAAAAATAATCAAGATAACAAAAAGAGTACTTTTAAATGCCTGATAAAATCATTGGCATTGACATAGTAGTAAAGTTGTTTAATTCCAGAGAAGAAAATCAAATGCTACAGCAGGGCGCTCATTTTTCTGACAAATGTTATCGGAAATGTTTATTTATTTATTTATTTATTTTTTTAACAGAGTTTGTCCGGACACACGAGCGGAATAGACTCTGTAAGCTTTGACTCTTCAGAAGTATTAGTAGCTGCTGGAGCGGCAAGTGGTACAGTTAAGCTTTGGGATTTAGAAGAGGCAAAAAGTAAGCTTCTCAATGCCATAAAATACTTTCAACTTCATAAAACAAATCATACCCTCCTTGATTGTAACTCCTTCTTTGGCATTGTGATTCTTTGTGTAGTTGTTCGCACACTTACTGGTCACAGATCCAACTGCATATCTGTGGATTTCCATCCTTTTGGGGAGTTCTTTGCATCTGGCTCTCTTGACACAAACCTTAAGATATGGGATATCAGGAAGAAGGGATGTATCCACACGTACAAAGGTCACACTCGAGGGGTCAATGCCATCAGATTTACGCCAGATGGTCGCTGGGTTGTATCAGGAGGAGAGGACAACACCGTAAAGGTTAGATTTGCTTTCCTATTAGTTCATGTTATTAGTGTATTAATGTAGTATATATCATACATACAATTATATTCATCCAAAGTTATATGGTAGAGATGATGCTCCTGTATGATTTTGTGGTTGACTCTGAATAAATACACTATCTTGACAGCTGTGGGACCTGACTGCTGGAAAGCTGTTGCATGACTTCAAGTGTCATGAAGGCCAGGTTCAGTGTATAGATTTTCATCCTCACGAGTTTCTACTGGCAACAGGTTAGCTATACGTTGTGTTAAAATTGCTTTGTATTGGAAATGTATAGCTGTACAATTTGATTCATTCTATTATTCTATAAACACTCTGTTTAACTCTTTATTGTCATAGTAGTTATAGAGATTATTATGTAATGCTTGTTTACTTGTATTTCTGCGGTTGCTTCCTCTTCAAATCTTGTTCTCCCTCCAAAGAACTAGTAAAAGTGATTAATATATAAATACAAAAACAGTACAAGCTGTAAAGTGCATTAGGTTAATGGCATGACAGTTGCTAAAAGATTGCTTGATATATATACAAAGCAAGATACTCAAAGTGTGGATTACAATTTAGTTAATAGTTCAAGTAAAAATTTTATCAAGAGTTTTAATGTAAAGAGCATGAGATAATCTTAGGTTTAGGATCACTACTTTTTTCAAGAAAATCTGTGGGTAAATTGTTTACAGAGAAGATTCTTCTGAATTTTTCTGTATCACTGTAATGCAAGACTAAAATAGCAATCTTGCTATCTTTTCTTGTTGTGTCAGCATGATTCCCTAATTCTATTCCTATTTTGTGATGTTTCTTCCTAGTAAATGAAATATTTGTCCTTGTTTGTATTCTTGGTCTTTATATGATGTTGGCCTTTTTCAGGTTCATCTGATAGGACTGTTAAATTTTGGGACCTTGAAACCTTTGAGCTAATTGGTTCAGCTGGGCCTGAGGTAATCTTAAGTCTTTTGGCATTAATGTTGTTACCAAAGTATATTTCATATTAGTGAGCGAAGATGAAAGTCTGAATTTTTCTTTCTATAGACCACTGGAGTTCGTTGTTTGACCTTTAATTCTGACGGAAGGACCCTACTTTGTGGATTGCATGAAAGTTTGAAGGTATGATCTCTTAGTAGTTTGAGCTGCTTTATGCAAATCATATGTTAAGGCACTGCCTTTTTTTTAACTAGTTTCTACTTTTTATCAATACAGGTTTTCTCATGGGAACCAATAAGATGCCATGACTCTGTGGATGTGGGATGGTCTAGATTGTCAGATCTTAATGTTCATGAGGGAAAGCTCCTTGGCTGCTCGTATAATCAAAGTTGTGTTGGAGTGTGGGTTGTAGACATCTCGGTATTACTCATTTGACTTGTGTGTGATTTTGTTTGTTTGATCTGATTGTAATAGATTGTAATGCTGTGCTGATTTGTTGCTTCCAATATTTTATCTGATTTACAGCAGATAGAGCCATATGCCGTTGTTAATGTTACCCGATTAAATGGGCATTCGGATTCTAAATCTAGTGGAAGTGGGAATTTATCAGTACTGAATGAGAACACTGCAAAGACTAGTTTGGGAAGGTTATCTGTTTCACAAAATTCAGATCCTTTGATGAAAGAAACAAAATCTCTTGGAAGATTGTCAGTTTCTCAAAATCCGGATCCTGCTAAGGAGTCAAAAGTTTTGTCATGTATGTTGTGTTCAGTTTATGTTTTCAGTTTAGTGGTGATTTTTGGAATTTTATTTTGTTCTATTTTTCTTCGTTTTCTTGTTTACACCCCTGTTACAGTACTTGGTATAAACTTTATTCACAAGTCCTCATTGTGACAAATGTATCTCATTCCTGGTTCTGCATGCTGGTTAAAGCCACAGGAAGTGTACCTGGTACTCCTCAAAGGGCCAACCTAAACTTGGGTTTAAAGACGAGTATGGCCAATTCGATGGCAGTTGCTAGTGCAACTGTCTCGAAGAGGAATTCTACTAAGGCTAACTCAACATCCAATGCTCCAATCATGAACAAATCAGATATTGTACCAGTAATTGTCCCTAAAACAAATTCAAGATTTGAGCAGGCAGCTGAATCCAGAAAAGAAGCTGATGTTATTGGAAGAACAATGCCATTTTCTTTGCAGTCAAAAACAACTGATTTTCAAAAGTTCCCGAACAGTGGGGATGAAGTTGACCTGCCAACTGTCTCTGTTCTCTGTGAAACCACAGGCTCTAAGGCTACTGAATTGAGCAGTACTGCAGACAGGAATACCTTCGCTGCTATTAAAGGTCCAATCCAGGGAGTTTCTGCAACGGAAGGGAACCCTAAAGATGATAGATTTACAGTATCCAGTAAGAGTGGAACAATGTCAGAGTCCCCTGCTAGCTACCAGGATGAAAGATGTACGTATATAAAGCATTACAATTATATTTTTTACCTTCAATTTTATGGTTCATTCGGGCTTCATGCTGGTCAAGAATTAACATATAAAATATCTAATTCTTTTTAATCTTTTTGCATGTTCTTAGTTTCACTTCTGATAATCGGATGGAAAGGAACCTAAATATTTCTGTTAGAACATTTCAAATAATATGACTAGGCCTCGTTGCTGATACAAGCTCTTTTAAGTCGTAATAGGAACACAATTTCATTTGTTGGAACAAGATTGTTTATAGATGGCTTCTATCTAAAAGACATAGGATTTGGATAGATCATGTCCTAGAACCTTTTGGCCTTATAATATCTTCCTCTAAAGAGAATCCATCCCGATATCTACAAATTTAAGATTGGTAAGTCTTAAATTCATTGTTATAGAGATCAATATTCTGCTTTGGAGGACTCCAATGAAACTTGGTGGAATTTGATTCTATAATCTAATCAAGTGTTTTATTGATTATCCTAATTGCCGATATTTATTTTTTTATAATGCTAAAAAAGATAAAAGCTCTACTCTGTTACTCCGCATGTATGGAAACAGTGAGGAGAGGGTTTAAACCTCTTTATATATATTCATGTGTCAAAATTAGGAGAGAGTTTATACACTCCCTCAGTTTAAACTTGTTAGAAGTGGATGTAGAAAAGCTTTTATCATTACATTCTTGAAGTTCAGGTTTTAGATGAATTATGGAATGTTTTGTTGCAGTTTCGACTCAAAAAAATTGTTTGGACTTTTGGATCCCCCACACCCTAAGGGATTTGGATGCTAGTTGGTGCAAAAATGGGCTAGGCTTAACTACTAGGCCCTATGGATTTATTTTTATTGGACATATACAGTAGAGGCCTATAGGTCTTATCATGTTAGCATATGGGTGCTGTAGTTGTATTTGTCCTACTATTGGTTAATGGGTCTATTAGGGAAATGTTAACTATTTAACTTGTTTACTGATAAAATAAGACCTTTAGTCCTCTCTTACTATTGTAAAAAGTCTTAAAAAAGGTAATCCTTGAATCCTAAAATTAATGAAGTATAAATAAATAAAAACTACTGAGACTGTTTTCTTTTCCCTGTGGATTTCCCAAGCTCATGGTTCCAGTTCAAACTTGGGACCTTTTTAGCACCATCAAATTTTGTGTGAAGGAGGGTATCATTCGGTTCACAATAGGTCGGTGAAATAATTTAATTTTTCCTTTAGATGGATTCTCTTTGGTCTTTAAGTTTGGTCTTCATGATTCCTTGTTGTCTTTGTTGATTTGGGGTTGTTTTATTAGATTATATTGGATATAGCAAAACTGCAAATCTAAACAAGGATACATTTCTAAACAAATATGCTTTCATCCGAGGGAAAGACATGTGATTGAATGCATAGGATTAAGAAAAGGACAAAAAGAAAACTAGGGCATAGGAAAGGAAAGGGGAAATTTTGGAAATTAGGGGTTAGATGGAAGAAAAGGTAATAAAAGAGAATAATATCTGCAACTAGGGGTTTGAAATTCATGCCCAAAAATTTGTTGGTGTTTGGACGGTCCTCGTCAAATTTTTTTAGCAAAATGCTCTTTCTCGAATGAAGAGAACTAGAGAAGTGGATTTTGATCTAAATCTTTTGCCCTATGCTTATGTGTATAAAGATCAATTTTGGTAAGGCATTCTTGGAAATTTTCTTTCTTGTTACTATGATTCGAATGACAGTTGCTAATAGCATTTAATGGCATGAGTATTTTCTGTCGAATTTGGAGCTGGAATTAATTATATAACCTATCAAATAAGCTAGGGTGAGAATGGAAATCAAATTTGATTCCACCTATTTCAAATAATATAACTTATTCTTGCTTAAGGGGTTGAGGGGATTAGTATGGGGTCTGTTGTGGCTATGAATATGGCTTTGTTCTCCAGCAGCTTTAGGTTTCAGAAATACAGGAAAGTAGATAAGCACATGTAGAGGGTGATGATTTATTAAAGAAAACCTTGAAATGCAATGATATCTTCACATGCATGCACTGTTATTAGAAAAGAGATAGACATTTTTACTAATTCAATGCTGTTACGATTACTATAATATAAATGCAATCATTATTCGAAGCTTTTTTACCATTCCTCTGCTGACCGGTTTTTAGTTCGTAATTTTCATACTTTAGATATTTGATTATTGGTAGTTTTTCTTTGAGAATGTGTATGGCAGTATGTATACAAGTCTTATGCCTTTATAATGTTGAAATCTTAGTTCTGAAAACTACATTGTTCATTGCAGATGATAGTCTGGGTCATAAATCAAACAGAGATGGGTGTGCTATGGAAAGTCAAAAAAGAGGTATAGCCGTTCCTAATTTGTTCTTTATATTTGTAAACAGACCATTGACGTCTGATTCAATTTACGTTTTAAATTTTTTTAGGAAGAATGCGTTCACTTGTCATAAACTGGGAGAAAAGAGGAAGATCTCCAAATTATGAGAGGCCTAATTCCAGTATTTCCTCTGGGACAGTTTCTACTGTAAGCATGCCCCCTTTTACAGCGATATGAATACATTTAAGTTCTGTTCTCACTTTGTATAATATTTTTTCTTTAAACCTTTGAAAGTTAGTAAAATATGAATAGTAGACAAGGCAATTAAGTATTTTTCCTTACATGTGCAAATAAACATCTTATCGGACGAAAGTGAACTTTTAATTTCTTGGTATGTGTTAATTTGTGCAATTTTGTCTCTTAATGTATGAAGTTTAAACAACAGGGATATTCTCCACCTGCTGAAAAAGAGACGGTTTCTGTCAGTGATGAGGATGCTACTGCAGATGTAATGGAACAGCATGATCATTTTGTCAGCTCTATGCAGTCTCGTCTAGCTAAGTTACAGGTATTCTTAAACAAAGTTATGCTTACAGATTACACAAAGTTATTCTTAAACATGGACAATGAATGAAAATTACTCTGATGAGAAGCTCCAATCCCATGAGATGATTATTAGATCCTTCTGAGATTCCAATGCATCATCATGGGTGGGTGCCATTCAACAGAATTTTGTTGTATGAGACTGGTTGCTGAAGGATACCTGGTTGTTTTAGATCCTTCTCATATTTTTCAAGAACCTTTCTTGTTTCTCTAGCTTCCTGTTTTTATGTGACAAAGTTTTCTTCAAAACACTCTTTATTATAGTTGCATACTACTTTCTCCCTCTCCCTCCCTCTCTCTCTCTCTCTCGCTTTTCTGAGTTATCAATACGTACTTGCTTAATGCTTTTACTTCAAATAATCTATATTTTACCTTCTTCATGCTTAACTGGATTGACAGTCCTTGCTCATATGGAAAATTTCTTGATCAATGATTTTGGGGTTTGCTTAACGTTTAACAGTTTAAGGTACAAGAAAATACGGCATAGTATCTTCTTTTCACTTGTTACATAATTTGTTTAACTTATGAATCTACTTTACTGGCACAAAAGTAGGGGTGAAGCTATGACTAATTATTTCTTTAGTTTGATAGACTTTTCTACTTCTTGTTAATGTTAAAAGATGCTGATTTTTGCATAACTTTATGCAGGTAGTCTATAGATATTGGGAAAGGAATGATGTTAAGGGGGCCATTAGTGCAATGCAAAAGATGGCTGATCATGCTGTAAGAGCTGCTTGTTCAATGATATATTTTTCCATGTTTTAATATATTGGATATGAAAACAAATTTCTGTTTTCTACTGCTCATTTTTGAAGAGCTTCTGTTGCCGTAAACTGCAGGTCCTTGCTGATGTAATGAGCATTGTGATGGAAAAAATTGATATTGTCACATTGGATATTTGCACTTCTCTTCTTCCTCTCCTGACGGGTCTTCTTGAAAGTGACATGGATAGGTAAGAAGATTGTAATATCTTCTTGTTTTCCATCCTATGTTAACATAGAATTTGCCTTTAAACCTTCAAAGATAGAGTAGTATGATTGCAGTTTGCCTTTAAATCTTACCTGATCTGCGGATTGAAAAAATGCAAAGATGACTACAAGGTGAAATTTTTTTCAGATGATCTAAAAATTAATTGTTTCCTTAACATTATCATGATTCGGAGGGGTTCACAGCACTGGGAGCATTGTTTTTCTCTCTTTACACTTCCAGTCACTAAGAAATAGCTAGAGAGACGGGTTATTTTATTTTATTTATTTAAACCAAGCAAATTAGCAAGCCACGGATGTATTCATTATTTAGGTTATGACCATCATTCATACCGAGTATATATATCTCCTAGGGAACAAGAGATTGGCTGTTAAGGATCAATGAGAATTGAAAAGGTGTTGATCACCTGTCAACCAATTAAAGAAAAATTTCTAGAGAAATTCCCTGAAGAGCTAAGGCTCCAAGTTTTTCTATCCTGATCATTGATTGAAACTTTCTCCATTATTACCATAAGAGCTTGAGCTTCTTGAATTTCTCTCATTCATTTTCTTGAAAAGTTAAATTCCAATTCCAACCCAATGAAGAAGAGGCAAGGACACTCATGCTTTTAAGACAAACATTGTGGGAATGAGAAAGTCAAGGTGACAAAATAAATAACTGAGGAGAATCTCCAATCCAAATGTCCTTTCAAAAATGGATTTTTTTGTCCATTACCAATTTTCAACTTCACATGTTAGAGAAAAGAAATGTAGCCTTGTGAGATAGATTCTTAGGGCATTGATAGGAGCCTTGAGAAACTATATTTGTGGCCCAACCCTCGCATGCAAGGCACATGAATCTGATTCTTAACCACAAACATTATGTTAACCACACACAACATATAATAGTTAAATAAGGGATTCAAGCACAGGACCACTTGGTTCTCTTGACTTTGATACCATGTTGATAATCCTTCAATCCTATAGCTAAAGGTATGTTGATATTTAAGTTCTCAAAACAACGAAACAAATTGATCAAGTACATATATATTTTAAATGAAGCGTTATTTAGGGTATATTTTTATATCACCTCATAAGCGAATTTCAAAATAAACTACCGTCATTGTTAGATTGTTCCATAATTTAGCAATTGATGTGCCAGTATAGTAACTGTTTGCCCCAATTTAGGCATTTAAGCATCTCCTTGGACATGCTGCTTAAGCTTGTTAGAACATTTGGTTCGATGATCTATTCAGCAATATCAGCAACAACTTCTGTTGGCGTTGATATTGAGGCAGAACAAAGGTTTGTCCAGATACATCTGTAATTTCTATGGTTCAATGAGTTAAAAAAAAATCAATTTAACTGAGATGAAAAATATGTTTGTTTACTTTGTATCTTAGAATCGAGCGATGCAATCTCTGCTTTGTAGAGCTGGAGAAGGTTAAATGCTACTTGCTTACTCTTACCAGGTTGGTAATAATTAATTTAGCTTGAATGTTTGCTGTTTGTTGCTTATTTCTGAGAGATACGTCAAGATTTTTTTTTAATGCACAAATTTTCCCTTTTTCTGTAGAAGAGGAGGTTCTGTTGCGAAATCTGCTCAAGAATTGAATTTAGCCCTTCAAGACGTTTCATGACCAACGACTCATACTGAGTAAAATTGTAATTTGTCTCTGACCTTGCATGGATTAATTTCTTGCAATGCTTTGATGGAGAGGTGTGCAAAGAATGAACAGTCTACATGCAAGAACCAATAGCTTAATGTCTTCCTATGGCCCCATTCCATCGTGTACATGCTAAGTGGAGTCATTAACAATTACGTGACTTTACTAAATTAACTGGAAATCAAATGCTAATAGTAGCTGCTGCTGGTTGCTGTGCAGTTTTGGCAACTATCAACTGTGTACCCTGCTTTGCGAAGAGGAATTTACCTACTTCACTTCCATATTGCAGTCTAACCCTCATCGTGTAGCTCGTCAGAGTTGGTGTGTATTGATTTAATTATTGTTTTCATCATGCATATACAAATGTGTCAAATCCTGAAATAGAGCAAGCTAAGCACTTTTCGAGCGTGATGCTCAGAAGACTTTTTATGTAATCACTTTATTATGGTTGAGAAGTGAGTTTGGCAGCTAATGCTACGACACAATACATGCTAGCATTGGGCAAATGTATGGCTGATCTTTTTATTCTGAAACACCATTGTGTCCCGTTCACTAAATTTTCTGCTTTAAAAGATATTTTTGAGAATAGATGGATGTGGGTTTTCACTTGAAATTCTTAAGGATATCGGGCTCGTATAATTCAGTTCTATCATGTATCTTAATTAATAATGCAAAAGTTAGAAACTAATACAACTTTGTAAGCATAACTTGTAATATTACTCAACAAACTTCCAAAGTGCTATAATATACAACATATAATGAAAACAAAAAATATGTACACTAGACAACATAAACAGAAAGAAAAGAATCTAGATCCACATTTATTTCAGATCTTGAAGTACTTGTATCCAGACTCAGGACTTGTCATCCCCTCTTCCCAGTCCCCCATGCGACGTCCTCCAAATACCACCTGTTGCATACCTAAATATCTGCCAATTGCACAATCAAAAATGAAAAACCAACTCATTCGCACTAAGGTCAAGAACCAACATCTTTCAATAGCATATGATGGTACCCTATCGTAAGGCTTCTTACTCTGAACTAAGTATAGTCAAGCAGTCGAGAAGGACGTCAACAGCAAAAAAATCAGAGTACCAAGGTCTACCCTGTTATAGAAATAGGATATATGTGTGAGACTTCTTCCATGGTAAAGAATAGAGATGCCAACTTTTGACACGACCAACCAACCTAACACGAAATTTACGGGTGTAGACTAAGATAAAATGACACAATTATTAAACAAGTAATACGATTAATAATCGTATCAATTTAGAATTTTCGATAAGTGAATCAATTTATAACAATTAATTATTCGAGTAATTATATCATGCTACCTTATTTATAATTTAGTAAATTTATTTTTATAATTTTTCTATTTTAAAAATTTTGTAGTTATATTTATCCATTTAAAAAGTATTTAGCTTTATTTAAAATAAAATAATTAGTATTTAAGAAAATATTATCATAAATATTATAAAATTATATTAAGATATTAAAAAAAAAATTAAATGAGTGACACGATTATAATCCGTTTAACCGTTTAATAATAGTGTCAAGTTAGAGTTTTCACTTATTGATACGATTATTAAATAAGTCAGGTTCAAGTTGATATTTTTTTTATACTATACGAATATGATACGGCACGATAACTCCAATTACCACCCCTAATATAGTGTGCTAATATATTGTTAAAAGGAAAAACAACAGAGATCTTGAACTGATACCAACTCGGCCCCAATTATCCAGAAACTCGACATCACTGATATCATGAAATGAAGACGGCATCACTGTGAAACCCTTTTCTGTATCATAGAGGGATTGCACTCCAATGATGAATTGGCCAACTGTTATCAACACAATAGTAGCTAGTATTATTCTCTTTTCTTGCACAGCAATAACTAAATAAATCAAATCAGCTAATAATTAGGGGAAAGAAATTTTCATGTTAAATTAAATCATCTACCTGTCAAGAATACCACATAAAAGTTTATCTTTTGTTACACAATACATATGCTTCAAATATTCAAAAATTAATAAGAAAGACAAATGACATTCTTTTTACATTTTCTCTGTTTATTTTTCTTTATGTTACATATTGCGTTGGCCACACAATTTCTTTGTCTCTCTGCAGGTAAGTACAAAAGAAATTTCTGTAAAGTATGAACCTTTCTTCGATCAACAATGAAGAAAAGGCATAATAGCTTAGAGCTTGAGGTTGTTTTACCAAGCAGGCTTTTCTTAAATGCTCAAATGAACAGTAGCATGTAACGAAATTGCCTTCTGCAATTACAACAAGTAGTTACCCATAATTCCACAATGCATACCACCCGTACAAAAGTTTGTTCTTTTTCCTCATAAAAAAAAAACCTTGCCCATATTCAAACCTTAGGCCGTCAAACAAGCACAATGAACATACAATAGCTAAAAAGTGAAAGAAAATAAGACCAAGAACACTATGAACAAACCTGCAGATTACAAGAATTAAAGGCTCCCAATTGCCCCATAACATACCATGACTGAATAACCTGTAAGTTCATGACCCATAAAAATAGATAATCAATAAATGAACAGCACAAGTAGTAAATGATGATAATTAAACAAGATGTTCCAGGTAATTGAACAAGAATTCAACGCAGCATGACAACCTAAGAAGAGAATCTTCTATATGAAACACTTACACTACCAATCAGGTCAATGTCCCGATCAGATGGTGATCCATATAGTTCAAACCATATGTAAGAATCCAGAGGATTAAAGCTGCGCAGTCACAAGAAGAAAATTAATATTATAAAAGATGATGTTAGGAGTATGTCAAATACTTTTAACCAACAGCTTCAGTCCTGCTCAATATTTTACTCAATCTGATTCCTGTACTAATATGGTTCTCAGCCATTTAAGAAACAGTGTTGCAACCAATATCAAATTTGTGGTACATTTAACTTATACATGCCAAGAAAATTACGTCAATACCATTGATGAAGCAATGACTATAACAAAAAAACTAGCAACACTGCCTGCAGTATTGATGAATTTAACCTGATAGAACTATACTCAACATGACAACATCATAACAAGTCACTAGTTTGAATAATCAATTACTAGATAATGTGATTGCATAATTGAACCCTATAGTGTATATAACTTGTTAAACCAACTGATCAGTAAGTTTTCTAAACCATTGGCGTGAAACTTGAGTAAAGTAAGAGGTAAATTGCCCTCTAAAGCTGACTTTGAATGCAAGGACAGAGCCAGTTTTTGATTTATTGAAGTTTCTACCCTTCTTTCTAACTCTTTCTTCAACCTGCAACATGTTTGCCAAAGACATTAATAAAAGCTGGTGCGCGCTAATGTACACCAAACTTTCTTAAGCGGAAAACAAAAAGCAATATTGACAATTTAGACCCTCTTTTTCCCCCTTTTGATATGAAAAATAAAGCCAGTTATAAATCATTGTGTTATATGCATTTAGAAAGATATAATATAATAGTAATTCACAATAATGATACTTGATCAAAATTTGAATAAAAAGATGAAGAGGAGAGTTTTAGCAAGTAACGACTCGTTTTCTCATAAGTTCAGGGTTGCCAATGCTATCGCCAAGAAATGCTCGGGGCTCCTCATCGTCTTTGCAGGCATCTTCAAGTACCCTGTAATATCATAACATAGTATGTCTACAATTCGACAAAACGCATTCATTGAGACATTAATTCAAACACATTAAAGAGAAACATTTAAAAAAAAAAAATTACTTGGCCCATGAAGGATATTTGTGAAGTGTATCGTATTCTCGCTTCCTCTTCTCTTCCCGAACCTTGAGCAGTCTCCTTCCTCTCGCCGTCGTTCCCGACCCTTCAGTCACAACTTCATTTGTTTCACCGCTATCATGGTCAGTAGTTGCTGCATGGATTGACTGAAGCCGAGGGGGTTTCTTCTCCTTGTTTACGACTGACAAGTAGTAATTTTTATTATTGGGAAAGAGTGTAACTGAATTAGAAAGCGAGAAGTGATTATGTTGAATAAAGGCAATATTAGATAATTGATTGAGAAGATGAAGATGGGTTTGGGTTTCGTTGCTAAAACCCCATATCGTCACTGCCTCCATTTCTCTAACAACGGAAATCCAACAGCAACAGCAACAGCAACAGCAACTTCCCACCCGCCGCTATTTTACGCCTTCACTATTTTTTTAGTGACAGATTGTTACAATACTTTCGATGCTAGCATGATATCATATACCCAGTGATATAATTTTTTTTATGTTAAATTTCTTTTTAAGGTTATATTTTTCTGTAAAAAATCAAATATATAAAATTAAAAAACTTAATGAAAAGCTTTTGAGTGAAAACGGTCGTGCACCTAGACCAAAATCAAAATCAAAATATTTTAACCATATAAAACTCAATTAAGAAATTGTAAATGCTTGATAAATGAGTGAAAATGGTGCACCAAGACCAAAGCTATCTAAAATCACTGAATCTTCCAGGGCTGATAATTATGTCATCCTCATCCTTATTACCCTTTGTACTTATCCATTTTCCATTGGTAAAAATTTATCAGATAATACACTTTTTATAACCCTACTTATATAGGGCATAGGGACCATTCCATAAAGCTTGGTACAGTAGAATTACCATTATTTGAACGTAAAAAGGAAACAAAACCTTGATTCTTCCAAACTACAAGGAACAGAGACAATTATTAATTCCAGTCTCACTAACTATTAGACCAGAAGAGACTGATAACGTTATAAAAAAAAAAAGAAAAAAGAAAAAAGAAAAAAGGTCCAAACTTTCACTAATTCTTACTATAAAAGTAGAAACAAATTACATCAAAAAAAGTCCTAGCCAAATGTTTGCTTTATCGAGCTCTTAAGAAATAGGTGTCAACAGGTACATCTTGCATGTATAAGGAGCCAGGTTGGTAGATAAGCTCCCTACCACTGGTTTTGGCAAATTTTCATGCTGCACAAAATACAAAATGAATATCTGGTTTTATACACAGACAAATTAAATGGAAGAGAATGAAAAAATTATATAAATAAATAATACCTTCCAGAGATCTCTAGCTATGACAGTAGTTTTTGGTGGGAGTCCAACATCTGTCAAGTGTGCCGAGGGAGAAGCAGGCCATTGATTTCTGTTTACTAGAAGTACAACAAACCTATAGCCTGAGAGAGGTCCTGCCCAAACCTGTTTGAGCCAAAACACAAATTATCATTTGTACAGTCTCTCTCAAGAAAGCATTAAAAAACAAAACTACATACAAAATACTATGCTCTGTTTTTTCAGTACCTCAACATCTTCTCGAACCTTCTTAGCTTGAACACCAAGTGGATCTGTAATATGTCAACACCTTTAGTTATGCTCATGAACATGGTATCAGGAGTGCATAAAATCATCAAATTATTTTACCTTGGTTAATAGCAATGACTTCTTTATTGCCAATAATCTCCCTTGTTTCTCTAGTCATATTTCTCACATCACAGCCAAGCAGTAGGGGAGCCTGCAAATGCAATCAAGCCACATCCGAAAATGCATCAATCCATGAAAAAGAATCATTGTAATAAAAGATAAAAGAGTATACAATACCTTGGAGATGGCCCATAAACTAAAGTGTATGATATATTCATCCTTTGTCATTCCTCCATTTCCCACCTCAAGCATGTCAGGATCTGAACAAATGATGTTATAAAATACATAATAAATCTCCAATATCCAGTAAAAGGTAAACAACTTACTGAATTATTTTTCATAATTTAAAAATCCTGACCATTCCATCCACCAGGCCTTGCCAAATCAGCATAAACTTCATTAGCATCTGCTCTGGAAATCATACTGCCAAACAACAAAAAGTAATTAACTTAGAATGTTGAACCAATCTCTGAAATAAATAATCTTAAATTCCGCTATAAAATGTTTTACCTGGCAAAATTGTCCTGAATGTCACCAGTAGTTCTCCAACTATTTCCTACCTGAAAACCCCACAATGCTGGGTGCATGTCTCCCCTGTGTATATATAAGAATATGTTTAACAAAAAGAGGATTTTGCTGACGAATTGCAGAGGAGAAAACAGAATATTTTCATAGACAAAATTTGATTACCATTCGCATAGTGAGTAGTAAATTGGGCGACCAGTCTTCATTAAAGCTCGGGTCATTACAGGGTATCTACACAAAAATGATAAGTCAGGAATTATAGCCACAGGCTTAAATGAATAAGGTAAGTATATTTTTTATTTTTTATTTAATTACCTGTGCATTGGCTTAGAGCCATCAGTGTAACAATTATCATACTTCAAATAATCGACACCCTATACAGAAAGTTTATTATATTAAAATTATGAATATTAGAGAACCCAAAATGCAATTCGAACTCCGAATATTTTATACCCAGTAGGCAAAGGTCCTAGCATCTTCATCCTCATGACCAAGAGAACCAGGCATTTGTTTGCTACAAGTGTAATACCTGAAAAATAAATAGATGAAAATGAATCTGTGCTTCAAAAAGAAATTTTTTTAAAGTTTCAACAATGATTATGTATGTTACCCTGCACTTGAGTAAATCCCGAGTTTAAGCCCCTTGCTGTGAACATAGTCTGCCAGAGCTTTAATGCCAGATGGAAATGTTGAGTTTTTAGCTTGTAAACGGCCCTGAAATATACACATCATTTGTTAAGTTCCAACTTCATTTTCCAATTTAAACATGGGAAAACATAACAAAGATAGTGAGAAAGCATACACTTGCATCGCGAACTTGTTCAGCCCAACAATCGTCTAAGAAATGAAGATGGTGCAGACTTTGGTTAGCCATTTGTGTCAAATAAAGCTAAGAACAGAAAACATAAATATATATATATATATATATATATGCTATAACAGAGAATGAAAAATATAATTGCAACGTACCAATATTAACATATTTATATCCAAGCTTGGATAGACCACTGGAAACCAGAGCATCCGCTGTCAAACCAACCAAATAAGATGTACGTTCACTGTGAAATAAATAAAGATACACAAGACTATATATACAAACTTACCGGCTTGTTTGATAATATCTTCATTAATATTACACCAGAAGTGATTCCAACTATTCCACCTACAAGCAAAAAATGAAGGGACAACATCATCAAAAATAAACCAATCTTGTATTAGAAAATCCTGTTCTATACAAAAGTTCAGTACCCCATTGGAGGAGTTTTTCCAAGGCCATTTGCAAGCAGATTTCGCCTATGTTGCTCGCTGTAGTAGTTAGCTTTGCTGTTCGACATCTTTCCCATAATCGTTGGCCTCGACGAGGCCACTCCTATCATCATGAACAAACATATAACCTTCACAAGTAAACTATTAATCCTTTTCTCCATTTCTAAACTACTGCTACTTTTGAACTGAATCACACAATTGTTTCAAGTAAGAGGAGAAAATTAGTAAGCTTTGGGAAATGGAGAAGGCATTGCTATTTATAGAGATTTTTGAAGACTCGCAACCTTTTACGGTTTCTTTTACCATGATTTGATTCATTAGGAATATTGGATAACTATAAGTTTGCATCTACCTAATCCAGTTCATTTTAAATTCTCCCTCTTTACCGGGATTTTTTTTTTTCTGGGATTTCTAAAAATAATCCAAGATAATTAATGCCTGATGATAAATAGGAGAATTTTCCTTTTACATTAATGTAATTTACTTAAAAAAGATAATACTGACAATCTTTTATTTTTTCTTTTAAGAAACACAGTTGTGTTGATTTGTGGACTCTGACATGTGGGTGGAAGTCCATGTGACCTGTTGTCTTTTGTAGCCAGAGCTGTCATTATACAGAATTTTCTTTCTTTATTGCCTGCATTTCACTTCAAGCAATCTATGTTCAAATTTCAAAGCAATAATTTTGCATTGTTCTTTTGTGTCAATCCTGTGGCCGTGTGCCTCAAACAGTTGTCTACTAGTTTTGATGAGGATAGCAAATGGTGTGCCTATAGCTATGTGAAATAATGTGGCGTGCCTGCTAATAATCAATATATATCCAAAGCAAAATTTATGAATGTTCTACCAGTTTTTGATTTGTTACAAATGTTTTACTTTATTTTTATCTAATCCATGACCAAATTTCATTAACAAGAGATGTACTTCAGAATCAAATGCCATTATCCATTGATTTACTAAAAATGGAAAATGATGTGGAAATGGAGAGAAAACTGCTATGAAGCTCCACTTTTAATTTAATTTGTTTATTTGGTTTTTTCTCTATCCCCTCCTTTCCCTTTTATTCATTCATTGTGTTAAATGTTACACTTATTCTTTATATTTTCCTTTTTGTTCATGATAAACAAATATATTAAAATGGTGCCAAAACCCTCCCCTTCCGAAAACAAATATATTAAAATGGTGACAAAACCCTCCCCTTCCAAAACCATTCAAGCATCTTTCGATTAAAGATAATAATTGGGATTCCAAAAGCATTCAAGCATCTTTAAATTAAAGATAATAATTGGGATTTTTTTTATGGTTATGTACCAATTAGTTTCAAAAACAAAAGATAAAAATTTAGGAAGCATATTAAAGGTGGTCTGAAACGTGGTCTGTAGATCACCATTAAAAAGTTTGTCAATCTGTACCAAAGATCATTTGCTCTTATTGATAGAGAGCATTTAAAAGAAAACCAGAACTCGTAAAATACATTTCTGCTGATTCATGTCTCGTTTCCGTTAAAAAATTTATAAGCACTTCTGAGAAAAACGTTACAGCATTGAAACTTCTAAAATGCTTGTGAAATGCTCTCTAACCAATTAATGATGTTATTACAAAAATAAAATTGCAAGTGTACGTTTCAAGGGGATACTCTCTCTGATATGTCTAAGCAAACCAATGCTCGTTCCAATACCTTGCTTCAAAAACTAAATTCATGTCATTAGAAGAAAAGATACCAATTACATCATTCATAAATTTTCCTAAGCAAACTCTTGTATCTCAGATGACCTCTTAAGAAATAGGCTTTAACACGTACATCTTGCATGAATGAGAACCCACCATAGATGACAGGTTTCCTACAAATTGTGTCGGCAATGTCTTGTGCTGCATCAAAAACATACATACATCAGTAAGTAAGCAAATGCTCTAAAGTATCATGCAAGTAAATCACTCACGGAAGAGATGACATGAAAATATGAATAAATATTCTAAGGCTCATAGCTGATAGTTACCGCCCAGAGATCTCTAGCTTCAACAACGCTATTTGGGGGGATTCCAATGTCATCCCAGTTGGCTGTAATGGCATAGCGTGCAGGACCTCGGTTGACTAGCAGTACAGCTACCCTGTAGCGTGAGAGCGGCGCTGCCCATATCTGTGAAATGGAAACGAAAATGATTTATTTGCTCAATCATTCTGAAGGAGAACAGCATACTACATATACTATCTCAAAAAATTGTTAGAAATTTTACCTCTTGATCACCAAACAATCTAACCTTCTTTGCTTGGATGCCAAGTGGATCTGATCCATATGCATGTATATGAACAGGAAATCAAATATTTTAATGGGTAATTGATGGAAACTTTTTCTAGCATGTAATCTAATCACCTTGGTTAACAGCAATGACTTCTTTATTGCCAACGATCTCTAGTGTATCAGCTGACATATTTCTCACGTCGCAGCCAAGAATTAGGGGAGCCTGCAATACCACTGGTTCATGAGCTGCAGAAGAAAGCATTCATGCAAGTCATGGGTACAAGTGGAAGTTGAAAATCTGTCATACCTTGGAAATGGCCCATATACTAAAGTGTACTTTATATTCATTTTTTGTCATCCCTCCATTTCCCACCTCAAGCATGTCAGGATCTGTTACACAAAAAAGGAAGAGATCTCTAAAATGAGGCACAAAATTTCTGAAAAATTATTTATTAATTGAAGATAACTGTCATTATATGAGAATTCTGACCATTCCAACCACCAGGCCTTGCAAATTCAGCATAAACTTCATTTTGGTCTGCTCTGGAGATCATGCTGCCAAGGACCAAACAAGTAACTTAGGACATTTGAATCAACTGACCAAATATTGAATTCTATATCCGAACTTTTACCTATCCCAATTATCTTGAATGTCAAAAGTAGTTCTCCAGCTATTTCCTACATTACCACCCCATAAAGCAGGATGCATGTCTCCCCTAATGAAGGGCAAGAAGAATGTTAAAAAAAAAAAGAAAAAACAAAAAAGCACAAAATTGAAACTAATATTCAAGAGTTCATAATTAAAGACAAATAAAATTACCATTCACATAAAGAGTAGTAAATTCGACGGCCACAATTCATTAATGCTCGGGTCATTACAGGGTATCTACATGAACAAGTCAATGAAGCATATTATTTTAGATGATTTGAAGATGGGAGAGTATTTTGTATTATAGATGTGATTTAGTTACCTTTTCATTGGCTTTGAGCCATCGCTGTAACAATTATCATACTTCAAATAATCGACACCCTGCACAAAAACGTGAATTATATACATTTGGTGGAATTAGAGCTACTAAGATAATAGAATCCAAAAAAGGAAAATGAAAACAAAACATCATACCCACAAAGCAAAGGTCCTAGCATCTTGTTCCTCATAACCAAGTGAACCAGGCATTCTTTTGCTGCAAGTATAATACCTGTAAAATAAAATAAAAAAAATCTGTTTACTTAATAAATTTTCTAACTCCATCAAATATTATGTAATGTGAGTTCATGAGCGTTACCCGGCACTTGAGTATATCCCAAGCTTAAGCCCCTTGCTGTGAACATACTCTGCCAGAGCTCTAATGCCAGATGGAAATGTGGTGCTGTTAGCCCTTAAATTACCCTGAAATTACTATACTTCATAGTACCACTTTCCTTTCCATTTTTTGTTTTATTAGACAAATAGAAATAAACAGAAGAAAAGACAGAAACAAATAATACCCTTTCATCCCGATCTTGTTGGCCCCAACAATCATCTAAGAAATCAAGCTATGATTAGCCTTATGTCCAAAAAACTAGCCGAAAATTACCATAAAATATATAATGAAAAATACAATTGCATTTTACCTATGTTTATATATTCATATCCAAGCTTACGGAGACCATAGGAATCAATAGCATCAGCTGTTAAACCAAGCAAACAGCAAAATATAAGACTGTTCCATGAAAGCTTAAGCTTTGATGATTCTTCTCAAGCAAGAAACTCAAATTGAGAATACTGGATAAACATACCGGCTGCTTTGATGATATCCTCATTAATACCACACCAGAAATGATTCCAACTATTCCACCTATACAAAATGAAGAAATCAGAATTTTTTCAATATACACATTAGTAGACACAAAATATCAGCAGCATATTTAAAAAGTTGATACATACCCCATAGCAGGAGTGAGGCCACGGTTATTAGCTAGCAGATTTCTCCTTGGTGGCTCGCGGCTAAGTTTCCCATCTGCTTCTTTCCCCACCATTGTTGCTTTCGATGAGGCAACACCTATCACCATTAATGAAGATATTAGAAAACATAGTAATTTCTTAAGTATGCTGTAAAATCTTTTCCCCATCAAAACCAAATGAGTACGAGGATTAAAACATAAGTGAGGTGAAATTTGGAAGAGAACAAGTCACAGTGCTATTTATAAAGACGTGAGGAATCATAAATTTTTGGGATACCTGTTCACATAATATCAGGGATTATTGGATAACTTCATTCCATCATTTGAAATTTTTTGAAAATAATCTACTTTCATTTACAAAACCTCTCTATCTTTATCGGGATAGATTACTTGATAATCCGTTTAAATAAAAATTCTCACCATATTAATAAAATATTATACTGTTTGAATTGAAATATTTTTCTTTAAAAAAATGATAAACCGGCCAAGCATTCATTTGCTCTTCATTTATAATTTTCTACTTTTGCTTCTTGCATTCAATCTGATAAACTTAATTATATATTCCTCTTTGTTCATAACTGGACCCTTCACGTCAACTACCCATAAGCAAAACATTTGGACTTTCTTTGTTTAATATGTTATACAAACGTTGGAGTTTTTTAAGACGATAAAAACATACGTATGTTTCAATATCCTAAACAAAAATTTCAGGCTGCAGCAAACACTGTAGTTCAATACGCAGCATGTGATCACCATTGAAAATGTTGGATTTCTACCCCACTTGTTTATGTCATCTGTCTTTAAGTTTTATTTTGTTGATTATATACATCATATAAATGTGAAGATGAGTGGACAATTAGTGTAAAGCAAGAGATTACAATTATTAATGGAGAGTTGCACATTATGCAGTTCAGGAATTTTCCAATTTCTGCTCTTATGTTTTCCTCATCTCATTTTACTTCTATTCATTCGTCAGAACGTTACACTTAACTATATTTTCTTGTATGTTCATATAACTGGACCCAGCATTGTGAAGCAAACTCCACATTTCTGCCTTCTCTTGATTATTTTTTGTATAACAGAGAATTCAGATTACAACACTTCTAAATGGGGTATCGTGGCCACCCAACATTTGCAATTTCAGTGATAAGTTACCAATGCTCATTCCAACAAATGCACAACCAATAAGAGGAATGCATACTACATTTCAGCATGCATTGCAAACGAAAAGCTCTGCTTCAAATTTATTTAGAATCAATGTCCAGTAACATGTGACAAATGCTATTACAAATTTCCAACTCTTACTGTGACATGATGTGATTTTTGCAGAAAGAGATAAACAATTATGTCATAGATAATCCTGTGTAATTTGCAAAAGATTTTCAATCAAAACGACCTCTTAAGCAATAGGCTTCAGCACATACATCTTGCATGCATGAGACTCCACGGTGGCAGTCAGGTTATCTACAAAATGTGTAGGTAATGTCTTGTGCTGCATAAAACATACATCCATTAGGAGAGGAACCACAAAATGTCTCTCACAGTGGAAGAAATAGCAAAGATTAAAGCGAACAAATATCACAAGGCTTGTAAGCAAACAGTTACCTCCCAGATATCTCTAGCTTCGACAACACTTTTTGGAGGGATTCCAAGGTCATCCCAGTTGGCTGTTATGGAGTAACGCCAAGGACCTCGGTTGACTAGAAGCAACGTTACCCTGTAGCCTGAAAGAGGCCCTGCCCAAATCTGTCGAAGGATAAACACAAATGATGGTTTCTTCAATAACTCCAGATAGAGAAGGAACAGCATACCACAGTCTCAAGAAAAAAAAAAATGAACAATTTTACCTCTTGATCACCTTCCGATCTAACCTTCTTTGCTTGAATGCCAAGTGGATCTGTTATACATGAAAACATAAATCTAATGATGTAAACTTGTTGAGCTAAATGGGTGGAAAACAGCATCTATGAATAGATAAAATCCAATTTACCTTGGTTAACTGCAATGACCTCCTTATTGGCAATGATTTCCTTGGTGTCTTTTGTCATATTCCTCACATCGCAACCAATAAGAAGGGGAGCCTGCAATAGCAGTTAATCATAAGCAACAGAAGTCACCAGAACGCGAAATCATGCAAGGCAAATGAAAGATACTATTTTATTATACCTTAGAAATGGCCCATATACTGAAGTGTACAATATATTCATTTTTGGTCATCCCTCCATTTCCCACCTCTAGCATGTCAGGATCTGTTCAATATACCGAAATTAAAACAAAAATATAAACAAAAAGTAAGTAATTTGCAGAAAATTATTTCTACTCTGGTAAAGATTGTCATTATTTAACAATTCTAACCATTCCAACCACCAGGCCTAGCAAGCTCAGCATAAACTTCATTCATGTCTGCTCTGGACATCATGCTGCCAAAGCAAAAATGAAGAATATATGTTTTGACCAAAGTCTTAAGGAACCAAATTTAAATTCTGAATATAAAAATTACCTGTCCCATGTATCAGCAATGTCATTAGTAGTTCTCCAGCTATTTCCTACCTTAAAACCCCACAAAGCAGGATGCATGTCTCCCCTTCATATACCATAAGAACAATATGTTAAACCAAGATTTGGAAGATAACTTAACCGAAGAGAAGAAAATTTTAAATTAGGAGACGCAAATGGGTACCATTCACATAGCGAGAAGAAAATGGGACGGCCAGCCTTCATTAATGCCCGAGTCATTACAGGGTATCTACATACAAGGAAATGGAAAATATTATTGCTACATGCCTAAATACAGGAATGCTTAACTAAACATGGAAAGAACATTAAGCAGTTTGATAAAAGATATGATTTCATTACCTGACAGTTGGTTTTGTGCCATCATTATTACAGTTATCATACTTTAAATAATCAATACCCTGCACAGAAAGACAATTACATTTAACATTTTGCACCTGGTATGAAAATTTAAACAACTATCTCATCAAGATAATAATTACTAAGGTTCATTGCTAATAAGACAAAGATATCAGAATCCAAATAGAAAATGAACACAAAATATGATACCCAGGAAGAAAAGGTCTTAGCATCTTGTTCTTCATGACCAAGAGAACCAGGCATGGTTTTGCTACAAGTAAAATACCTGCGAAATCGAAAGAGGAGCATCTACGTGATTAGTTGTTCCAAAATTTATCGACTACGTGGTATAAATTTGTGTCAGGGTGCATATGTTAAGAGTCATTTTACCCTGCATCAGAGTATATCCCAAGCTTAAGCCCCTTGCTATGAACATAGTCTGCCAGAGCTTTAATGCCAGATGGAAATGTTGAGTTTTTAGGTACTAACTCCCCCTGAACTTAATATTATTAGTCCAGTAACACTTGTTTTTTAATAACCTTTTAAGACTTTGAACCTTTATAAGGGAAAACAGAACGAACACAGAAACAAATCATACCTTGTCATTGCGAGCTATTTCAGCCCAACAATCATCTAAGAAAGCAAGATGTGAATTCCTTGGTTAGCCACTTATGTCAAAGATGCCAAGTACAGAAAGCATACTATAAAAAGAGCAAAAAATATAATTTCAACATACCTATGTTAACAAAGATATATCCAAGCTTGGATAGACCAGTGGAAACCAGAGCATCAGCTGTCAATTAAATCAAGCAAAAAAGATATAATATAATACCGACATTCAAGTACAACCGCTGGCTGTGCTACCACAGCTTTGAAGAAATGGATAAACTTACCAGTTTCTCTGATCATTTTTTCATCAATTTTGCAGTTAAAGTGATTCCAACTATTCCACCTACACAAAAGGAAATCACCAACTTTTCAGATGCCATTTTCATTCTGTTATATCTGAAATCATTTCAAAATCTTACAAGGAACTAAATTCTATAAAACATAATAGGAAACAAAATCAATTGTTGCTTCCTAAAATGAAAATGTTGTTTCTCCTGCTAGCACAAATGACAGAAGTTACTAAATATTCATTTCTCATATGATGTATACCCGAAATTCTCCGAATAATAATTAATAAATCAGCATATAGGAAGAAAAATCAAATCTTGGTATCCTAAAACAAAGACTAGACTCATAGTTGTAAACACTAATGAACTATAGCTCTTATAATTTCTGAAACCAAAAAATGGTACTGAAAAAACGCAGAAATATGATCTGATTCTGATCTGATGTAACCATTCACAGTCAAAACTAAAAACCAGAAAACTAACAGAAACATCTGCAACCAGTAATATGCAGAAGATAAGAGAGAAATGTTAAGAAGCATGTACAAATAAACATAAAAGAAAGGTACGTTAAGAAAAAAAGTGACAAACCCCATAGGAGGAGTCATGCCAAGGCCATTAGCAAGCAGATTTCTTCTGAGTTGCTCACTGTAATAGTTGAACTTGCTGTTGGTTCTTGATGAAGCAGCAGCATTCATCACCATTAAAGATGACAATAACACACAGCATATCAACTTCACAAGTAAAGCATGAATCCTTCTTCTCTCCATTACAAATTCTTTTTGTTGTAAGAATAAGATCAGAGTCGGAGAGGAAAGAGAAGGATAAGAACAGAAAAAAGTGTGGGAAGTCAAGAAGTCACAAGTAGTATTTATGGACTTTACGAGTTCAATTGCATAAATTTGTCATACAGAATTTCCCTTCACGAATTGCCATCAGAGATTATTGCTGTATATTAACTTTTACCACGCCAGCAACAATTATTAAATCATTATCCAATAATCATCATAACACAGTCTTAATAAATTTGATATTTTTAATCAATACACGTACACCTGTCACACTTAGGATCACTGGTGTTTCTCTCATCTCCTCTATGTTATGCGTAACGGATTTGAACTTCAATTCAAATGTTCAGTTGTAAATTATGTACAAAATTTGCATAGGAATATAAAAATATTGAGAGAATAATAGTGTTATTTTATCAACTTTATTCACTTTTTATTTTTTTTAACTTTAAAGACATGATTAATAGTAAATTAAAAAGAAAGCAAGGACTTGTAAATTATAGTCCAAGCAAGGGAAGAGAGAGAGAGAGAGAGAAAGAATTTACAAAGATAAAAGGCAAACTGGCAAAGAGTATTATATTTGCTTTTTAACGTCTGGTATACGTCCAACAAGTTACACGTCACTTTCGTTGCCTAAACGTAACTCCATTGACCATTGTTTGTCAATTAAGTATTTATTGCAGTTAGTAATTAAATAATGGTTTTTTTTTTTTCGTTAAATAATAACGTGCTCAGTGTGACTTGTTCGAAGGGATAGATTATCGATGTTGTGTTGTTGTTAAAACATGCATACATACATACCTCAACAACAGTACGTAACGCCTGTTTTAACAGTAGAGTAAATGGTTTGAATATTATTAAACGGTGCTCTGTCTCTCACTGACTCTCAGCCACAGCGGCCAGCTCTTGCGGTGAAAGTGAATCAGGCCAAAGATTGATGAGAGAGGGCCTGCCTTTTATTGTCATAATCTGCAGCAATCATTGCTTACATTCTGTAGGCAGTCACGTGATCAAAATCAGCTAACCAAACCAAGTTGGAATTCTCTTTCTTTGCTGCATATAACATTCCAATTCTCCCTCTATTTGGAATTCTCTTTCTTTGCTGCATATAACATTCCAATTCTCCCTCTATACAGAGAATTGGAATGTTCTATGCAGCAAAGAAAGAGAATTCCAACTTGGTTTGGTTAGCTGATGTTGATCACAAAGACAAATTCTTGAGCTAGTATTGACAGTGAACTGATGAAGAAGAGTCCAGAATCAAAATGGGAGGAGGCCTAACTTGAGCGAGGGAAAAAAAAGCACCAATGAAATGCAATGCAACAATGGAAGTAAAAACAGTGGAGGTGGTTCAATTAGCTACTTTTCCAATCTCAATCATTGCCCATCTCAAATCAAATGTTTTACTTCCTAGAACATGACAAAATAAACTTAGTTAACTAGTGAGAAGATTTTATTCTGGATGGAGCTGGTCTTAACACAGCTCACTTAATATATAGAAGCAATTATTGTAAAAGGAAAAATAGGTCCATATAAAAATATGATATTCTAGCAATAATGCAGGGACCACCACATCATCACAATCAGACAAACTGCTCAAATTGAGATCGATGATCCCCAGTTACATACATAACATTCCTTATAATCTGAAAATAAAATTCTCTCAATCACAAACCCAAATGATGCTTTGTTTTTTGCCATGCCTGCCTGGAAGCTCCTAGAACTATTAATGCAAGTGAAATAGATGTATTTCCATATTTGGAACTTCCCCGGTTCTCAACAGCAAAACAACAATTGTTTTAATACAAAACATATTAAGGAATTTGATATGCAATGCTGACCAGATTTTCTTTTAAAGAAATACCCTGCACACACTTCAACAACTTACCCATTATTTGTTTAAAGGCTATCTTTCAAATTATTAATTCAGCAAATTTGTATTAAATACAATCAAGGAGTTCATTCATATTTCAAATGAGGATTAGAAATTTATCCTATGACTGGAATTAATTTCCACAACCTAACCGTGTGTACTATACTCTTATCCTTAATATTTCTATTGACCTAGAAAAATGCATATAATGGTTTGGACCAGTTAAACATTATCAGCATGCATGCTACAAACACTATGAGAGAAATGATAGCCAAATATTTAGCAAATTCCAATAAAAGGAAAACCACTTTCAATAGTTCAAATCAATCGCATTTCCTTGGAAAAGAAAGAACAACTATCCAGAAATCTTTCTTTATTAATTTTTTATTCAAAATTAAAACCTAGCATACTGTACATGTAGGGGTTCCCATAAGCCTATAGCCAGAGTAGGCAAATTCTGACCCACATCTGCCAAGATGAGGAAGGTGAAGTATGGCACATTCTGGGATTCAATTTATTTTTTAAGCAAAAAAGAGTCAAATTTTTACCAGCCAGTCAACTTTTGCAGTGTTGATCTAAAGCATATTCCAGATCACACCAAGAATAATTTCACACCAAAAATAAGGTAAAAACATCTCAAAGATAAACCATAAACAGAAATGCTACCAACAAACTCTGGTTATTATTTAGGTAGCAGCCATACGATAAACTGCATGGCAGCATTGGCTGATAAAAAACATAGGAGAAATCAACAGTAGCCTGCAACATAGCCCAGGACATAAAGAGAAATATCTAAATCCACCACTACTTTCAGGTCAAGATAGCATAAGCATTAAAGAGATTTCCAAAGCAAATAAAATTTCACCTTGCCCCCACTCCCTCTAGAGGCTAATCAAGGCGTTTGCATAGCGCACTTTATTTCACTATGCAGATCTTGATAACAGAAGCAGCTCCAATGCGATGAAGTGCCACAACTGCATCACCAGGGCTGCACAAACCCCGCTCCGTTGCTGATTTCAGAGCACCTTCCAGTAACGACTCTGTAGATTCTGCATCAGTTGCTTTAGCAGATCCTTCTGCCAGAACAGGGACCAAGCCCCTGTACACCAGACTAAGCCTTGCTGGGGTTTCATCACTGCAGGCCCAATCAAATGAATCAGTTGTCAAGACAGGGACAACAACCGATAAGATTGGAACAGCTGGTCTGTACTTGGCAACCAACTTTGCTGTTGTTCCACCACGTGTCAGTACAACAATGAGTTTTGCTCTAGCTTTATTAGCTGTTCTAACAGCTGATGATGCAAGGCTCTCCAAGGGGCTCATAGGAAGTGGAGTTGCTCTTATCATCTCTTTAAAGATAGCCCCATAATCAAGGGAGGATTCTGCCTCGATGCAAATTTGACGCATTATCTTAACAGCAATCTCCGGATAGGCCCCAGCTGCACTCTCACCACTAAGCATTACACAATCAGTGCCATCAAGGACAGCATTCGCAACATCAGTAGCTTCGGCCCGGGTTGGCCGAGGAGACTTGATCATTGATTCAAGCATCTGAGTGGCAGTGACCACAGGCTTGCCTGCAAGATTGCACTTGTATATCATCATTTTTTGCGCAAGGAAAATCTTCTCAATTGGAATTTCCATTCCAAGATCACCTCGGGCAACCATAAATGCATCGGTTTCACGCAAGATCTCATCGAAGTTGACAACTCCCTCCTGGTTCTCAACCTAAGAAAATCATAAATCAAACTAACCACAGGTTAACCAAGAAACAAATGCTAATGTAACCAAAGTAGTGCCTGCTATAGAATCAAACAACAATTTAGGCTGCAGAAAATCAAAATTATACTGATGTAACCAAACATGCAACCACATCCGAAAGAAATGAAAGAAACAAGCAGGCTTTTTAACTTTGAAGACTGTTATGCTTGCAGAGGCAGCATAACAGGGTTTTCATATCAGCAAATAAAACAAAAACTCAAGGAAAATATAAGAGAAACCTATGCATTGAAATGAGCACCCTTATACTAGGTCAATTATTCAAGTTGTAATTACACCTAGACCTTAAAGTAAATGTGGTTCTCCATTTTTATGAAAGCAAAGCCCCAAACCCTGATTAAATTTCGTAATGATACCAACAATTAGTCACCTCTAACATAAGCACAAACAAGCATAGAGCTATTCAAACAAAAATATAAGCACTTGGACAACTAGTTATAGGAAGCAACAGGCATACCTTAGACATTAACACTATACGTTTGGCATTGGGTCCAAGGACCTTACGGACATTAACAAGATCAGAACCCTTCCGTACAAATGAAAGAGCAATCATATCTATGTTATTAGGAACACCCCATTGCAGGATATCTTCCTCATCCTTTTCTGTCAGAGTGGGCAGATCCACAACAACACCAGGAAGATTGACATTCTTTCTCTCACCCAACATTGATGTGTTCTCACAACGGCACCTCACAGTTCCGGCATCTGGATCACAAGACAAGACATGAAGGGTAATGGTGCCATCTGCACACAAGATGGTATTTCCAGGCTTCACATCCACAGGCAGCTTTTTGTAGCTCATGGAGATCATTTGTTCATCACCCTTGATGTTGTAATCCGTAGTTACAGTAATTTCCTGGCCTTCTTTAAGTTGTATAGGTTTTGCATCCTTAAGAAAACCAGTTCGAATCTCAGGTCCCTGTAGCAAAAAAGAGAAATGGGGATTCCATCTAGAATGGTTAATGATGAGAACTCTAGTTCATAAAAAGAACTCATACATTATATAGAATTTTGTGAAGCACATTTAGAATCTTAGCATGCCCAAAAGAAAAGCTAATAAGATTTGCAAAATTCTAAACAGCTCTTGTTCCATTATTGCATTATTTAATATATATATATATATATATATCATGCAGGGTAGGTCAATGAAATTCACCCAACCCCAAAAAATGGTATACCAAAGACAATTTCTGCATAGATATCTGACAGAAACATTTTTCTTGTAATTCAAAAGCACAGAGATAATTCAAAACATTCAAACTTCCCATAGTAGAGAAGCCTGATATTTGTTCATCAATATCTAAGATGCATCGTTAGTCAAACTTAGGTTACAAATCAGTTTCAGCTTGAAGGCATATATACTACCATAGCAAGTAATATTGTGTCCTCAACTTACTTCACATTAACATTTTCCCAACACAGAATATCATGTAGCAGAAAACTTTGATTAGTGTTTTTATTATTTTTTTTAGTTAGAAAGACAAAATCTGCATTTAAAAATCAAGAATATCAACTATTGTTCAGCACAGAATAGCTCTAAAAAAAAACTGATATTATTTATAATATTGAGTGACACAGAAAATTTTTCCTAAAAAGAAACAAATCAAAGATAGAGAGAAAGGGAGAAAAGGGGGGTGGGACTCCAATATTATGCATTTAATGTTCGTATCCATCACATAATCTTACAATGTGTAAACTGGTATGCAATGTCTCATCTTATTGTACCATGCGTATCATGCCATACAATCTACACCAAGCAAACTGTTAATGGAAGATTTCTTTGTGTTTGAAAATGGAAAGAAAGCCAAAACACCATGGAAGTGGCTGTGTTAGCTCTTCTTTTGGTTATTTGGAAAGAAAGAAATGATTGCATTTTTTGAAGGAAAAACTTTGTGGTTTATGGGAAAAAAAAGAGTCAATTTTGACATCTCTTTGGGCCTATGTTTCAAAGAATTTCCAAGACACTACCTATTTCTTCATCTATCTCAATTGTGAAGGGATTTTGAGCTAGGATGTTTTCTTGCAAGTTGTTTTGATGTAAGGGTCTGCGGTGTATTTGTACAGACTGCACAGATAGTCATAGAAGATTACAGAATGTTTTGTATGGATCTCGACGCATATATCATGGCTGTTTTTGTTGTATTGTCTGGACAATTGGTCCACTTCATGTATATCATTTGTTAATTGGCACAAGAATAAGGATGCTTGTATTGCCTCATATGAATGATTTTAGGAACACTGTTTTTCATTTTCCTTTAGAAAAGAAATTTCTGAGTCAAGCATAAACAATTTTTAACAAGACTCCACAAAATATCATCATTTCACTTCATAAAACATGTAGCAAACACCGAGCAATGTGATGATACAAAATGCACTACACTGTCGATATGTGTAAGCAACAGAAAAGATCAAAATTTCAGAAACCCCAAAGTTTTCTCAACAAAATGCAGTAATTATGAGCTTCCAAAATGCGGAGTATATAGGTAAGTACAAACTTGGACAATCCAAAAGTTCAACCCATAGGTCTAGGTCCTAGTCCAAAGAGTTCAACAGTTTCCAGATACAAAAATGCTTATTGTCACAAATTTCCCTACAATGCAAACTAAACCACTACACAAAACTATTTTTTCCCAGTTTGTTATAAAGCCATCATCAATGCCATCATCAATCTCCACGTCAGTTCTCCACGCCAACCCCAATATACCAATCTACCATGTCCACCTTATACATAATGTATCTGAACATCCATTTTTTCCAAATTAATTTCCTAATAAACAACCAACTCATCAGCTAACCAGCCCATCCTACAACAACAACAGATAATATTCTACCTCCATGTCCTTCCATCTAATTCACTCTCCAATTCACTAAAAGATGTTAATAACCAGTTAGAAAAATTAAAGCTAAATGACAGATTAGTTCTGATGATGATCATAACATAGCAAATGAATGCAACGAGAAGAGAGACCTTGGTATCGAGCATGACAGCACAGAGAATCTGAGTATTCAGCATGGCAGTTCTGAGATTGTTCAAAGTCTCCTGATGGTACTCATGAGTACCATGAGAGAAATTGAAACGAGCAACATTCATGCCAGCCCTTAGAAGTTTCTCAAGCATAGGCACAGAGCGTGAAGCAGGACCAAGAGTACACACTATCTTGGTTTTCGGCACACGCGTATCATTTGGGACCTCCTTCAAGATTCCCTCTATCTCTATGTTCGCCATGCCTCACCTTAACAAGTTTCTACCAATTCTTCTTCACAATAACGCAAATACCTGCAAATCACAAATGGGAATTATAAAAACACCAACAAATTCAATAACCCCAGTTTCAAATGGACATGGATTTCATTAAATGGTGTACCTTCGAAGCATAAAAATAAACAACAAATTAAAATTTCAAAACCGCCGTCTAAAATACATCACATTTTCATTTTTAGGTTTCAATTTCCCTCAATCTTCGCACAAACAAACAGATACTCACCCCACCAACCTAAAGAGTATCAAAATTCAGAACATGGAAAACGAAAAACAAGAAACTGATCGTTACACAGATCCAATAAGCGAGAAAAAGAAGGGGAAATACAAATAATACGGAAATCTAATTCAAAATGAGAGCAAATGAGATGAGAAAAAGAGTTACAAACCAAAACAAAAACAGAAAATGAAACCAAATCCCTCTTGCTGCTTACCGAAACAGCAGTTCGCTGACACGCCTTTCCTTCTTCACCTAAAGATTTAAGCTTTTTATATATTTTCTTTATTATTATTTTGTTTAACCATGGGAATTTGTTTGTTTTTGGTGCTTTTTTCTAAGGTCACAGAAACATGTCTGTAACTTGAAAAAGAGTGAAACTTGACTGACTGGCGGCTTGGTAATGGTTACTGCTCTAAAAAAGGAAACAGAGTAGGTGGTGCTAAACAGTGGGCAACTTGGAATACGTGGGTGATGATTAAAGGTGGTTTCGCATGTAAGTTGCAAGATTTATAACGTTTGTGCGGACTCATGAGGGGAATATTCGTGCCTTACTACTAACTTTTTAAATAAAATAAAAGGGATACAATAATAATAATAATATTTTTTTGCCCAACTTATGAACTTACCTTAAAAAAGTATTTTAATTGTCATAAAAGAAGGTAGACTAATTCAATTATAACATTCTTGAAATTTATATCATATAAATGATTTTTATTTATATATTGTTATAATAAATCGTTAATATAGTCCAAATGCTAACTTAATATTACACACCTTTAAAAATCAAAATCAAAATCAATAGCACGCGAGATTCATTGTTGTATGTATTGCTATTATTACCGTAGAATAGAAGAACCACAGATTTGAATTGGATCGTCTCGTAGCATGTTTTTCTTTGTGGATGCCTTCGGGGAAAGTCCATTTCTGTGTGCGCTCCCACTGGTTTTTGTTATTCTAGAAGAAAACAAAAATAACCCATCTTTCTTTAAACAGTGCTTTTTTACTTTTCTTTCTCTTTTTTTTTCAAATGGAAGATACTGCCATGACTAGTCATTTATCTTTAGAGTTTCTTATTCATCACGTTATATTTCAGCAACCTATTTTCTATACTTGTAAATTAACTTTGTATGTTCTTGGACCAAAAACAATTTAAGAGACCATCATCTATCGTCAAACACATGTAATAAAGGTCATTTAAAAATCGTGATGAAACAAGGGGCTGTTGTAAGAAAGCATCCCAATTATCTGTTACCCTGCTTTATGGAAACATTAATATAACGTTTTGCAAATTTGCACAAACATGGTCATTAATCCTTGTAAAGCATATCCCAAAAACAACCATCCTCTCCTGTTTTATATCAACTACGATTAGAAGTTTTTAAAACAGAACTCCATTCAAGATATCAAGCATATAATTAGGATTTCCACACAAATGTTGGACATGGGAAACTTGAGATTGCATTAGCAGCCAAGTACACGTACCATACTTGAGCAAATCATCCACAGGATAATAATCCCCGATAATTCTAATCTTTGCAGATAGTGTAATGTTCAAAACTGTAATTCACACACGTTTTGGTGGCACATATTGCACACGCTCATCTTCACATAGGTTCTGCATTAAGTCCAACAAAGTAGTCAAGTAAGAAAAGGAAAATAAATTTAACTCCATTGCCCAAACAGCTTACTATATTCAACATTCTTTTTTCATTGTTTGCTTAAACAAAATATTTAATTTCTTCTTATGCTATGATAATTTAAACTGATCTTTTTCCAACAACTACATGGGGTGTCTCCACATTAAAGTGTCATGGCAGTAAGACAACCACAAACTATAATTTCTATTGGCTGCAGTTCAAGCAAAGATTCAAATATAAGTTTTAAGTATTTTATTGGTCAGCTTATAGAAACAACCAAACAGTTAGATCACAGAATCTGCTTTTTCTCTTCTCTTTCTAGCTTCCCGCTAATCTCCGTATGCTTCTTCAACTGCCAAATTCATCTTTGCTAGAACCTTCAATTTCTCTTTCTTCTTCTCATCCAATATACATATCTTCTTGAAATTATTCACTGATTTAGAATCAAGCTCTTAAGCTATCTCATTTTTGTCAATCCTTAGCAACCTACAGTCAGCACTACTGTCCCAGTGGATTTCTATGCTTCTTACGCCTTAGTTCTGACCATAGCACTAGACTTCCAAGTATGCGCAACATGCACTGGTATGTTGTGTTTATGTTCATCATGCATAGTTAAGACTAAGAGCAAAAACAGCACATCAGACTGGAAGTTTAAACTCAGTTTTGCAAAATTAATTCACTAAGCCCTATAAACTCCACAGCTAATCTTAGACTCTTACATCACAAACCAGTGGCAACCTTGCAATCTTTCCTAATTATAATGCCGTATGACTCATCATCAACAGAAATCCATAGATTTCTTTACGGGGTAAAGTGTTACCATATCTATAATCAACTACAAAAATATCACACAGCAATGAAGAGATCAACTACGTGGCTAGCATGCAGAAGTCAGTAATACTTTGACCACCCCTCACTTTATTAAATAGCTACCACATCGTTACCTTTATTCCAAACAAAAGAACAAATTGCATGTTATGAAAATTCAAACCTGCAAGTCTTCGGGCAGTGCTTCTGAGACAGCAAGAGTATAGCAACCAGGAACAAATCTTCCTGCAAAGGATTTAAAAATAAAAAAAATAAAAAAAAAAACCCAGAAGTTAAAATACTTGCCAAAGAATATCATATGCAATACAAAACTACAAAATTATGAGTCAGAACTACAAAATGTATCTACTAGATCCAAATGAGTTAGAACAAAACACAGATACTTCAGCATAAATCACCATAATCAAAGTCAAGGTATGGAGCCTCCAGAAGATCATCAATCACATCAAGACATGCTTTCAAAGTGACTAAAGGAATTGCTTAAGCCTAGACACAACCAAATATTTTATCATCTAACTATTTGAAATATAAATACTACTGAAAAGTAAAAGCACACTGAAAGACACCAAACTTCTAATACAAAGTTAATCCTACCGGAGGATATGGCAAACACCCACCAACTAGGTTCACACCCTGAAGCATTATGGAAAATGCTTACAAATACAAATATTTCGTTGCACTTAATAAAGGCTTTACAGTTTCAAAAATTACTCAGAACAATTTGTAAAACTTCAAATTTATAGCCTTGAACTAATGCAGGTAAAGTTTTCTTAATTCTAGCAGGTAGGATGCTACTGTAATAAGTTAGTATATGCAGCAAATGGTAATTAAAAATTAAGGCTTAAACTTATTTCATGTGAAGTTCTTATTAGAGGTCAGATATTTTACTTGGTGCAATCATCCTTCCAACTTATAGATAAACATTATCATCCATATTTCCTCATCACTTCACCAATATCAAAAACATGCTCTACAAGTCAGGTTGAAATCTCAAAATACAATATGTTAGATCAATCTGAAGCTTTTAATGCACAATATAATTATCAACTCCCAAATCTGCACTTTTAATGGCAGGTTGCTAGAATCAGTCACCTTGCTAAGTGAAATGCAGGGAACCAGAAAATGCTTCTGATGATCATGTCAATTCTTTCTCACGTATAATGACATTCAAGTTAGGACCTTGACAGTTAATCAAACTTCTAGAAACAGATATAGTCAAGAGGCTAGAGACTGGATTAATCCAATTTATTTTTCGGATCTTTGTCTGTCAATTTAATGTTTAGCAATACATAGTTCCTAGAGTGGTACAAAATAACCGACTTCAAAAAATAGCAGCTTCATCAGATTTCTACTTGAATAACCAGCTTCCGTGTCTAATAATCGTCTTCTAATTGTATTAAGCTTTTTAAGAAAAAAACAAAAGTAAGACAGTAAAAGAAGATACCAATTCGCAACCACCGAGCGGCCCAGCTTCTAGTAGGATCCACGACTGATATTATGCTGTAGAAAGCAAATAAAGAATCAAGTAAAACTCTAAAGATTGTTTTGCACAAGAGTTTGGTTATATCAGTTCAAGAGAAATTTAAGTGAAGAATACTTAATAATTTCATATAAAACAGTAAAGATACCCATTAAAATTAGGGGTAGTACAATCAACAACGCGTTCATGATCTTCATCCATCTTAAAGAAGGGGCAGTTCTCGCATCCCGATTCTCTAAACTGCACAGATTTAATCACTCAAAACAGTGTCTCAAACCCTAGACTAACCATAACCGTAAACAATCAAACAAAATAATAATTCAATTATAAAGAACCTGATCATAGGTTTTGACAAGACGGCAACGGAGGCAAGCTCTCAGCTCATGTCCAAAACTTGTAGGAATTTGTGCCGGTGCGCTTCCCATTGTTCACCTAAGCTAAATACTGGATGTTTTTCACTCGCTGCAGCGGAGACCGTTACGCTTAAGCAATTGAACAGATAGAAACACAAACCCTAACCCATGAAGCAAAAGTACGAATGTCAAAAAAAAAATTTAAATGCATGAGATTGAGAAATTTACCAGACGAAAATCTAAGTCGTTTCCTTCCTTTTGCAAAGAAGGACGATCAAACCTTCGATTTTTAAGGGTTTAGCGAGAAAATAGGCGTGGATGGAGAATTCGAGAAAATGACAGGGCGTACATAAAAAAGGGCGGGTATATTGGGTTTTGACGTTAATAGCCGAAAAAAATACTCCCCCTGCTTCAAAATGTGCTATATTAAAAATTAATTATAACAATTTCATATAAAAAATAACTATAACGATTTCAGATAAAAATAACTCTAATTTTTATTTGTATATCTCATTAATATAAAAATGAGTAAAAATTTAATTTCATTTTATTTTAAAGAATTAAAGTAAATTAAAAAAATAAGACAAAATATCAACAATTAAATTTAAAAAAAATTATAGTTAGAATCATCACAATATTAATCAGTATTTATTTAAGTGAGTTCATTCAAAATAAATTCGGTGAAATTATATTTTAATAAGAAATAAATTTTTTTACTTAAATACGATAATTATAATTTGTGTCATCTAATTATACTTGTAAAAAATTTAAAAATGTATTTAATAAAATTTTTATGCATACATTCTACGTGATACTTATTAATAATATGATATTAATAATTTTCTAGAATTTTAGATAGAAGAATAGAGTGAATAGTATATTCCTCAATGATTTTTGAGAGTTATAATTTTATATCATCGAGAGATGTATGAATTTCATCGAAAGATCCAATATTAAAATGTTCATACAATCCTCGATAAATAAAAAAATATAAAAACTTGCATCAATTCTAGATCTCTCAACGAAAATCATCAAGGAATGTATTAATTTGGTAGAGGGATCCAAAATTAAATTCATAAATCCCTCAACATTTTTAAATAGCGTATAAAACTTACAAACTATAAAACCTCTCAACGTAATTCATCAAGAGTTGTATAAATTTCGTCGAGGGATCCAATACTAAATTCATACCTCGCTTGATGATTGGAATGATAAAATAAAAAAGCTTGCATCAATTTTGGATCACTCGACGTATATCATCAAGAGAAGTATGAATTTCATCGAGAGTTCCAGAATTGAAATAATACATTTCTCGACGATAAATGATACATATCTCGATGATTTTTATATTTTCCTAGACATTTACATTTCTTATATGTGTGTGTGTGTGTGTGTGTATTTAGCTTTTTTTTCAAAATGAATAACTAACAATTATATTATTTTTACACAGATGGAACGATTTTATTTGATAATTGTATATGAAAGAACATGGAAAATTACCATACGAAAACGAAGCTTATAATGGAGGGCGTAGTTTTGATATAACAGTACGAATGAATTTAAACTATCTAGAACTCGTGAATGAATTGTATTTTGTATGTTAGAAAAGTTCAAATGAATTTAGTATTAAAATGAAAGTTGTGTACAGACATTGCATACTCTTATCCATTTGGCATTTGAACCGAATGATGTGAAGGATAATACAAATGTGACTTTTTTTCGTTGATATGAATAGTTAAGTTTCAACATTTGGAGACTTTACACCGCTATTTAACATATTTGAGCATCAAGATTCAGGAGTAAAAATAATAGGGTCTCCCAATATTTACGCTATGCAGCTAGTCGACTGTCAATTGCAGTCTAATGTTGAGAATCTATTTGCTTTTTCAAGTAGTAATAACAAAGTCAATACTACAATCCTTGCCTTAGTTGTCAATGCACAATACTCTCCGATTCGGTATAATAAAGATCCTACTCATAAGTATTTCGAACATGTTAACGAGTAAGGAACTAACTCCAATGACATTTTTTTTGCACCTATCATAAACACTGATGTTCAATCACCTCCCAATATTCGCGTATCTTCTTTCACGTGTGAAGACGCTTGTTTATCAAATTATGATCCACTGCAGTTCATACCACCAATCCCTCCGCCTGTTAATTTTTCAATTAATGCCTTCTTCAGTACAAATAATGGTGAGATAGTAGTTAAAAAATTGTATGAAACCAAAAATAAATTATGCACAAATTTAAGTTTGTTTGCAATGAAACAGAACTTTCAATTTTGAATTCATATATCAACATCACATCGTTTTGAAGTAAAATACCAAGATGACAGATGTAAATGGCATGTTCGGGCGGTTTTGATGCATGAAAATACTTACTTCCAGGTGAGACAGATTGAACAAACACATATATGTATGTCTAATCAACTATCGTACAGACATCATCAAGCGAGCTCCGAGCTTATTGGTGAACTGATCAAAGATAAATTTGTAGATTGTAGCAGAATATACATACCTAAAAATACTCAAGCTAACATTCAAAATGAATACAGTGTGTTAGTATTATACACAAAAGTTTGGCGTGTCAAAAAAGTAGTATTGACATTGCTTTTTGACGACCCGGTTGTTTCATACAATTTACTACCTCTATACTGTTATATTCTTAAATGTTGCAACAACGACACTGTCACTCATATATAAAATGATGATGATAATCATTTTATGTATTTTTTCATGACCCTTGGAAGTTATATTAACAGCTTCCAATCATTAATTATACTAGTTATAGCATTTGATGAGACATTTCTTAAAGGAAAATACTATGAAACTTTGTTTGTAATAGCTTGCAAAGACGAGAATGATTAGGTTTTTCCATTAGCATTCAAAATTGGAGATAATGAAAATGATGGTTCGTTGACATAATTTATGCAAAAATTACTAGGTTAATTAAAGGAGTATGAGATTTGATTTTGATTTCTAATAGACATGCCAGCATTAAGAAAGCAATACTAGCTATTTTTTCTAAAGCAACGAATGAGGTTTGCACATATCATGTTGTAGGGAACACCCGTTCGAAGTTCAAGACAATGAAAAAAAAATGAAGTTAATAAATTTATGATGGCATACTTTGTGGCTGCGAAGGCATATTGTGTTAGTAATTTCAACGACCAATTTTTAAGACTAAAGCACATTAGTCCGGAAGTTACCAAATATCTAGAAAACGAGGTTGAGTGTCACAAATAAGTTCGAGTTCATTTTACCAGTAGAAGGTGTAACATTATGACCACTAATATTGTAGAATGTTTAAATGCAATCATATGCCATGCACGCACCCTTCCCATAACAATATTAGTAGAATACTTAAAAAATTTACTGTAAAAATGGTTCTATAAGAGGAGAAATGAAACTTTGGAGATGAAAACACAATTAACCAAATGAGTTGAAAACAAAATTAACAAATGGATACAAGCAACAAGAAACATGTTAATTTATTATGTTGATCGACATGAGTTCCAAGTTAAAGACCGAGAAAGAAACGGGATTGTGGACCTCAGCGCAAAGACATATATATGCAGAAAATTTCCAGTTAGATCAACTCTCATGTGCATATGCGCTTACAACATGCAAATATGTTAGGTTCTAGTATGCCCTTTGTTTACAATATTACAGTATCGATATGCTTCTTTTGGCCTATGGAGATCCTATTCATCCTGTTGGTTATCAATTGAACTGAGTTATCCCTAATGAGCTACATTCTTCAGTTACCTTACCACATATTCAGCACCCAGATTCAGGACAACGTAGTACAGAAAAAAGACCATCTATTAGCGAAGAATCGATAAAACGTAAATATTCTCGTTGCAAATAACACAAACATAATCATCAGATTTGTAAGAATTCACTGTCGTTGTAGCAAAATTAAATGGCAATTTATCGATTTGTATTCAGAGATATTACATGTTTTATAATGAAACCATCAACGTGCTTCTATCTCGATTTTTGAATTTTACAATGAATGTATATATTCTAGTTGTGTTACTTAATTGTGAATTTTTGTATTTGGTTTTATTTTACAAACAGAAAGGGAAGTATGAATTCATATACTGGATTCTTCAATAAAATTCATACATCTTTCGATGAATTCCTGCAATTAAAATATCGAGGAAAGTATGAATTCCTGTATTGGATCCCTTAGCGAAATTTATACATCTCTCAATAAATTATATCGAGGGATCCATAATCAATATTTTGATTTATACATCAATAAAAATTATCGATGGATATAAGAATTCAGTATTAGATCCCTCGACGAAATTCATACATCCATCAATAACTGTTATCGAGGTAACCAGAATTGGTATTACAAAAATAATTTATTCATCGATGGATTTATGAATTCAGTACTAGATATCGTGATGAAATTTAAACATCCATCGATGAAATACGTTTGGTGGTCGTGTAAAATGCAAGTTTTATACTGCCTTTAAAATTATTGAGGGATGTGTGACTTCTTAACCTAGTCCCTCGACCAAAGACATACATCCCTCAATATTTTGTATCTAGTTTTATACTTTTTTACCATCATCGAGGGATATATAATTCAATACTAGATCTGTAGATGAAATTTATACATTCCTTGATTATTTTCGTTGAGGAATCCAAAAACGATATTTGGATGTTACTTTTTTTATAATTGTACCAATTATATCAATTTAAAGTGAGTTAAATCAAATAAACTAAGAACTAATATTACATCTTTATAATTGTACTAATTATATCAATTTAAAGAGAGTTAAATCAAATAAATTAAGAACTAATTTTATACATCATATAAAATATACATTGTTTAGTTGTATACATCATCTAAAATGAATTAAATGAAATAAATTAATAACTATTTTTACATCGTCTAAATTAAATTAAATGAATTATGACAACTAGTATATATAAACTATAAAATGAAATAAATAAGTAATTCTACAATAGCTGGTTTACCCATAGATTGAATGTTATATTCTTCCTCAGGCACATTATCGAAAGATCTAAAATCAAACTCAAGTTGCATTGCCAGATATCGATGTATTTACACACATACACACCGTAATCACCACTACTTGGTTCCTTTTAAGGCACTCTGGCATGTATACGAACTGTCATGAATGTAGTATGAGAGTCTGGCAACTTTGATCTATAGGCATAAAAGCCAGCCTCTCCCAACAACGATAATAGCAGCTTAACCATACATTGGAGATGACCCACCATGAAGTCATCTTGGGTCGTAGATAAGAAAGAATCATATATACTTATCTTCCAGCCCACCAAATTTACTGCAGCCACAACCTAATGCTTTTGATCCATGTTGACAGGGATGTACATTGTGTTAATGTCGAACCAAGTCTAGACATAATCTCACTTATGACACACCTCAAGACCTCGTATCCTCAACTTAAAGTTTTCGGCTGTTGCCTTTTGTGTTAGACCTTCCTCCACATTTTTGATATATAATTCTATCGATATGGAAAATTAATTTATAAATGATTTGCAAATGACTTAAATATGAAATATAACGATGACTTTTAAAATAAATTGGCAACACTTACATAAGCATATGTGTCGGTTAATGTCTACCATTAGGGTACAGTGTCAGGTTCCTTTCGTTGTCACTCCCACAATAGGTCTAGACACATATTGATTTGCTGTCAATTACAAAAATAATGTATCTAATTAAATTAAATAATAATCTATATTGATATACTGCAAATTACAAAAATAATGTATATTTACATCATTCTCCAATATAGTCCAAAACTAAGCGCGCAATGCACTAGCCCAGCATAATTCCACATAGGGCGAATTAAGATTATTCAGCCACTGGTTTAAATAGCTTCACCGCTCTGTGCCTGCGATGCTCCGACCACCTTCAACTTTTGCAAGTTTGTCGAATTCACGAAAGGACTAGCTATTGTCTTCACCTGTTTGTAATGATGTTTGTATTTGCTCCTCAAATTCGGTGAGAAGGTCTTTTCACCAACCTACATTGGCGCACATACTAGAGTAGATGTTTTTGCCAAATCAATGCCCGTTTGTTCCTAGGCCTTATTGTCCACGCCACCTCATCCTGAATATTTAACGGCACTCATTAGTATCAATTGCATTCACAATAGTAATCACTATAAACAAGTAAAAAAAGTTAAAGGCAAAGAAAGTAAAACCTGTGGTTTTTTGAACGGGCACAGAAGAACCAGTATTGTCATCGTCTCCTATCTAATGAGGCCAAAATTTGCTTTAAATATTTCTTCTTGTTTTTGTAGCCGGGTCTCTATATTAGCACGCAAGGCGGTAATTGCCTCCATAACCAACGCTAACGACATGTATTAAACCTAATCAACTATAGGAATCGAGCTTGTGCCAATGGGCTCAGTTGGAACAAGCTCTTCAGATGTAAACCGGGGCAGTGAGGTAGCCCTAGTTGCATCATCTACCTTAGCACATAGGGACATGTACCTGCACAAAATCGATCCGATCAGTAATATTTTATAAAATCATATTATTAAAATCATATCAAATTGTACACTGTGATTTACTTGTTCTGCTCTATCTATTGACATATTGTCAACATCATCATCGAGGGGTGTATGTTGTGTGAGTGATTGAACTTTTCATTCTTCTTTATCGTCATTTATGACCCCTTATACTGATGGAATGCAGCAGGGCCACGTATGATGGAGAATTTTTCGTACTTGTAGGAATTAATACACATAATAGAGGGGGCTAAAAAAATACGTAAGCTATAAAAATATATAAATATATGTCAGTATCATGCACACAATGTCAATATCAACCAACATTATAGATTGTCTGTATAACATAAACAACTATTTACAATTATAATCTAAGACAACGTCTTTCGGACTTTATCATGGCGAAGGCTCTTAATTGTTGTCCACTTCAGCATGCGGAGGACACCATCATTTATTTTCTTCCTATACAATCTGAGACATACGAAAATTGCCTCGTATATCCAAATTTGCATTACCACCAAAAATATATAACCAATTCGCCTTGTAAGTTGTAATTAACATTCAAAGAAATATTTGATTGACATAATAAAATTGATGAATTTTGTCGAGGATCAATTTTTTACATCTTATATCATTATCGAGGGATGTATGACTTCTTCACTAGATCCCTCGACAAAATTCATAGAGATTAATGCATATAAAACATATCATCGACAAAAATAAAAAATCCCTCGATGATTGACAATGGGTTACCTCATCGATGATTTTAGTCGATGAGGTAACCCATTGTCAATCATCTTCATTAATTTTAAATTTTTTTAATCAACCAATGCAAGTATCCACAACTAAAATCAATAATTTTACAATATATTTATCTTAAAATGGTTTCTAAACCTAGATCATACATTGCCTACGCCTTAATCAAGAAAATAATAAGTTCATTTTCATGTTTTACATTCGAAAGTGCTAAACATACCATTTATAGAGGAGTTGCTTTTATTGCTATTGAGAGGTACTCGATGTCGTTTGATTTAGTAGATGATTGTGTGCTCTGTGTGTTTTAATAAGAAGAATAAGAAGTTTATATGTTCTTTTATTTGAAGAAACTTATAATTTTTAAAGAAAAACCAAGAGTCAAGAATATTTTTGTCCGAAATCATTATAATTGCCCTTAAATAACACATTTGAAGGCTAAGCTATAAACGTAAATGAGGAGTATTTTTGGACTATATTAGTCAAAAATCGGAATACATTCAGTGTTATCTTACATTTTCAATAGGAAATAAGTGGTAGTTTTGTAATCTAAGTTGATACGATGACAATTTTGCAATTGTAATATCAATTATGCACTACTAAGAGCAAGTTCATAAAATAGGTTACTATTTTTATTTTGATAGTTGCATTTCAACTTGTGTCAAGTGATTAATGATGTCTAACAATTTTATATTATTAAAATTTTATATTAAGATTTTAATTTATATATATTTTTTTTGTTTTAAATCTTAACTTTTCTTATTCTCTACATATTTTTTGACATATTACATGCATGTTTATGGTTAAAAAAATTATTAAACCATTCACTCAATTTTAATAATAATATATTTTGTCATTTAAAATATTTTGAAGCTACAATTCCATAAGATTTTTTACATGTTTTGTAATATGATTTAGATCATATTCCAACTTAAAAAGAAAAAAAATCTAGATATACTCTTCTTAGATTGGGAGAATGACATAATAAAATATGAATTAATTTTGCACCTATAAGAATGTATAGGGTTGTTTTGCCCTTCCTCATTACAGGATATGTTCGTCATTTTTTTTATTACTTTGCATTAGATATCAAATTTCGAGACCTTTGCGTGATATTTCATTAAATACAACCAAAGTGTGTTATTTTGCCAAATTACAGGTACACGAAACCCTCTGAAATAAAAATCAGAAACGGAGAGAGTTAAACGAAATCGTTTGAATCTTGAGCTCCAATTGGACGACGACGATCACCAGCATGAGTAACTCCAGAACTCGAAACTTCCGCCGCCGCTCCGACGACGACGAAGATAACAATGAAAATACTCCTTCCACCAACGCCGCCGCCGCCAGTAAGAAATCATCATCAAAGCCTAAGAAACTTCTCAGCTTTGCAGACGACGAAGAAGAAAAATACGAAACCCTACCGTCAAATAGAGAAAAAAACCGACCATCTTCTCGTCCTAGCAAACCCTCTTCATCTCACAAGCTTGCAATTTCAAAAGACCGTCTACCTCCTTCATCTTCTCTTCTCTCGCATGTCCAACCTCAAACTGGGATTTACACTAAAGAAGCGCTTCTTGAACTGCAAAAGAATACCAGAACTCTAGCAGTTTCGTCTACAAAACCCCCCGCCGACAGGTCATCTGAACCTAAGGTTCTTCTCAAGGGTTCGATTAAACCTCAAGTTTCGACCCCAATACAACAGGAAAATTCTCATGATTCGTCAGATTCAGATTCTGATCGTGGAAATGATACAGAGAAGAGTTTTGCTTCAAGGGGTATTGGGAAAATTGAGGTGCAATCTGGGATTATTTATGATGAGGCTGCAATTAAGGCAATTAGGGCGAAGAAGGATAGAATAAGACAACAATCACAAGCTGCTGCACCGGAGTATATATCGTTGGATGGAAGGAGTGGGAGTAGTCATCGATCGGATGCAGAGGTGTTGAGCGATGAGGAACCGGAGTTTCCGAGACGAGTGGCTATGTTTGGAGAGAAAATTGGGAGTGGGATGAAGAAAAAAGGTGTTTTTGAAGATGATGACGACGACGACGAGAGGCCTGTGGTTGTTCCTGTAGAGAATGGTGATGAATATGATGATGAAGATAAGATGTGGGAAGAGGAGCAGGTGAGGAAGGGCTTGGGGAAGAGATTGGATGATGGCTCTTCTAGGGTGGTTGCTAGTACTAGTGCTAGTGTTGCTACGGCTCAGCCGCAGCAGCAGAAGTTTTCGTACCCGACAATGGCTTCTTATAGTCCAGTGAATCTTACTCCGAGTATTGGAGGAGCAATTGGGGTGTCACAAGGTTTGGATACCATGTCGATAGCTCAGAAAGCAGATAGTGCTATGAAAGCTTTTCAGGACAATGTCAATTGGCTAAAGGTATGGTTGACTTTGCTCTCTGCACTTTATTAGTTGATTTTGAGTTTGGGATTATATGAGTTATCTGTTGATAGCTACTTGAAACATACAAAAGAAAAATGTATAATAACAAATGTTGAAACAATGAATTCTCTAGGGTTTTGAAGATATTTTTGTAATAATTACCCCTGTTTTTCCAAATCCCTTGTGCAATGGTGGCTATGAAGTGGGATGTGGTAGTCTATATTTATTTAAAGTTAAAATTATACCAAGTTCAAAGCATAGCATAATGTGTAAAGACAGGTGAAGAAATAAGCTGATAATCATTTTATCATTGTTGTTGTTTTTCTTCTCATTCTTCTTCTTTTTTATTTTCTTTGTTTATTGTCGTTCAGATGACTTCCTACTTCGTCTTCCAGCCTTTTATGCCCCCTGCCTCTTTAACATTTTTTTAATAGTTGGGTGCAGATGTCAACGTTAAACTGTCATCAGTAATTTTTTTTTTTATGATTATGTCTAACTAAACATAAATCTGGCCAAGATCCTAAAAGAAATAGGAAATCCTAGAATAGACAGACTCTAAATCTTCAAGCTTGTATCAATGATGGAATTTACAATAAATCCTCACACCATTGATAAAATTCTGCTAAAGCCTCGAGCTTGGTTTTGGCAGGATACTTTTAATTGGTGTTACATGATTTAGAAATACTATACTGATTACTCTGTTCTTCTGTTTCTCATCAGGAATCTCATGCTAGAACTATATCATCTCTGACAAGGACGGATGAAGATTTGTCTTCCTCACTCTTGAAAATTACTGATCTCGAAAAGTCTTTATCTGCTGCTGGTGAGAAGTTCATCTTCATGCAGAAGCTTCGTGACTATATTTCTGTAATATGCGACTTTTTGCAGGTATGAATCTAATTTTATGAAATGCATTTATGTGCGTCTATTTCCTTGGTTCTACTTGCAAATTTTTTCTGTTTTTATCTCCCTCTTACATAGTCATGGTCTTAAGCAAAATAGATTGCATTAGTTTTTGTAGTTTTTATCAGATTTATGTTCTAATTTTTGCAAAGGTGTAGATAATTTATATTTGGCTTTAGAACCCTCTAATCCTCTTGGAATGATGGCTGATGCTGTATACTGATAGAGGTTAGAGACCGTCGACACTTGTAACTTGCCAGTCTTTTAGTGTTGTGAATCTGCGACTCTTTGCATACTGATTGAAAATGTTGCATTTATGCTTTAAAACTAACTTGTCCTAAGGCTATGCGTGAAAAACAACCCCAATAATCTGACTAAAACAAATAAATACTTGAATAGTTTTGTTTCTTTCTGTTTTATTTCATCTTTTTTTATACCTGTCGAAACTATTCCTAACTTGATATTAATTCTTCTAATGGCAATATAAATTGGGCAATAATCACCAAAGGCCTTAAGTCTTTGCCATAATTTCACTAAACATATTACAGTTGTAACATGCGTCAATAAGTGTAACCAATTTTACAAATTATCAACCAAGGCTCAATTGGATAAAGTTCAGTACCTTAAATTATTCTAACCTGTGTCAAAATATGTAGAAATTTTCCCTGCAATCCATATGTGCTATATGTCTGTACTGCAAGAATTAGATTTAATGCTAGTCGTGCAATTATATGTGCATCTGAAGTCATACTTATGCTTACACATATAGCCAAAGTACATACAGAGATAGTATAACACAACACTGTATATGAGTTTGTATTGCTAGATGTAACTTAAAGAAGTCTAACCTATAGTTGAATCCATGAAGGATTACTCTGTAAAATAACTGATATGATCCATATAAATAATAATGCTATGTAAAATTTTGATAGAATAGTTTTTTGGAGTTTCCAATAGATATAAGAGAGAATCGACATTGAAAGATCTATCTTGTGTAAGTTATCATTTTTTCAAAGTACTACAGCTTCAATAAATCCTATATCCTAACTGCCAGTGATTTGATATATAAATTTTCATTATATATAAGATTTTCAAAACACTCAGCAACAGTAAGTCCTATGCTTAATGTTTTTGTCTCTGTTGCTCTTATGTTTGGGTTCTGTAAGGTGAGCACTGCTTATTTCTCCATACTAACATTGTCATAATGTTCGCTCTTTTAGGATAAAGCTCCCTACATAGAGACACTTGAAGCGGAGATGCAGAAACTCAATAAAGAGCGTGCATCTGCCATTATAGAGAGAAGAGCTGCTGATAATGACGATGAGATGATAGTGGTAGAAGCAGCTGTAAAGGCAGCAACAAAGGTTTTCAGTGAATGCGGTAACAGTGCTGCCATGCTTGCAGCTGCCAATAGTGCAGCTCTGTCTGCAGCAGCAGCCATTAGGGAGCAAGCAAATTTAGCGGTTAAGTTGGATGAATTTGGTAGAGATATGAACCTGCAGAAGCGTATGGATATGATGCGGAGGGCTGAAGCACGGCAACGCAGGAGAGCTAGATTTGATTCAAAGAGATTATCATCCATGGATACAGACATTTCTTATCAGAAACTGGAGGGAGAATCAACTACTGATGAAAGTGATAGTGAGAGTGCAGCATACCAATCAAATCGCGAGGAGTTGTTGAAGACTGCTGATCAAATTTTCAGTGATGCATCTGAGGAATATTCCCAACTTTCATTGGTTAAAGAAAGGTTTGAGAAATGGAAGAGAGAGTATTCGTCGAGCTACCATGATGCATATGTGTCACTAAGTGCTCCTGCTATCCTGTCTCCATATGTGAGGCTGGAGCTTCTAAAGTGGGACCCTCTCCATGAGGATGCCGATTTTTCTGATATGAAATGGCATTCTTTACTGTTCAATTATGGTTTACCTGCAGATGGGAAAGACTTTAGCCATGATGATGCTGATGCTAACCTTGTTCCTACATTAGTGGAAAAGGTTGCGCTCCCAATTTTGCACCATGAAATTGCTAACTGCTGGGACATGCTTAGTACTCGAGAGACGAAGCATGCTGTTTCTGCCACAAGTTTGGTTATGACTTATGTTCCTACTTCCAGTGAGGCTCTGAAAGATCTATTAGTTTATATTCGCACCCGTCTAGCTGAAGCTGTTTCTAACATTGTAGTTCCCACATGGAGCCCACTTGCGATGAATGCTGTTCCCAATGCAGCACGAATTGCAGCATACCGGTTTGGAATGTCTGTTCGGTTGATGAGAAATATCTGCTTGTGGAAAGAAATTTTTGCACTGCCAATTTTAGAGAGGCTTGTTGTTGACGAGCTTTTGTGTAGAAAAGTTTTACCTCATGTAAGAGGCATCACTTCAAATGTCCATGATGCAATCACGAGAACTGAAAGAATTGTTGCTTCTCTATCCGGAGTCTTGGCAGGTACAAGTGTCACTGGAAGCCGCAGCCACAAGTTGCAGCCACTGGTGGATTTCATGCTATCATTAGGAAAGACTCTGGAGAAGAAGCATTTGGCAGGTGTGACAGAGAATGAGACGGCTGGACTTGCTCGTCGTTTGAAGAAGATGCTGGTTGAGCTCAATGAGTATGATAATGCAAGGGACATAGCTAGGACTTTCCATCTCAAAGAGGCTCTGTGAAATGAACTTGTCTTCTTTGGCCTGTTGGGGAATCCTGTGTAGTTCTTTCTAAAAATTTTTGTAGAAACTTTTATAAGCCAATATGTGATTCTTCTAATGCATTTGAACAGTTCGAATTTGAAGAGTTATTATTATTATTATTATTGAAAGACAAATTTCATTAAGAAACAAAGTCTAACACAAACATCTAATCTCGGTTGGAATTTCTTCGAGCCATGTTACAGTACACTGACATCAATAGCATACTTAGCTAAAATATGCGTAACATAATTGTTATCTGTAGGAATATAGCGCACTTCCCATCTAATCTCTTGGATTTTTTATCACTCCATATCTCCCTGTCAAATTGCTCATGTTTTGGGTAAACCAAACCAACTACTTATTTTTTCAGTAACCAAACTAGTTATGTTGTGAATTCAAATTATGGCACTGTATTTATATCATAACTAATTAATTAATTATATTAAGAAGTAAAAATTTTAATTAGATACAATTAACAAATAAATAATCATGTTAAATAACTGATTTAATAATTATAATAAAAAGTTAAAATCTTATTGAGTACGATTAGCAAATAAATAATCGTGTTAAAAAAATTTCATATGATTAGTAAACGATTAAATAAATTATAATTGTATCATTTATTTAATATTTTTTTTAATTTTAATTTTAATATTTTTATAATATTTATTATAATATTTTTTTAAAAAAATACTAATTAATTTTATTTTAAATATAACAAAATATTTTTAAAAATAGATAAATATAATTTTAAAAAATTAAAATGCAAAAGCCAGTGTAGAGTTTAGCATGGAAAACTCTAAACTGAACAATGTCTGGTAGCATTATCCACTGTGTTATCTTATATCAATTCAAGAAAATTTTTTTGTATATTATTAAATTGATGAATCGTACAAAAAGTTATCGCCCTGCTGCGTTTACTGAGTGTGATTCAGAGATAAACGGTACCAACCCCGCTTCTACGACAATTTGGATGCCGAGTCTCTTTGCCTCAGCTTTCAGCATATTCCACCTCACCTCTCCATAGAAGACAATATTTTTAACAGTTGCAACCATAATTTCTCCATTTGAATTTTTGATAACTGCCCCAAGTCCTGTCACTTGACTCTACTCGGGGATCGCAGCATCGACGTTTAGCTTATACCAATTAGCAGGAGGGGGAGTCCAGCCGCAACTATTATTTCTGTTAGTACAGAGTTCCATTGGTGATGTGCTGGAGGGGACAGATTTAAAAGAATCCAGCGTTGGATCTTCAATAATCTTCTCAAAATGAGCTTTGTTTCTTGCACTCCAGATTGACCGCAGAACAATGAGCGTCAACTCAAAATCGCTCCTTCTACTTATGAGGTAGCAACTTGAACAAGAGATGAGAATTCTAGAGCAATGATGTCCTTTATTCTGTTCTAGTATCGAGTTAGCTTCCATACCTTTTTAGCACATTTGCAGCTAAAGAGAGCATGAACTACGTCTTCAACCTCTTTATAGCATCCTGAACATATGGGAGAAAACTCTGGTTTTTGCTTGTGCAGTGACATTGAAAACTAACTTCTACCACTTAGAAACATCAGTTGAGCTACAAGGAGAATCAAAATTCTGGTCTTTGCTAGTACAATGGCATTGCAAACTAACTTCTACCACTTTGAAACATGAGTTGAGCTACAAGGAGAATCAAGAAATTTAATCTTCAAGGCCACCTGTTATCCGCTTTCGACTGTGTACCCCCTCCTTTCTCATAATGCCAAATCATCTGATCTACTTTGGTTATGCGTGGGAGTGGAAGGCTCAGAATTTGTTCTGCATCTTCATCCACAAAGGCTTGCCTAATCAATCTCATTCCAATGGTTGTCAACTCCAATCAGTTTGCTAACACTGGAATCTCTAAAATGAGAAGATTGAAATATAGGTTTGAAAGTTTGGGTCTAGATAGCCAGTTGTTTTTGAAGATAAATATTTTCCTTCCATTGCCTTTTCTCCATTTATGCCCATGTTGTAACACTACCCTCCCCAAAAGAAAACTTTTCCAAATGAACGATGGGCAGCTTCCCATTTTAGCTTCTAAGAACTCCCCATCTCTAAAATATCTAGCCTTCAATATTAAACTATGGATTTCTTGTTTGATCAAATTTCACCAGATTTTTGCTGATACCAGAATCTTGCTGAATTAAAAATGTTATGGAAGAGTGTTGTGAATCACACCCTGAATTATTTACTGGGGATATAATCAATTTACGTTTGGCATGAATTGACTAACCAGCCACAAAGTAGGCTCAAGTGGTGGTGTATTAATAATAGAAAGCACGTGTGATGGTCTGCATTCTAATTGTTTATTTCTTCTGTATATCAGTCCTGATAACATTGTATTGATTGTGGCAGTGATATGTATACTATAAAGCTCAGAATCAATCGCTGAATTAAAAATGTTATGGAGGTGTGCTGTGAATCACACCCTGAATTATTTACTGGGGATATAATCAATTTATGTTGAGCAAGAGTTGACTAACCAGCCACAAAGTAAGCTCAAGTGGTGGTGTGCTAATAGAAGCACGTGTGATTGTCTGCATTCTAATTGTTTATTTCTTCTGTATATCAGTCCTGATAACATTGTATTGATTGTGGCAGTGATTTGTATACTGTAAAGCTCAGGATCAATCACAAAGTTAAAGTGAATATTACATTATTTGGAGCTGAAGATGGTTAAATAGATGGTTGTGCCCCTTGCTTGCTCTTATGTTCAATTCTCTTCAGCCTCTCTTTCAACCATTTTTACAGTCTCATCATCTGCAGCCGATGACAGTCATGCAAGTGAGAGGAGGAATCTACTTAATAATGGTCTTGGTCTCACTCCTCCAATGGGGTATTAACTTCCTCTCTTTCCTTTAATCTGTTTGTGAATTTCTTTCCTGGATTCTTATCTGATGTGTGACTAAAGTTAAGGTTGAGAAGGTCTTTTCTTTTCCACATTGATTTTGTTGTAAATATATTCCTTTCGAGGAATATAATTTTGGACAAATCATGATTTTCATACATTGAGTTTTCCTTCTGGTCTTCCCTTGAAGTTGAGATAAACAAGAGTTTTTGCATGCTACTGTTGTGAAGCAACATAGGCCTGAAGCTAGCTGATTGATTATGTTTGGAACTGGTGGAATAGTTGGAATCACTTCAACTGCCAGGTTAGTTAGAGAAACAGGTTAATTGATGGCCTATTCGTTTCAAGTTATTATACATATATAACATGGTTACATTAATGCTTGAATTTTGTCTATAACAGCCTGATGCTCTTGTATCAAGTGGACTAGCTAAGCTTGGATATAAGAATGTCAACATAGGTAAAAACTTGGCTTGAAAAAACGTCTTAATCACCCCAATTTCATTTGCATGTATCGATGAATTTTTTTCTTACACAGGAGATGATTGTTGGGGCAAGTCAAGTCGTGATTCTCAGGTTTGTTTCATTCTTTCCTTTATTCCTCTTAAAATCTCTCCAGAAATGGTACCATGTTGATCACATAATGTGCATGAAGAGGTTGGAATAACTTTGTATTTCCCTGCTTCTTGTTCCTTCAATGTGTTTGTGTTAGTCTTAGTTCCTTCCATATGTTTGATTTACTAGCACCACGGTTGTTGAAAACATGACTTAATCAATCATAGGGTAATCTATTTGCTAACAAGACTACATTCCCATCTGGAATCAAAGCCCTCGTAGATTATGTTCACAGCAAGGGTCTCAAGTTAGGAATTTATGTAGATTCAGGGTATGCTTTTACATTTCTTTGATTACTATTCTTTGGTCAATATTATTTAAATTAGTTCTGCAAGATTTTCAAGGATGCAATGGCCTTGGAGAGTGGCCAATACATAGACAGCACTTATTGTGTTAAACAAATATGTGGAAGAAGATGGTTATCAAAACACACTGCTATCTGTTGATCCCGTGAATTCAAGTTAGAAATAAATAAATTTACTGTTAGACTTCTTATGTATGTTTGATTTCACTGTCTTTGCACTGGCAAAGGTACCAAACATGCTCAGGAACAACGGCAGGTTCACTTGGTCATGAAGAATACGATGCCAACACTTTTTCTTTGTGGGTATAAATGCAAATATGCAAACATTAACTTATCATCAATAGGCTTAAAACTCAATACCAATCTTGAAATTTCAAGGATGATAGAATAGAGTAATAACATTGCTTTTGAACGGGGAATTGACTACTTGAAGTATGACAACTGATGAGACCAACTATAAAGTGACCTTAAACATGATTCTTCTTAATCATCAATTTTTGTCTTTCATAATTCTGCTGTACCTTAGAAAGATGAAGCTCTAAGGATATTGTTTCTTACAAGATACCAAGCAACGTCCAATGCTTGGTATCTTAATCATCAATTTTTGTCTTTCATAATTCTGCTGTACCTTAGAAAGATGAAGCTCTAAGGATATTGTTTCTTAC
>JAXCLQ010000009.1:2593217-2611513 GCA_035584115.1 Cedrela odorata
TACATATAGGCTCTAATGCCTTTCATAGTCAATCAAGTAAGAAAAGAGACTGATATGGGGCAAGCAAGGCATCAGAATTAAACAACAACCAGTCCAGCGGTCAATCTAACCTGCAAAGTTTGCGAAGGAACCTGGTTTCTTCCACAATGGTGATCCGAATACAAAGAAAGATCGCTATCCATTGTATTGTGGAACAAGCAAGAATCTCGTTGTACATCAAGAGCCTTCTCAACAAGATGTTCCAACCTTTTTTCAGGAATAATGACTGAAGCAGGTAGCAACTTTTGCAGTTCTTCCAGAAACTTTGACCTTGACTTTGCATCTTCAGTGTCTTGACCAGACAGTCCAAGTGTTGTAGAATTTGAAGTAGAAATAATGCAGGACGCAAGGTCATGAACTCTGCGCATATTGATTTGAAGAGGCACAATCTCATTCCTCAAAGTATATAAGGCAGCACTGACTTTATCCATTTTTAGAAGCTCAAGAAACTTTTGTTCCAATATCAAGAAAGATGCTGATTTTACAGCTGTTTCATCTGATAGACCAATCATATGCAATGTTGCCACGCTTTCATCCCACTTGCCATCCATCACTTGCTTCATGAGCAGATTAACCAATGATGAATGTAATGTTATTCCCGATTCTTCGTCGAGCAGAGCCCCGCTCTTATCATAACCAAGTGAGTACAATGCCCTAGTTATGATTTTGATAAATTCTGATTTCTTTATGACACCTTTCAAACCAATTGTTTCTTCATCCCCTTGGGAGATTAGTGGTCGGGCCATCACGTCTCCCAAAGAGCAAACTAAAGATTCTGTAACAGATGAGTCTTCTGTAAAGTTCTTTGATTCTGCTACAAGCCCTTTCACACGTTTCAAGGGTGGTTCAATATCTTCTATACCTCCCATGAAATGTCCAAGTCAACCCATATATACTCTAAAACGTCGAAAAAGAACATAGTCTGTGAAGAAAAAAAATTGATCAGATAGTCATTTCAACGAAAGACTCACAAATGAAATTCATAATCCCTGCACAAGATAGCCACAGGGAAGGTTCCACATAGTGCGGCAAAGTATAACTAAGCCACAAGAAACAATTGACACTCGGAAGAAATTAAAAGACACAAGAATTTAGTTCCAAAAAATTATATAATATAAGCTATAACTGTCCCAAAGCAAAATCATTTTGTTACCAATGACATGCCAACAAAATTAAGATGAGAAATCAGTCTCTTTGAGAGATAAAAATGGTTTGATGAACGCAAATGAAGAAAAAACGAAAAGAAAAGAGAGGAACACATGCCCACACAATCCTTACAAATTGAAAAAAAACCAGTTTTATTATCTATAGCCTAGGGCTCTTTAATTAGCAAATTGCGGCCAAACACTACAACAAAAATTCATTACATGCAATTACAATGCAAAATCTTTAGCTAGCAACTAATTCCATTGGCTATGTGGTACTGAAACTGTTTGATCATTTATCATATTAGATGTAATCAGACAGGTTTAAAATTTGATACAATTAGATGATACTAGTCGCAGCAAACACCTAATCCTCACCCAAAAAACAAAAATGTCTGTCTAAATAAAAACTTCCTGAAACCATACTCATCAAGAAGTGATGTTTCACGCAGTTTCATTGATGAAACAATTAATCAGTTCTCACAGTTTAATACTAACAATTAGTACCAAAGAAAGAGAGAAAAAAAAAATTCATATTAGAAGGACAAGCAAGTAACAAGATCCAATCTCATCGCCAAATACAAGAAATGTTCAACCCAAGACTGAATTTAAAAACAATTATCAATAAGAGAAAGAACCAACGAAACAGAAAACATCAACAGATTCCAACAACAGTAGCAAAATGAAACATAAGAAAAACCCATCAACAAAATAAACAAAAACCCATCAACACAGTAACGCCCGACACCGATTAGCAGAAAGCAACAGCAAAGAAGGGAACAAACTTGGGTGAAAAGAGAAATACCCAGAAATCAGAAAGTAAGAATGCGTGGGGAGAGAGAGAGAGAGAGAGAGAAGCAAGAAAAACAACAGAGCACCGAAAGCAAGCAAGTATAAACTGTAATTGTAAACGTATAGACAAGAGTGACAAATTAATAATAAAAACAAAGACTAGTATAACAGCATGTATTTATTTATGTGGTTTTGTTTGGGCAGATGGCAGAGAAAAAAGAGAGGATAGATAGACATGTGGGTTTATTTAATTGTCCACGTACCTCTTCCTCGTTTATCTTTTTACAGGAAAAGAGCTAAAACCCTAAAACCAAATACAATAAATTTTCGAACTTTGAATGTGAAAATGAATTTGATGAATTTTGTTTCTTGGAGTGCTGGTAACCACCTCAAGAATCGAGACCTAATATGCAAGCATTGTATTTATTTATTGTATTTATTTATAAATTTGGTTGTTGAAATGAGTGTTTTTGCACTTTACTCGAGCTCTTTTGCTGGTTTTCATGTCAATAATAAATATAATTGAAGGTTTGATATGGTATTTTGTAATCATTTCATAAATAATAAATTTTATGTAGTAAAGTATTTGTATACATATTCAATTAATATTATATGAATTTAAGTGACTGATAAATAATTTAAGAATTATTAATATATATATATATATATCAATTTAATAAATATTATATTATTAAACATTACTCGTATAATATAATAAATACAATACTTAATTCAATGATTACGAATAAATATAATATTTTATAATAATATCACGTTATTTTTCACATAATCATATCACACCATTTATTTGTGAATTAGATTAGATAAAAAGGGTTTTTAAGTAATTGTAAAAATGATGAATTCATAATATCAAATATGCTTTCAAAATGATTACATTACATAGTGCTTTTGCTTCTCTGAAAACCAGCCAAGCAGCAATAAAATGCACCAACACAATTTAGGAATAATAATAATAATAATCCCTGAACTAATTTTACAGGGTTAATCAAATTTCTTACAAGTTACACAGTCAGCTGTTGAAGAATAAACTAATATCAAGATCAATTTGCCAAAATTCCTCTTTAAAAAAAAAAAAAAAAAGAGTCGAAAAGTTGCTCCTTATTTGCAATAACAGAAAATATATTTTACCAGAAACTTTCTGCTTATGTTATGACATAAAAACAATTCTGATTCTTCTATCAATCAACCAAATGAAACCATAAACATAACAAAACCAATTACGAAGTAGCAACAGTGGATTTAACCCTTTCTCTCACCATTGTCTGAACAAAGAGCTCCCCAGCCCTATAAGAAGATCGAACCTGGAAAAACAACACATAGGAGAGTATCTTGAAATGAACTCACTTTAAGGGAATTTATCTTGCTAAGTTATTCTCAATCTACTATGTTGGAAGTCCCCCAAAATGTTTATTCATGTCAGAATAAATTCAAAAGATATTAGAATTAAGCAAAGCTAAGAGTAAAACCAGCTTACCAGGGGCCCGCTGGCTATATAACGGAATCCAATAGACTCCCCATATTCCTTCCAGAAATCAAACTTTTCCGGTGTAACATACTCTTTGACCGTCAAATGTAGTGGTGTTGGCTGCAAGATTGTAACCAATTTATAGTGTATGTTTGATAGTAGAAATAAAACAAATAAAGGCAGCCTAATGTCATATTTGCATCGAAACTTACCTGAAGATACTGCCCAAGTGTCAGAATATCGACATGTATAGCCCTTAAATCAGCCATCGCTTCCTTCAACTCATCGTCAGATTCTCCAAGGCCCAACATTATAGAGGATTTTGTTATCATCCCCTCCTTGCTCAACTTAGCATGTTTTAGAACTGATAGGCTTTGTTCATAACTGCATTACCAAACTATACAGCAGAATTAGAACTTGCTATGAATCCTAATGCAGGACAATTGATCTAAAATAATCATCCTTCCAGATTCTGGACTTAAAAACTGCAAATTTTCAGCTTTCTTAGGGTCGGCATGACTCTGCAGCCAGAAAGCTGGTTGTGATAAAGTAGAAACAAAATTTAAGAGAAAGCTCATTCAATTATATGAAACCATGAAGGAGAAATATTGTTAGCAATAGCAAAGATTTTATATGGGGAGTCACTCAAAAAACATAAAAGTTACATGTTTCAATGCAACGATTCATCAACCCTAAATAGACAACTAACCCAGCCCGAGGATCTCTGACAATTCGCTGGAGCCGTTTCACAGTCTCAATGTTGTGGGCAAAGACATCCAAACCTGAGTGAACCAGAGTTTCTACAGCTTTTAGGTCACCCCGGAAATCAGATGTCAAACATTCAACCATGATATCAGGTTTGAGTTTCTGCAAATGGATTGTAGAGAATTGAATCAATTTCCTTATTCAAATTCTAATCTTTGTCCATAAATACATTAACAAACCTGAAAACCAAAAGCAACACAATATCATAGCAATAAAGAGATGCAGACCTTCATAGATTTTACTGTCTGTGCAAAATGTCCACTTCCACCATCAGGTATATCATCACGGTCTACACTTGTCAGAACAATATAATCCACCCTACAAAAATCCAGCTATGTTTAAAATAGTAAATTATGATAATAGCATCTTTAAATTCTGTAAAGACTATATTGCTGCACAGAGGAGATGTATGCTATACATCGAGATAACAAATATTTATGGCAGAACCAGCCCAAATATGTTAACTTAGTTAACAATCCATTTATTTTCCATTTTACAAAAACTCTGAAGATCCTACTAAAATTACTGCTATTCCCCCAAAGTCTTAGGAATAAAAAACCACAAGCCAGAAACAATCTAACTTGAGTACTTCGTCATGCATGAAAGTGTTATTAGAAGAAAAGAAGGGTAACAGTGTGCTTAATTGCTGCAAGCAAATTTTCATAAAAGTACATACATTATAAGCAAAGACCTCACGGAAATAAATGCTACTCTTATTCATCACCAAAGTAAACATGAAATATTCTACAGTTGCATGTGACGTATGTTAATGTTACTAACAACTGACGGATAACTTAGCATGCAACGGGCCAATGATAAAGTTACACCACTAAACGTTTTAAGACTTACCCCCAACTAGCAATGGCCTTGGCAGTGTTTTCTGGTTCCATAGGATCAGGTGGTGGAGGATTTCTACTCGTTTTCACAGCACAAAACCTGCAGCCACGGGTGCAAGTATCTCCAAGAAGCATGATTGTTGCGGTTGCAATGCCATCCCCACCTCCATTCCAACACTGCCCAAAATTAACTTCAAACATCAAACTTACATGCATTTAAATACAATATATTACTTCTTACTCCTAATGAACACAAGAAACTTCACAACTTGTAAACCCTCCAAATGGGACATATCGAACTAAAGAAACTTTTCCTTTAGCTATAACAACAATTAACACTAGAACTAGAAAACCCAGTTCACAAATTCTACCATTGACCAAATTACTAACAACCCAGAAAATTAAAAACCAAACGAAATAAAACAGTAAAAGAATAACCTCTCCTATATTAGGGCACTGTGCTTCCTCGCAAACAGTGTTGAGTTTCAGTGATGAAAGAGATTCTTTAACTTCTTGAAACTTTTGTCCTTGAGGAGCTTTCTGTCTCAACCACTCAGGCTTCTTCACATTCGGATCTCTACCCGTGAACGGACCCATTTGCGGCTTTTGCGGTGGTTTCACCGTGCCAATCTTTGATTCGCATCGGATTTTAATGGGGACTGAGAATGAGATTGAAGGTTTCGAAATCGACTGATGAATCATTGCGATGTTTTCTATTTGTTGTGGGAACAAAAGGCTAAAAAATTTGAGGGATTTTAACAGTGAAAAATGAGAAAGTTTGTTTTTTTCTTTTTTAATGTTGGCGTGAGCTTTGATTTCTCCGCCTGAAATTCAAGTGAGTGTTGTTTGTTTGGTTCGTTCAGTAGTTTCAACTGTCATATCTAAATTCTAAGTGCCGGAAAAATTAGGCATAGATTTGGCTGTCTACTCCCCACTTTCCACGTGGAACTCAACGTTTAAAAGAGTTCCCAAAATTGTTCTCTCCCCACTTAATTAACTAGAATAATGATTCATTGGACATTGTTCCTTATGTTGAGTAATGTTGTCACGTAATGCTGAGTTATCTCGTTGTTACTTGTTTCATATTGAGCAACACTACAACTATGTAATTTAATTAGCTTATGAGTGATAATCTAGCAAGATGAATACACAATATACCGAACAAAACTATCGCAATGCTATCTCGTTATCACCCACAATATAAAGTGGGACATTATCATGTGACACATCACCATTTCATTTCTTTGTGAAATGAACGATATTCTTCACCAACATATTTCAATTTGATCTTAAACTTGGATGCAAATAAGAGTTGAAATAGATGACCTTGGATGATTCACTATGATTCAATTCAATATGTTCATTATACAGATGTAACCTGGCTTTGGTTGCATTTATAATTGATAAATGATGTTTAAATCATGGAATTGTTAAATTGTGTTTGTCTCATTACATTGTTAATAAAGAATAACAACACAAAAAAGAAAGATAAAAAGTTTTCTGAATGCATACGCACACACAAGAAAAAATTACGAAGGGCTGAACTCTAATCTTAACCATGAGGATTACAATTCAGTCAACAACATTGATTCTACCAAAATTGAAGTTCATTCAAACGTATAACATTGTATGAACCAACAGTCTCACCAAACAATTTTCAAGCTTTCACGATCCCGAAGAACAAGATGTATTGTAGAAAACATTTCCTATTTGGAATACTACCCAGATATTCTTAAAGCTCTTTTATATACCTAAACAGTCTCAGTTCAATACTGTGAATCATGTAGTAGCATCCGACGAGTTCTCATTGGAATCTTCTTCTGAATCTGAATCGTTAACTATCTTCTCAAGGTAATCCATATCCCCAGCTTCTGAAAGAGTATGGAGTCGAACCTTGTTTGCGTCTTCGCTGAGAAGAGACAAAACAAGAGAAATAATTTGTCATAAGCATGGCTAACATTTAGTTTGTTCTGAACTTGGAAACAATAAGCAAAACATATATATATATATATATATGTATGTATAGTAATTCAAAGATGAAGGCTTACACTGCAACCCCAAATATTTCCTTGACAACTACGGAGCTATCCCTTGAACAGAACTCTGGAAGCTGGACCATAATTGATGTCAGAAAATCTGATTTTTTCTTATTACCTCAAAGAAAATAAGTATGTACAACATTTATTTAGTTGCCCTATACATCAAAAATAGAAGGAAACCTTGACTAAATTAGCATTATAATGGCTAAAGGTAACCTAAGAGAATAATGAAAAAAAAAATCCTTTTTCATTGAGAATAAGGAATATGCCAACAATGGAGGACAAAAAACATGATCAACTCAGCATTTTATATAAGCAACAAGGTACAACTCCTCCTCCCCCACGGAAAAACAAGCTCAAATATAGCATCTCAGAATTCAGAAATCCAGATTGCAAATGTTTCCTAATTGGTTCGCTCTAACAAAAAAGTGGAATAGCAAGACCACATGTAAGTGCATTACTCAAAGATCTCTCTTTTACCCAAATAATATGTGGACACTGTGACTACGATAAGGGTCAGAATATCAAAGTAACTGCATCAAAACTGACATTTTATCTCTAAATTTGCAGTAACAAATCAAATCATTCCCATTGCACTAATATTTCAGGAGCCGAATTGTGCAGTTCAACCAGCAGGAACCATATGGGGGATATAACCAAAACTGGACTTATGGCAATACATGCAACCCTTCAAGCAATTGTTCGCATATTGCAACAGAATAAGATCGAATGACTAGTTTCATGAGGCAGTTTTTAGCCCCCATCACAAAGTTTAACACAATAAGGGGTAAATGTATGAATTAACAGAAGTGAGAAATTTGACATAAAAAAATTGAAGCAAGAAATAAGATTTCATAAATGGTCATCACACAGACAGTTTGGTTACTTACCTCAAACAGATAGAAAACCTTTCCAAAAAGGGCCTACACAGCAAGCTTTCTCTTAAGTCCTTTTTCACAGTACCCAGACATATTCATGACAACCGGACCTGAAAAACATAGAGAAACATCAAAACAAATGGGATGAATTAAGAAAGAAAATCAGCTTTTATTACACTATTATGCTTCTTTTGTTCCATGTCGCTGATACTGTAACATGGAAATACTGAATGACCTGAATAATTGATTCATTGAAGATAGAGATGAATGGGACAAAAAATTAAATTTACATTCATGGATTTCTCTGAACAAGGTTCAGAGTTTGACCTCAATTTTCCGATTTTGAGGTAAACTATCCTAAGCAACTATGGCTAACAGATATAATTTCCCTGGCTTTCCAGGCAATGATAACATCTTTATGACAAGCATGAGTGTAGTGCAAGCCAATCCAGAATCTTATCTGAGCTACAGGTTTCGGGAAGCCTTATAAGCTAGGATATTTGTACGCAAACAGAACAAAAATGTTTAGTATGTCCATTATCAACCAAAAGCTAGAGATTTCACGCAAGCCTACAACAACAGAACAAAACCAACTGAAAATTTCCAAGGATTAGTAAAGATGGACTTGTAAGACTATAAAAGCAATATATCCAAAATTATGTCCCAAATCTTATTTGAAATAAAACCTTCCCTTCAAACTTTTCTCAAAATTTCAGTTAAAAAACACAACTTATGAATTGTCATAGCGTATGATGCAAACTGCAACATAGATAACATTTACTGACATCTGTAAGGATTCAATATAGGAAGACAATACTATGTAAAACAAATTACCTAACTGGTATAGTATAAAAACCCTAAAATAAAAATACACAGAAAGATTGACAGCTCTCTAATAACATAAAGATACCAGAGTATCTTGCAAGGCACCAAATACAAGTAGTTCAAGGAAGAAAATATAGTTCTACAGTGTATATGAGCCATAATTCATGATTTTCATTATAGGACAACTGCCAGTGACTCCACTTTCACAGTATAAATTTCATTTTATATTCAATTCTTGTACTACTTAATTTGGTACAACTGGTATACAAATTATCCACATCTTGAACAACTTCCTAAGCAATTGCCACACAGGATAAAAAGCAATAGCATGCAGTAGATCAACTGTACATTGTAAAAGTTACCTTTCTCTCGTACAATATGCCTTGAGATTTCATTCAAAATTTCAGCAACCTGGGAGTCATCCAACATAGAAGCTTTTCTGAGCTGGATTAAGTTGACAACCAATTCCGGATTAAATGGTTTCGCATTCAATGTATAACGAATATACTTCCGCAAAATGTCATCCATGCTAAAACCTGTCTGGATGTGAATTAATAATTGGTATCAAAATCCAAGAAACAATCAAAAATGCCAATCAATATGGACCAATACCTATATCTATTTCATTGTTCATCTGTTTGTGCATAATACAACAAACCCATTACTCAGAATTTGATACAGAAGAACACAAATTTATCATCCAAAGGCAAGTATAAGGTGTCTCACCTTCTGCATTAATCCCATCAAAGCCGGCGGCTGTACTGCATCTCCTCCATTCTGGAATAATCCACCTATTGCTTTACATAACATCGCATTCTTGTTAACCTAAACGCATTCGTCTCAAATTAGGCAAACCCATACCAAAGTAAAGAAATCTAACATTACCCTTCATATAATTCTCAAAGGAACGGAAAGTAAGAACTCCTTTTTTTTTTTTTTTGTTAATTTCTAAGCAGAAATTAATGATATGGGGCGGGAAATAACTCCACTCAGCAATTTCCTTCGTTTGTGCTTAGGAGAATTAAACTTCTTAACCGTTTTAACAAAAGCAATAACGAAAGTAACGCCAACATAAGCCAATGGGACAGCGAGAATCCAAGGGAATTTGCTCTGGCCAACTCTGGGTCCAGGAATGGCTTGAGTGACTGACCCAGTAAACTCCACCAAGTCCAAAGCTTTTTCTTGAATCCGTGGCAAGTCTTTTTCCACTTCCACTTCCACTTCGAATTCCTCTGCTTCGTTTTTCACTTCCTTCGTAGTTGATGATTTCTTGTCGGATTGAGCAGCGACGACAAGGGATGAAAACTGATGAGTTCTTCGTCTTTGTAGGAATGGTAAAAAAGAAGGTGAAGAGAAGGGTAATCTGAGGATTTTGGGTCGGGGAAGGAATTGGAGAGAAGGGATAGAAGAAGAAGCAGTAGTAGTAGTAGTAGTAGCAAAAAACGCCATTACGGACTCTGAAAGTGAATTCTGGGTGGGGTTTGTGTTAACTGAGGTTTATGGGTTTTAACAAGAAATAAACCATCCAAAGACAAATACATCATTTTATAATAGTAAAACTTTATACAATTATTAATTTTTGTTAACAGAGTTGAATGATAGAGATAAATTTTAAACAATTTGATCTCTCTCTCTCTCTCTCTCTCTCTCTCTCTCTCTCTATATATATATATATATATATTTTGCATTCCACAAGAATGAATTTGATAATTCCTCTATTAAACTATCCACTACAATTCTTTGACCTTTGAGTTTAATTAATTTCTCTCCTCTTTTATGTGATTAAATGAATGCAACCCTCCTGATACTAATTGGATCATTTGATAACAACCTTTGCAGAGTAGTAGAATAATTCAAAATCCTGAATAATTCAAAATCCTGCTCACACAAGATTGCTAGACTTTCGTTTATATTCAAGATTTTTTTTTTCCTTAAAAAAAACAGCTGTTATGTAATCGAGATTCTATCAAACTAGAGATGCTTGGAAAAATCTTTAAATCATCTTCATCAACTCTTCCAATCTTGAACAGTTGAATATTAATGTTATATATGAAAATAGCACATGAAATTCTAGTTCTTTCTTTCTACATTGTAAAGAAAGAAAAAGTGTTTCCCTAAAGCTTGGACTTCGGACTTTCAGGTTTTCTGCACCATACAGGTGGAATAATTTTGTATTCTGGAGGTGGCTCTTCCTCGTTCTTGACTTCATCTTCTTCTAATATGTCTTTAGTAATCGCATCAGGATTTGCTTTGATACAGTTCTGCAAAGCCTCAAATGGACGCACACAATCCGAGCCCTACAGAAGAAGAAAATTTCGACTTGTCAGTGCTGCTTCAGAAATCTACGACATCCAATTTAACCAACACTTCTCTGATGACAGAAAATTATGAGCTATTAGCCTAACAGATTGAAACATCCAAGTTCCAGAGGCATAGCATAGTGTAGGTTTCAGTTTCTTCATTTTATCATTTTAAAACAAATGTCACCCTACAAAGCTCCAATCTTGTTGAGAAATTATATGCACAAAGCACAAATGCTGAAATAGATGAATAACTTTACCTTTTCCTCAGAAGTACTTTTCATAAAACAGAGGAATGCCTCTGAAAACTGAGCCCCACATGCTCCATTACGCAGTTCAGCTATGCAAGGGCACTCTAATGCTTTCTGAGCCTTAGCATCGAGAGACTGAAAAATGAGTCATTTAACTTCTTTAGACTCAATTTTGAAAAAATAAGGCAAAGAGTTATATACAAAAAGTGAACTTACCTCATTCTCATCATCACCATAAGCTGCAGCTTCTGTACAAACAGATAGCGATATTGTCAAAACTCAATAGGGGAAGGAACCAACATAAATGAAGTTACACTGCAATTTCAACAACTATGATACAAGACAGAGCAAAGAAGATGATAGAAGTACAAGAAGATTTCAAGACGTAGGAGGAAAAGGACCATACCTTGATAAACCAAAACAATAAAAAAATTTCCACTAATGTAAATGTATTTTCATTCCAATCGAACTGATCATGGTACATTAGAATGTTAATAGGTAAAGCAAAAACCTTCACAAAACAAGACTAACCACTATAGAAATAATATAGAACTCAATTTTGATTCACGTAAAACCGGCTAAGAACCACTGAGAAGCAGAAATTTTTGTTTATAACTTTATGTTTTGTCTTCAAGTAAGAGAAAGATACAAGAAATGAACAGGTATTAGCAAAGTTAACATAAATAAATTCACATCATAGAATCGAAACATACTATATTCTCAACCACAAGCTACTAATGAAGGTTTCCCACTATTTTCATAATGCCCAGATCAACAAATTGAGAACCATTTTGTCGAGAAGTTCTATTGTCAATTCCTTAGAGCATGCTTGGGTCTAAATTCATGTCTAAAACAGTCCTCTCTTTCGAAAGTTACAACTATGCAAGAATTCACACAAACCCAGGTCAATGATTAAAATCCCTTATTACATTTCACATGCAGAACTCATGGAACAAACCTAGCCACAATATTGTATGCAGTTTAAAATAAATAAGCCCAAATTATAATTTCACACAGACATTTCTACGAACACCTACCAGTCATGAATCCACACTTGTTTAATTAATCATTTCACATAACAAGGAAAGAAAAAAAAAGGATTACCAATAACAACCTGCAATAAGGGATTCCATGGAAGCAACAGGTTGAGTATTGTGTGGTAACAACGACGATGACGACTGCTCGCTTTCATTTTGAACAATTGCCTCGCTTTGAACTTGACCCATTTTCCCTTGTTGATACTTGGTGATAAGAGTAACCCAAAAACTTTTCTTTTGGTAATCAGAAAAAAAGAAAATGATGCAGCGGACACCCAACTTACGGGGAAGTTTCCAGGAAATACGTTGCAAGGACTATAGAACCAATGTAACTGAAGGACGAATACGTTTTAATATTACAATAATGACAATAATCGGGTCAATGAATTTCGGACAGCACCCTCCCTTCCATTAGAATTCTGATAACAGTATAAAAATTCGAAAACCCAATAATATTATTCCTTAAATTAATATTATATAGAATTAAAATGAAAAATATTTATTTAAAAAAGAATAATTCTTAACGTCATAGAATATACATAAATATTTGTATGTACGGTAACCATGACTTTCCAAGAACAAAATTGTATTTGACGATTTAAAAAATATTTATTTATTTTTTTAAAAAAAACAGTAACAGCCCAAGTAACCAACGAGATGAGAAAGAGAAACAGGGAAAAAGCTCGCCGATCTTTCATATCTGTATCATTGCAATGGAAAGGTTTAATTTATTTAAGCTGAAGTCTTTGCATGATTCAAACAAAAACAATTATAGATCGTAAATAAACCAATCAGAAAATGGAGGCTGTCGTTAAGAAGGGAATGTTAGAGAATTTCATGGTAACCCATCAGACTTCAATCAGGTCTTTGTTTCAGCGCAATAAGAAATCTTCAACTTATGAAGAAGAATCGCCTGGTGATTCTCCAAGGCCCATTCCTCAGCTCTCTGTTTTAGCCAACTCTGTTGTAGCTCGTTGTTCCAAGTACTCTCTCTCCTTTACTCTTCTTCGTAAACAGTCATAAGAATGTGTGATTGTTGCTGAAATTTGTTTTATTTTAAAGAGAATGTTGTTGGTGGGATTATCAAGATCTTTCCTTTGATGTTCATTTTCACTCTATGGGTGTTAGAAATCAGTAGGGTTAAAATACGCCTACGGAGGAATTCTAGATAAAGAAAGTTATGTTACATTGCACATGTATTTGGGTAAATGTTCATTTTTTAGTGGATGGATGTTGGAATCAGTAGAGTGAGAATTCATTTGGGTTGTTGTTATTGGATTTTTTTTCTTTTGTGGAATATGTGTGTATTTTATGTTTGTGACTAGCAAGCATTCTACATTATAGAATGTTGTGTTATAATTCAATAAAACCTTTGAATTCAAGTTCAACGTCGATTTAGTTTTTAATTGTGTTGTGGTGTGTAATGTTTGAAACTTAGATCTATTATGTGTTTGGATTCATCATTATTGTCACTTGATGAATAATTAATTTGTGGCATACTATAAACTTCTGTAAAAGTTGATTTTTGGAAATTTTTAGGATTTGTGCTTTATTTTGCAATGTTTTCCGTGTTGATCATAAGTTAAAAATGATTAAATGGGAAATTAAAGCTAAACTTCCCTCTGAATTTGTTTAGTTAGCATTCTTTAAACAAATCTATGCTAAGATGCTCAACAACTGGGCCAAAGAGTTTTCTTTTCCTTGTGATTGTAATGCCTTTAAACACATTTCACAATATTGCAGGATCCTTAAAGTCTCTACTGCAGAATTACAGCATCGCTTTGACATTGATCTGCCTGAGACTGTCAAGCAACTTTTCTCATATGCGAGGAATTTTGTAGAGTTTTGCTCATACCAAGCACTCAACATGGTGAATAGAAGTTCAGATTATCTGGGTGACCCAAAATTCCGCCGTTTGATGTATGACATGATGCTTGCATGGGAGGCCCCTAGTGTTGAGACTGAATCAGAAAACAAAGTAAGACAGTACATCATTGTTACCTATTATTATTTATAAGATGTAGGAATAATCTTATAGGTCAAAATATTTATAGTGTAGAACCTCTGTATTTATTTATTTATTTATTTGCATTTTAGGCTTGACATTGTTTCATTAACTTCTATTCGATTGTAGGAATCTCCTTCTTGCAGTAATGAGGAGGTAGAGGATGAGGATGATTCATCATTATATCATTTTAGTTTCACAAATTTGGCTGTTCAGGTTCTACAGTTACCATCCTATAATCTTCTTTATTCACGTACACTTGTTAATAACAAGGGTACGGGGTAATCAGAGGTATGGCTAACTTTGGCCCACTGGAGACTCAAGTCCCTAGAGGGCAAAAAAAATTATTCTAATAAGAAATAAAAATTAGGTTTGAACCCTTACAAATTTACAATTAGCCACTGTTGAATTCACAAAATCAGTTTTGTGAACCTACAAAATCAATCTCATACTTTTATTCCTTTAATTTTTATATATAAAGAGGTTCATAAAATCTTCCTTTCCATTGGATTTGTTCGATAAAAAAAAAGAAAAAAAAAACTTGTTATTAAAAGTTTAGAATTTGCCTAAACATTTCAAGTTTTGTGTTAGGGTTTTAAGTCAGAATTTCAAATTTAGTGTTGGAGTTTTTAACTTCTTTTAATTTGCTACCTGTTTCTTTATACATTTTCTAATTGTTATTCTTTTTTCCTTGATTTGTTGTATATGTGAGAAAATGAAAATAAACAAGGACTTGGCTAAAATACATTCCATGTATCTTACATCCCTTAACGTAAAACTTGAAATATAAAATGGAAAATTTGAAATGGTTAATGTAAAACTTGAAACAGGCAACATAAAAAATTTGAAACATAAAACGTAAAAATTGAAACGAATAATGTAAAATATGAAACATATAACATAAAAAACTTGAAACCATTTCAATGAGAAAATGAGAACCAAAGACTTGTGGGAATTTAATCTTTATCCCTAGTTTTTCGACATCTATAAATCATCATTAATAACAACGGTCTAAATAACAAAAATCAAACCTAAATTAATTATAGTTTAATATCCTATTCCTAGTTAAACAAAAATATGATTTTTTGTCTTCAATGCTTACACATTTTAGATGTCCAAATTATGTTATTCAATCATCCCGATAAAAAATTATTATTATTTTGTTATTGTTAAATTAGTCCCCACTAAGTCATATTTTGGCTCCGCCAATGGGGGTAGTAATAAGATTAATCGTGTATTTCCATCAGGTCAATGACAAGAAAACCGTAGGGCCAGAGGCTTTTGCACGAATAGCTTCTGCTTGTGCTGCTGTTGCAGATGTAATAACTGTTCACAATCTTTTTGATGCACTCACAAGCTCTCCAGGCCACCGACTTCACTTTCACGTATATGACAAATATCTTCGAAGCCTTGACAAGTATGAACAGTTCATTGATCTTTGTTAATTTCATAAGCTCTAGTTCTTTATTTTGTTGAAAATAAAATGCCAACTCACATCTATGTAATAGGGCAGTATATTTGTTAATTATTGCAACACACAATACAATATTTCATGATGCTTCTCATAACATATTAAGGGATTCTTTGCAATTCTTTCTTCTCTTAGTGTTTCATTAATTTACCATGCATATTTTAAGCATTTTCTCACTGCTTTTTTGGGACGCAATTTAAGTGCTCTTTTAACTTGAAATTACCAGATCATGTAATCACAAATCTGAGTGAACTTTGTGAATGATGTATTCCACAAACTTATATATTTCTATTCAGATCACTACTACAGCATATTGCAACCTTTGGATTGAATAAGAGGCATATGCTTTAGGTTTTCGTTATATTGATTGGTAAATTAATTATCTAGTTATGAAATGAAAGGTTCAATAAAACCTGCCCCTAATTATTTTGGGGGACCAATAATCCTAAAGTTCTGTTTACTGAATGGTCAGAGAATGAAAATGCTAAAAACGCTGCATTTCATGCTTTAGACACTTGGAATTTCAGCCTTTAAAATGATAATGGGGGTTTGGTTTTTTTATTCCCATTTTATTTAAGTTTTAGTTGGCAGAGAATTAAATTGCGGAGCAGGTGAGTAAAGAAAAATATTCTCTAGGAAATATGCATGAGAGGCGGGAAAAAGATTTTTTGCATTGAGGAGAAAACTCATGGAAGGTTATTTTTCATGTTGCTATGTGGTAATTATGAGTGTTTATAAACTGCATCACTGTATTATATGTAGACCAAAAAGAGTAAGGATGCAGGTATACGTTGTTTTTTGACGTACTATTTGTGTTTTGTTGATTGTTTTAACTGTAATCTTTGTGGACACTGTTACCATCTGAATTTATTTTCCCATTTACAGGGTTTTTAAGGCTGCAAAACATGTGCTGGGGCCTTCAATGTCCAATCTTCAGCTTGCTGAGGGTGAAATCATACTTGATGTTGATGGTTCAGTTGGTTCAGTTCCCACCCAACCAGTTCTGCAACTTATTGGCATCTCAGCTTGGCCTGGTGAGTCATTATTTTCCTGAAAATGGGTCAAAATATGTAGAGGCTTAATCAGGCCAGCTGTCTGTGTTGATTTATAACAATAAATCCTTATCATAGCTGTTTAGCTGTCAAGTTTATTTCTTGTGGTTGCATGCTGCTAAGAATGTTATGTATTTGTGCAGCCAAATTCTAATGTTGTAATTTCACCTATTTCGATTGATAATGTGTTAGTCATCGTGATTATATGATTCACATTCTTTCAGTGATAATGTATATAGTCTCTGTACGACCTAGTCACTGTTTGACTTCAGCCGTCAATTGAAAGAATCTTAAGACAAGTTCAAATCATGGATTTCTTTCTCTCTAAGGATTTTGTTCATATTCGTTGAAATTCTGTTTGTGTAGGGCGGCTGAGTCTAACTAATTATGCTCTGTACTCTGAATCATTGAGAATTGGTTTATATGACAAAGCTGTTAGATATGATCTGGCAACTGATATGAAGCAGGTCATAAAACCTGAATTGACTGGTCCGTTGGGTGCTCGTCTTTTTGACAAAGCTGTGATGTACAAGTCAAAATCCGTGTATGTTGTCTGACAACATAAGTCGAAACATTTTTTGTATAATTGTATAATTCATGGGTTTATGGTTATAATTTTATTCTTCCTTTTTGTTGTTCAGTTCTTTTATGTATCTGCAGAGAAGAGCCAGTTTATTTTGAGTTTCCTGAATTTAAAGGCAATTCTCGTCGTGACTATTGGCTGGATATATGTCTTGAGATCCTGCGTGCACACAGGTTTATTAGAAAAAACAATTTCAACAAGACTCAACAATTGGAAGTAATAGCACGGGCTTTATTAGGCATTTTCAGATATCGCACAATTAGAGAAGTTTTCCATGTCTTCTCATCACAATACAAAACGTTGCTTGCTTTTAATCTAGCTGAAAGCCTACCAAAAGGAGATATAATATTGGAAACGTTCTCAAGTCGCTTGGCGCTTCTGAGTGTTGGTGCTGCCCTACATGATATGACCGGGAGTCCAAACATGCAAAACAGAAGCTGAAACTGTCCCCAGTTTCCATCCTGACACTTGGTCAACTTGGTTTCATTTCACAAACAGAGACATGTCAAGGAGAAATAGAAGCAGATATTTGTGTTGGGGGGATAAATCCTTTGGAGATAGCAGTGAAAAAATCATTATCAGACACGGGTCGGGTTGCAGCTGCACAGGCGACTGTGGACCAAGTTAAAGTGGAAGGGATTGATACAAATCTTGCTGTAATGAAGGTTGATTTATGCTAAGTTCCTGTTAAATTTTGTTTTTTGGCCAGAATAAGTGGTGTTGGGTTAGATTTTTATTGCTCTAGTGTTTTTATTAGTTTCTGAAATTTACTGCATATAGAGCTTATTGGAT